>CM068835.1:72382844-72517844 GCA_028554795.2 Sinohyriopsis cumingii
AGCATTGTAGTGGACCATTTTCCCTGGTATCTTTGTTCCATTGTTGCGATATCTTGATGAAAACGTTCGCCGTGTTCATCACTAACAATACCACAGTTGCTAGGAAAGAAATCCAAATGGGAATGAAGGAAGTGAATCTTTAGAGACATATTGCAGCCAAGTTTCTTATACTTCATCAACATGTCTTCTACTAGTTCCTTATAGTTTTCTGCCCTAACATTTCCGAGGAAGTTTGTAGAAACTAGGCGAAAAGCATTCCATGCTTGTTTCGCGTTACCTTCCAGCAAGTTGTTGAACCAGTCATCTTTGAAAAGCTCTCGAATCTGAGGACCCACAAAACTCCCTCTTTAATCTTTGCTTCGCTGAGTCGAGGGAATTTTTCATGCAGGTATCGGAATGCTGGCAAAGTCCGGTCAATGGCTTTCACGAAGTTCTTCATCAAACCTAGTTTGATGTGAAGGGGTGGTAGCAAGATTTTCTGAGCCTCAACCAGAGCTGGGTGTTGGATATTCTTCTTTCCAATGGCTACATTCTGCCTGTGAGTCCATTCCTTCCTCATGTAGTGCATTTCCCTTGCTCGGCTATCCCACTCGCATAAGAAACACATGTATTTTGTATATCCTTGCTGCAGTCCCATTAAAAGGGCAACTACCTTCAAATCACCACAGAGGTGCCAGCTGTACTTGTTATACTCAATGGAATTCAGTAGCTGCCTTAAGTTATCGTATGTCTCTTTCATGTGGACAGCATACGCTACTGGAATAGATGGAAGAATGTTTCCATTGTGCAAAAGCACAGCCTTGAGACTCAGTTTCGAAGAGTCCACAAATAGTCTCCATTCTTGTGGGTCATGAGTGATTTTTAAAGCATTCATGAGGCCCTCAATATCGGAACAGAATATCAGATTACTTTCCTTTTCTGAAGAAAGGCTCCAATTGCTGGTGGCGCTTTCGATATGCAGTAATTGTGACATCTTCTTCTAGAAGATTCCATTGTTGGAGTCTTGATCCTAGCAATTCTGCCTTGTTCTTTGATAAGTCCAAATCACGAATCAGGTCATTTAGTTCTTCCTGTGTTATTCTGTGTGGGGTTGATGATGCACCACAGTGAAAATCTGGATCACTGCATGCTGATGGACCAGGAGAAGAACAGGTCGACTCACCTTTGTCTTCGTCAGATGAATCAAGAGAATATTCTGCTGGAGGTTCTGGAATAGGAAGTCCCTCACCATGTGGAACTGGTCTCAATGCAGACGGAATGTTTGGGTAGACTATTCTCGACTTCTTTCGCTTCGTTATTCCGCCGGAAAGAGGAGGAACCAAGCAGAAGTAACAGTCATTTAGGTGGTTGCTTGGCTCTCTCCACACCATTGGGACTGCAAACGGCATTGATGACCTTTTGCAATTCAACCACTGTGAAAGCTGTGTTGTACATGTAGCACAGCATATATGCGGAGCCCAAGGCTTGTCTTGGTCACCAACCTTGCATCCGAAGTAAAGATGATATGCCTTCTTCACTTGAGAATTGATACTTTTCTTCTGGTTGGCAAATGTCACTTCCCCACAAATATAGCAAAAATTGTCCGCGGTATTAACACACTTTCGAGGCATTACTGTTCTTTATTGTACGTAAATGGATAAAATAATAAGTTTTATGTAACAGTAGCTTGAACTGTCTCGCACAACGTCTAAAATATTTTAAATGCTGAACCTATCTGATTGGGCTTTATATAGTACACTGCTTACGTCAGCTTCAGCAGCCGCCTGGCATTAGTATAATAGGCCTACACATGTATAGTACACTGCTGACGTCAACTTACTTCAGCAGCCGCATGGCATTAGTATTGCATTGCATCAGAAAATGATGCAATCAACTGTGGATGATGTGAGCATGATGGTATTATGCAATGTTACATCATTATTCCGGATGTTGCTGCAGTCCTACTGGAGAAATTTACACAGTGAAACATAGAAAATGAGGTATATGAATATCTTCAAAACGAGAGCCAATACAAATTTTTCACGGTTATATTCGTGTTCGGCACACCAAAATACTACAGATTAGGGCCTTTTCAAGTCAGTAATGATTTCACTGTTGACCAGTGTTATCAGTTAGACAGGTTTATTTCTGGTATTTTATTTAACAAGTTTTAATCATGTTACATGTAACTTTATACCAGGAAAACAAATACAATCGATAATGTCATTTTCATTTTAGTTAATAGTTTAGGAGAGATGACATCAATCATGAATACATTTAAACTATGAAACATGTGCACATCTTTTTCGATATTGCTTTAATAAACAGTTCTTTGCACTTTACCATAAAACGTATATTATAATTTAAACCATATCAAGTCATACTAATAATATACCTAAGTAGAAATACATTTGCATAAGGCCCAGAAAGTTGCCCTTTTTTAATATAGCCAATTTCTAGGGTGATACATTCATGGATATATATCTAAGTGCTAAGAAGTATTTTAATGATACATACACTCTATTTAAACTGAACTAAACTCAAGTCGGTTAGTGCCTATGTGTTGAACACACAAGCACAAATATAAATTGTGTGACATTGGTCCCAAGCTCAAAAGGTTGAGAGTTCATGTTACAAAATTAACAGTTTTACCTTCCTAATGTTTCATACAATGTATGAACAAAATCCACTTTGTTCGAGAAATACAAAAAAGGCGTACATTTTATTTGCCTGTTTTATTTTCTACGATTAACAAAGGTGAGCAAAACTAGTAAATTGAATGTCAAAAAATTGACTATATATGCGAATTCTAAACGTATGACATTGAGAATGTAATTAATTAGGATGCACACTTCGTTAGTTAGAAAGGGCTTTTCTATTGATAGATAAGTACCCTGGTAGAAATTGCTATACACTTTCTCAATTGCTGAACGAATGGATCGTATTTTCCAAAGCAAATGGTAGATACAGTTTGTACATTTCCAATTTCGTTCTATTTTTGTTTCAACATTTCGAATCTTGAAAAAATATAAATAGTTTTCACTGGAGAAATTATTGCTGAGAATATTTGTTCAAAGGCCAATGAAATGCCAGGATGAATCGATATTGAAATAATAAACATGTTATCGACTGAATATTAACAGTTATGTAAACGACTTTACAATAAAACTCATAGTCCAATAGACAAAAGTTAGTTTCATTCAGTATGTTTAAGGATCATCAGAACACGTTCACACATCCTACTGTTCATTTATAATGAAAGATTGCTACACACTTCTTGATTGCCGTAATGTTTTGGCCAGAGAGGTGTGTTGGTTTCTCTTGTTTATTGTTCGTTCTTCGAGTTCGGAGACGATCATGACATCATTGACCTGTTTGGTTATGTGTGCACGTGAAAGGCTGATTAGGCCAATGTGTGTTCTGAGCTTTTTGTGGCACAAAAGACAGGACATCTACTTGTGTTTGCCTGACTAATGGAGGATGTGCTGATTGTCTGAGATTTATGTAGCTCACCCTTCTTACCACCCATATATCGCTGCCCCTCATTTAGTACGCCGTAGAAAATCTACTTGGGTAAACATTCTGATATCCTGTTGAGGTGTCCTTCCCATCTCAACTGTGATTTCATCAGTAGAATGTGGATGCTTGGAATGACCGCTCGTGTGGGAAGCGCAGTATTTTGAACCCTACCATTACATCTTGTCCTCATTAGTTTTGTAAGGCAGCCGATGTGAAAATGGTTCAGCTTGTTGGACTGACATCTGTACACCGTCCATGTTTCGCAATCATACAGCAGGATATGCGATATCATAAATCGATAGATCATAGGTATTGTTTGTAGACTGATGCAGCTGCACTCCTATGAATTTGCAAACGACCAGCTTGTTTTAGCGATTCTGACATTTGTTCATCATTGATGTGGAATGCATGCGACAGTATGCTGCCTACATATGTGTTCGTGTCCATTGCCTCGCGAGTTTGGCCATTTACTGTGACATTCGGTTGAACATTAGGCTTTCATAATACAGCCTGATGCATTACCTCTGTATTCTTGTACTAAATGTGAAACAGAAGTTGTGACAAGATGGTGATGGCTGATCATTACTGTATCGCATGTCGATTTTGCAATGGGGAACAGTCAACATCAAATAAGAGGTCACCAAGAGCCACTTTCTGTGGCTTCGTCTGTGCTCGTAGTCTTCAAAGATCGATCAGCGTGTCGTCTTCCCCATTTACACATAAGCGAAGTGGTTGATATTACCAAAATATTATGTTACCACCCTCTTCTAAAAATAACAAAATAATGGATAAATATTTTCCTCATTTCGAAAAAAGTGCTGAAATTAGAAATGGCCAGGAATGCTTTGGACTCTAATATTACGGAGTGTACTTATTGTCAAAGCTCGTGAGGTGTACACTTCACTGTTAGTACAACAAAGTGATGGTTGTGATATGGTTTAGTAATGTATCTTGAAGCGTTGTTAATACCTAAGGCATATGGACAAACGTTTCGGAAGTGTAAAACGAAACTGGACAGATCCAGGTCGAATTCACTCAAGATAAAAAGGGCAATTATATGATAAGTGGTGCTCAGACAAGGAGGTTGGACATGACTCCCATGACCCCAAAAACTCATTTGGATTGAAACGCTGAAGCCCAAAGTGATGCAGAGGCCTATCGTGAAAAGCATAATACAGAACATCTCTACATGGTCCTCGTTCATCAGACGATTATTTAATGATTCACAAAATTTCTTATGCCAGTAGGTCTTCCCGTCAGGAGTTGTTTAATGTACAAGGTAATTTCAGTCTCATGCACAAATCTTTATATCTGAAACTTTTGGAAATCAAGTTATTGTTAAGAATGATCAAAACCCATTATCGCTTCTTACGTTCACCTATTGCGGGACGAAAGGGCAGGCTATTTCTGATTGTTATGGATTGAAAATTAGGCAGCAGATTAAGACAGATCTATTCAAAATTATCTTATTTCTAAGAGGCAAAAGTCAAGGTCATGTACTGAAATAAATCAATACACTTGTTAGATCAAACAAACCAAATGTATTGTACAGAAAGACGAACAATGTAAAATGGTTTTATATCACGTATCAGGGATTATGTTAATCATATCGCTGCTAAAATATTAAGAGAGCAGCAGGTTAAAGAATTCCTTGATTATCAGGTACGTTCCCTTTTTGACAGAGTGTAGAGTGAGGCTTTGTTAATGTTCTTCCCCACTGTGTAGTTTCCGTTCCCTTGCTATTCTGAACAGTGTCGCTTTAACCCACCGAAGATGTTCATCTATTACCAGGTAATGACCTAGCTGAAGATAAGGTTGTAGTTAATCCTATTGTAACTTACACGAATTTTTTGTATCAAAATGTCAATCCAAATTGACAGTAAACCCCTAAGTTGTATCCAACCATTGCTTTTGCTAGTTCTATGAAAAAGAAAGCTTTTGAGAATGGTGTTTATCAAGAATATATTTCTTTAATTGACACATTTTCTAGTTAGGCTTTTCATGACATTACTTTTCCTCCGAACTGAATCAGTCTAGAGGCGTCGCTCACCGTGTTTATTGTTCATCATTTTCTTACTTATTCTCTTTATTCTAAGCAAGGTGAAAAGCGATAATTACATATTATCGAGCAAAAACAAGATCCCGAAGTCTACTCATTTCAGAGAGTTAGGAAACTCAAAGCTACCCTAGAACCGATGTTATTTGCTAAAATGGGGTGCTCGTGAAAAAATTGGGTTCAACTGAGGTACCCGATGTTGACAAATAATCAGTGAGAAAGGGAATTGTTTTTCCCATGTCGTACATACATTATTATCTTAGTAAACTCCATGACACTCTTTTAGCCGCTCACATGATCTTGATTCAATTGTTTTGGCAGAACAGTAGGCCCGCTGTTTGTTAATAGTGTAGGTCATGTCACAATTGTCAAATGTCACAACAATCCAGTCAGAATATTCCAAAGTCTCATCTGCAACCTTTTACTGCATTTGACGAGCCATCAATTAAAGAAATGGAATACTGCTTCAATCCATTACCCACGAACAGGTCAGAAATTAAATTATGGACTGAGAGAACTAAAATCAAAAGGAGTTTGAAGCCCAGCTATATATTTCGGCTCTGTTATCAATACCTTCAAAAGCTCTTCAGGCAAGGCATTATATTCCTCAAACAGTCAAAAAAGTGAGTGACTTAATTATATAATTAACACTCCTTGGAAGAAAAGAAAATAAATTAACGCTATAAATATGTTAATGGAATATGTTGATATAAATATCCTGTTATTTATGTAGTCAATTTAGTTTACTTCTCCCTTAATGTGAGGACATTAGCACTTTAATGCATTTCGACTGTAATGACTTTGGTGTAACTAATATTTGGAAGTCACAAGTATGGAATGATCGGACGAGAAACATTGTCATCTTAGCCACGGGAACAAAATGCACAAAAGCAGCTATTGTTTTAAAATGAACACTTGCTTCCAGTAATTCCATCACAAAGAAATAAAGCTGCCTTGACTTCAATATTGTTGATTCCAGCCCTGTGATATAGTATTCACACTTAATAAACCCTCTCAAATGGGAATGTTTGAAAACAGATACGCACTATTCTCTGGAGAATGATTTCATAGACGCTAGTAAATGTCATTTGAGTTCACCACGTACTATTTCGCCGAAACCAGACAATACTTACCGCATCTGCCCACACTACAGAACTGTGAACAGTGCAAACAAATCAGATTCATTTCCGTTGCTAAAAATTGATGGCTGCATTGTCTAAATTCGAAATGCAAAAATGTCACCATATTTGACCATTCAAATGATTCTGTCAAATTCCACTGACATAATGGGCCAAGGAAATGTTGCAAGATTACTCAAAATCGACTTATAATTATAAAGTCAAACCGTATGGGGCGAATATCTGCCTTGTACTTGTCAAACGTTTAATTAACATGCTTACATTTGGTATAGATAATTCTGACGACGACACCAATGATGTCATCATTTATAACGTCAGATGAAAGGATGACATGGGGACTATTTGTTTAGTCCTTGATAATCTCATTGATGCAAGTTTGACAATTAACTAAAGCAAAAGTGTTTTCCATGCTTGAGATAAATGTCTAGGACATATTGTGGGGCACAGACCTGTTAAACCTACATCTGATTTTGATAAGCGACATGCCTTGTTTATGATTGCAATTCTTTGAGTTCCAAATTCCAGTCAATCATGAGTACTGAAGTCTGATTCATGCAGATATGTATGGTGTAAATCACTCAGTTTATAATTGTTTGAAAATAAACTAATATAGCACCAGATAAAGTGTTATGCACAAAACGAATATTTGGCTACAATATTGTCTGTGCAATACTTTGAAGTGTATATTAGCTCAGTTCCTTCTCCGATGTGTATGTTCAATGATCACAAATCTCTTACTTTCTTTGGCAAAATGAAAAACAAAATTCATAGAGTATTATGGTGAACTTTGATGTTGAAGGAATATAAAGGCACATAAAGGAAAAATATAACCTAATTGGAGGTGCATTTTCACGAGTATTGAAGTGTTATATTATTTCATTTTATGTCTTTTATTATTCATGAGAAATATCTTAAGCAACTTTTTGATATGCATTTTGTACATTAGTTAAAATGAAAGTTTATTTAATCAGTCTTTATTTTACTTTGTGAGAGGTAATGTTACGTATATCTAACTGGTATTCCTTGTTGCGTTTTTCTCAAATGTTATATAAGCATAATTGTATTCTGAAATTGACCTTAGTCCAAAGTGAAGTACACTGTGTACATGACAAGTTTAAACAATTTAATAAATAACAAATATTTCTCTGTGAGTATATATTAAATATAAGGGGCATTATCAATGGCGGTACGCATGCTTATCTTAATCGGTATCTAGGACATTGAAATTCCCCATAAAAGACATTATATATGATGTTTACCACGTTATTTCGTTTTAATTTGGTAATAGACCGATTATTGTTTAATAATTAGAATGTTCCATATATAAACATTTGCTCCTCATCTTAAATCTACGTTTACATTTTAGCTTTTCATATAATGTTGTTTATTTGAAACAACGCATTCCTCCCTTATCGTCTTCTCTCATGAGCAGTCTTATGTATCTTAGGTTGGAAATGATCTTTGTAAGTTTAATATTGTACATTATCTTGCTGACAGCTTAGAATGTTTTAGAACTGAAAGTTTGAACCTTATCTTTGTTTATTGTTGTGTTTTTTACTATTTAGATATTTTTCCTGTATATCTGAAGAAAAAAACTCATTCTTACTGTAACATCTTGAAGTGGATAAATCGTATTGTTGGCTTCAGTTTTTTTTTAGTGGTTTTATTTATTCAAATTATTATTCACTGGAAATAAAAAGATGCTAGTCAATAACATTCTTGAGCTGGAACATTAATTTGTAATCATAGTGAATTCAAGCAAGAACATTTTTTAATTATAGTTTTGTGATATATCAAAAGACTGTAAGCACATCATCACACCTCAGGCCATTGGCATATTACGACGTTCGAAACTACATGCGTATTAGTACATTCAATATTAAAAAGTATTAGAAATTCAAGTGTTACATAATACTTGTGATAAACCGTTTAGGACTATTTGCGATTTAACTCACATTACTGTATTGATAGAAGTGAGTTCTTATAAACTTTTCGCTTCGTATTCTAGGCAATTAAATTATTGAATTTTACAAAGCGTAATGGTTTTCGTTTTTCCTTCTGTTACTTAATTGAGGACCATGGTTTCGTAACATGTAAAATACACGTTACTGCAGACTTAGTTTTATCTTCCGAAAGCAGTCCAATTATATAATCATTTTCAAGTCTAGTATTTTGTTTCAGAGTGAAATCTCTGTATGGAGTTTATATTCTTTCTACCAGCAACTTCATATCGTTGAATATACAATACGTCTTTTTGTCATGGAGGAGTTTTATCTGGATTAATATATTTTTACCGTTAAGATCGTCCATACATCATTTTGATAGATTTAATGATGTTTTGTAAAGGTTTCAACGTTCTTTTCATTATGTACCTGCACTAAAGTAAATTCTGCAGATCCCGAATGTTGCTTCGGTGATGGAGTATTTGCATGAGATTGTAATGGATTTCTTTATAGTATACCTATTTCAAAATCTGTTTTACTTTTCTGTCCTTCATTGTTTTAGTCATTTCATTCACATCATGTTTTTATGCAAGTGTGCGAAAGTGTTATTGTTCACAAACAACATTTTGTTGAAGACCGCAGTACGAATGGGTAATACGACCTTTTATGGCTTATTCGTTTTCTAGCCATTTAGCGGTAAAATATTACTTATTTTATATTATTTGCTTTGCATTACCTTGCATTTTATTATTGTTACATAGTTCATAAAAACATGTCATTTTTTGTATATTTTTTATTTTTCATTCGTGGCAACAAAGAATTGTATTATCGTCGTTCATTCAGTACTGTATTACTTTTAACAATTGGTTCGGTTTCCTTTTCATGAAAGTGATATAAACCTTTATTGTATTAGACGAATTTAATATTAGATGCATTTAATATATTTACTGGTGCTCCATAGGCGTAGAAAATATCCAAGCAAACAGGGAAACTGCGGCATGGGGTGTTGGTTCGAGGCGGGAAGGGCTAATGTTAAAACATATATTTAATGGCAGGGTGATACATAACCACAACATGATTGGGAGACAAAATGTCGTTTTGCAATGAGCTGCATTCAAGAACAAACTCTGGCTTTTGTATATTATATGTATGGCAGATTATATTTTAGGTTCTGTGCAAGCATTACTTTTACTTTCAGTGTTAATTTGTTCGTATTTCATTTACTTATAAAATTCATTCCCAGCAGATCAACATTTGAAACAGTCTCTCGCGAAGTTTCAATTCTTTTCCTATTTAGATTAAGACACATAATTGGGTAATGCTCAATGTGGATAGTGTTATCATGTAATATGATACCGCACTACATGTATGAATATTTACTGAATGTAGGAGAAGGTTAAAACACATAAATTAACAGATAACTTTAAACCTCAAAATTAGGTGAAACAGCATGTCTCATTTATTAATTCTACTTGCAATTTCTTAGTGATATTAAGATTATAAATTAATTCATGATTTAATTTATACGGCACTATACATGGCAAGGCAAGGCCATCTATAATGTATCACCACTTGTATTTACAAATACGTCGTGAGGGGTGCAATACAAAAATAAAATATAGCCTTTATAAATGGCGATGTTGATAAATCGCAATGGGGATATGCCGCGTATGGATTATTTTAATTGCAGTAAAATAGGGATTATAAATGATATGCGGATGCAGTAACTTATATGGATTCCAAATTTAAGTCATATAATTAATTCAGTGCCGATCTATCTATTTATTTATATTCTTATATATATATATATATATATATATATATATATATATATATATATATATATATATATATATATATATATATATATATATATATATAAATCAAGAGAAACACAGTAATTTTAGATTTTACTTTAAACGATTTATGGAGAAGCTGGATAATGCCCAGGATAAATAATAACACAACCTCATCTAATTCCTTATTTGCTCTGCCATGTGTAAAGACAGTGAAAATATCATGGAACTGAAACAATTAAAACCAATCTGTAACAGTTTTAGTCTTGCTTGATATTATTGAATAACTGTCAAGATAGATAATGTATGGTACTGGAATACAAAGGACGACATTATAAACTTGAAGTAAAATAAACAATAAAAACGATAGAATGCTTCCGGTCTAGGTTATATTATATCAAATTAGTATACGGTTATTTTAACAAAGGTTTAGATCGAGAATAAGAAAGATCTGGTGGTATTTCATGTTCTTTACCCTATGTAAAGATACCAGGCAAGCCACTATTGCGCAAAAAGTTCAGTTTTTCAGCCAATTATTTTCTTTTCTTACGAATGCGAGTAAGTAATGAAAATAAAAAAAAAATTAAATTAAGTACGGGAATAAAGCCCTTCAGATCGGATTTATTTGAATCAGTTTTTATAGTAATGTGGTGAGGAATTTTACCGATAAACATGATCCAAAAATGGGATATGTTTTCTATATTAAATAACTATTTTAAGAAATTCGACGACTGACTTTTCCAGAAACAACTCCAATAAGGTTTGGCTAATCGCCTAATTTAATTATAATCACAATATTGAAGTTGTGGTAGTTACTAAGTATATCGATACGACTGACAGTTCCTCATTATCTATTACGAAAGAAGTCTAAAGACGAAGAAAAGATGGGTGTTAAGATGGAACTCAGATAAACGAGGATGACATTAGCGGAACAGACGTTTTGTAATACACATTTACCTTTGAGACTTGCTAATGTAATTTTATTAGACTGCATGTGTTTAGCAGTATTAATTCTTTTTTTAGAAAACAAATGACAGACCTTGTAAATATGCTGTATTCAAAGGACCTAATGATATCAGGTGAAATTGAATTAGATCGTGTAGATAAACAAAGATCAAGTCGCTAAACATATTAAAACTCTTTAATTATATATTTGTTAAATGATAAAAAACTACAATATGCACCTATATGGGATGTATTTCGATTAATACAATGCAGATTTGCAGGACGCTGATGAAATGCTTTTTTATTTTTTATTAAAACTAATCTTTCTGGATTTGCAAAGAGTACATTTTAATATGATGCATGTTTGTATAGGATGTTCATGAATAAATAATCATGCTAAAATTACTGCGATTAGGTGTTTCGATTTGTCATTGAATTAGTAGATTTCTTTTTAAGGGGTAAGTCACTCGTTTATCTTTGTTTCAATATAAATGTTAAAATAATCCGAGTAAATCCATTCAGTCTACATTTGTATAATTGTAATTTTCTACGTTCTTGTTCAGGTCATAGAGAACACTGCAAATGCACTACTAAAGTAATTGTGCATTAATGCAGTACTTAAAACTATGTTCCAGGTTTGTGATTGTTTTCGTTGCAATAGGTGCAATTTGTCATAGAGAGCTGTTTTTGCCACCTTCACATCGATCATTGGTGAAGTGATTTAAAACTAAATATTGATCAAACAAATGCAAGAGGACGAGACGTGATGTAGAATCATCACATATAAAAGTGGCATCTTTTATCTGCCACACGAACTTTGAAGCAAACAAGGTTTTCAAATGACGATCAAATAATGCAGAAATCGAAATGGTCGATGTTTAAGAATTTCTGCATACTATTAATTTCATTGTTGAATTGACGACAATTTACAAATGTGTTTAATGATATACATACCCTTTGTAATTCTTTGGTAGCATGATCAAGCTCATTTCGTGCCCTGTTCATGGCAAGCTGAACGTTCTCTTTCGATCGTTCCACTACATTTATCCTCACTTTAATCATTCCCAGCAGCTCCGATACGAAAGTGCGAATCCATCTTCAAGTGATATATAAGATCATGAATTCATCGGAATAACATATAGCACAGGAATATTTTCATAATTATTTAGATCTTACATCAGATCAATTATTGCACTCAATATTGCAGTTGATACTAGGAAGGCAAAACTGAATCTTCCTGGCAAAGAAATATGTAAAGAACTGAATCATTACCAGTACTTAAAGTTATTCCATCTAACAGAAAAAGGCAAATAGCGGGTTACAGACAGGTGAATATATGTATATATATAGAAGATGAGAATCCTTGAGAGTGTGAGTAAATGAGGGAATGAGTAGATAAGGAGAAATAAATTAAGCAAATATAGAGATGGAATACTTAACAAATCATGCTAATAAGTAATTCGTTTCAACATGATGCCAAACTGAATGAAAAATATACCTGTTACATTTTATTAGAATAGTTTAGCTTTTGACATTGGATTAGAAAACATGAGAATCATGCTCGTTTACATGACACATCAAAATAAGCACATTTATTTCTTTTAAGTTCGAGGTCAATTTATCACATCAATAGTTATATCAGAAGCAGTACATCAATTGCCGTCAGTAACATAAGGTGGTGTTAATTTTAGCTAGGCAAAATGTCGTTCCAACGGCATTATTCTGAAATCCACCATAACAATATACATATGAACCCAATTACTAACCAAGATCCATGATCATACATGTATGAATGATTTTAATGGACCTGTACCAATAGACACACATTGTAAATCATTTAAGTTAGTCCCTAACTATTATTTTAAATTTTTGTGTTCACTGCCACTAGTCCTAGCATCTATACCTTGACATAGTTAGCCCATAAGAGACCATTGTTGTTTGAGTACTTTTATTTTTTTTACAAGGACACAAGAACCCCAAACACATGTCACGTGAGTGACCAAGTAATGTGGGGGTTGGAGTCTCGGTCGGTTGTCAGTGCAACGACGAGTGTCCAAACACGGGCAAATCCATAGCCTTTGATATTACTGCTTGAGACTTGATAAATAAAAGCCCTCCGAGTGTATTTTTTCGCAAGCATACGACACCTAATCAAAACCATCACCCCCACCTCAACTCCACCGCACCCACACACCTACTGCCACACCCACCCACCCACCCATAGATAATATGTTTATTTTGTATGTATGTGTCGACCTCTCCGGTGGCGCATGTGGTTAGAACATCCGCCTCAGTATAGGAATATCTCGGGTTCGAAGCCCGTCCGAGTCAAACCGAAGTCTTATACTAGTATTACTAGTTGCTGCCTGATTTGGTGTTCAACATTAAGCGGTTACTTTTCGGACTATCCTACCTGGTTTCAGGTGGTACATGATGCTACATGTCTGCGGCATGATGTCCCAGATCAGGGCATTAGTATGAGCTGCCACAATGCAGACATGGTGACTATATGAGTGAAAAATATAAAATTTAGCAATGCAAGCAAAAGCGCACAAGTTTAAACAAATATTATGTATAATCCATGCAAAATAAGTAAGGCCACTATGTGAAAAGGTAACGAAGACCGTGGACATTTTTACATTATGACCAACGAGAACATGTTTGCATGTCATGTCCAGTCTTAACAATCAATACGACCGTTCAGGTGCCCTAGTGGTTAGAGAGTCCGCCTTGGATGTGAGAGGTTGCGGGTTCAAAGCAAGATCGAGTCATGACAAAGATATAAAAAAATGTACTAACAGCTGCCTCGCTTTTGGCACTGAGCATTAAGAGGTTAATGTTAGGACTTGTCGGTCAGGTGTCAGAATAACTCTTTGGAACATCACGCTACAGGTCTGCGGCGTCATGCCGCAGTGAGTGACATCACTATAACCTTCCACACTGCAGAAATCGTAACGATATGACTGAAATAATGTTAAAGCTACGTTAAAATCAAATCCAAATCACATATTAGTATTAAGTAACTGTTTTTAGGGCAATTACATTATTGTTTGATATCTGTATTGTTGTTATGAATTCATTGATTGACTGAATATCCTGCAATTAGACTTTACCAGGACTAATTTACCGCTTTGCAGACCATTCTGTAATAAATCTGGAGTATGCTCATTTGGTTATATTGCCCCTTTGTAAGGAAATCTTAGATTTGTGTGATTAATTGTTTGATTATTTGAACTTGTTGTAATATAAATATTCCTTGGCCGAACTATTAGCTATTTAGTAGAGAAATTTTCACGGAGTGAAGTGTTAGTACTTTGCCATGATGCCATGGTTTAATTTTAATTAATTCAGTTCAAAAGCATCCGAGTGTCCATGGAGTACCATATTCCCTATTAAAACCTAGTGGTGTACATTGGAGGTGTGACTGCAGTGGTAGCATCTACGGTAGGAGACCGGTAAAGAAATAAACAAAAAGGGACTCGGCATATACCGTCTATGTCGACCTGTTGACAATTGTGATGGAGTTATACTAGCGAAATGTGCCTTGAAACCATAAATTGACTGGCTTAAGGTCTAATAGTTCACTGTGTTCAGGGATAGTGTATAGTTTCCGCGGCGTGCTGACGGTACGAAAAGTTGCTGAAGAGAAACCGTTCAGATGTGATATATATTTAACAAGTTGTCTTTCATTGATTAGCGAAAAATGTATGAATAGAATGGACACGTCGGGATGTCTAATCGTCAAATGAAGTTATATAGAAGTATTTGGAAATTGTGGGTAAACTTATGACTTAAAGTGGCATCGCCCCAGGGTTTGACACCGCTCGATCAAGCAAATACCCCTGGCTTGTAACAATACATTTGGCTCGATTTGAGCATTTATGAGAGGAATCTCGCCTTATAGGCAATGACTATTCATTTTTTGACAAAATAAAGTAATACCTGCATTGCATAATACAAATAAGAATCTCTATATCATTCTCTCTATCTCGCTCATTCTCTTTGTCTCTCCATCTCTCTATATCTCTATCTCTCCCTGTCCCTCTTTCTCTCTGTCTCTGTCTCTTACTCTCTCTCTCTCTCTCTCTCTCTCAATCTCTCTCTCTCTCTCTCTAAGGCATACCCATGGTTCACATTCCAAATCACTTACTTTGTATATTTGCTAATCCAAGGTAACTCGCACAGGTGTCATGTATCGCTGATTGGAAGTTTTAAACAGCTCTAAATAAATGTTATTATAACACATAAATAGATGTTGGTCTAGTAGAACATCCTGAGCGTTTTGCCTTTTGTTAAAGACCTCATTAAATTTGGGAAAACAATATAGTTTGACGCCTGGTGTTTACGTTTTGTGTCTTGTTTTAATAAGACTTCGTTTACAGAACTATCGATACAAAAATAATTCATGATAAGTTCAGCAAAGTCATCAAATCACTAGCTGAAGCACGTATATACATTTGAAAAGAACATTGAATGCATTTATGATTGATTGCACGTGAAGCTGCAGGTTGGGGGTAAAACACCGCTGACCCTTTTAATTACTGTATGTATCAAGATGCGCATCACATTTAGGACTTGAGAATAATGCATCCACTTCCAGTTGGTGCGTTACAGTGGATCGGATTAAGGTGCTGTACACCGACACTAAATCGTTGCTGATGCATATCACCATTAATCACGTGTACTCGGACATGGCACAACAAAGGGTCGGGAATGAATTTGATACCTGCAAAATTCCTAAAGAACAGTTGTTGTTTAGTAATTGCGAATAAAAGATGGTTGGCAAGTTAAAAGAAGAACTCTCGAGTACTAATCAATACGCATGTGGGACTGCGGTCCAAAGCGCGCTTTATTGTGGTTGGACACAAGAACATTAAAAATACCAAAGGTGATTGTATGTAAAAGAGCTCAGCACAAATTGTTCTGGAATGTTTTCGATAACGACCTAACTACGCATACACGGCAAAAATAATCTGACTCAATAAATATCTTATGGGTGCAAACCGATGTACATACGTTTGTCCTCGCCTGATACCATGCGAGGGATAATTCCATATAAAATCTCCACTTATGCTTTGTGCTGATGTGAGCCAATTTATGATTAATGCTGATTAACGTGTCAAAACAAGCCATGATTTCACTCCATCATTTACTGAAACAACGTGCAATTCCTCTAGCATAAATGCATGGGTGTGAGGCTTTGATCTATTATGCTTGTTTGATAACTATGGGCGCAATCGATAATGTGTTGGTTGTTTTGAAGCATCAAGCGATATCAAATAGGGAACACATCCACAGACAACACGGGTCAGTTTCATGACTTTTGATCACCTTCCACTTCTTCATGTGCCTACAAAAATTGAAAAGAGAATGCTATTGCTAGGACTAATGGAAGTCGTGCTACCAAATCATCAGACAACACATTCTGACCACATTAAGGATTAACTTTGCTTCCAGATGACTGAATTACCGTTCGGTATGAGTGCGATTAAATAGTTCCACATTATCTTGGTCACTATCTGCATTATATATACGACACGTAATCGCTCATGGTGTTTAGACATCATCACCGCTAACGATCCGATAAATCATTTGCTAGGAACCACATACAAAATTCGGTACCTGGTCATTTCGTACCCAAGTCGTTTCGTACCCAAAGCAATGGTCGTTTCGTACCTAATGTGTTGATCGTTTCTTACTCAATGATATAGTCATTTCAAATGTAACCACAAATATCATGCAAAGATAAGCCTTACGTGTTTTCTCTCTTGCTTGGTTTCCTTTGTGATAGGCATCGATATACATACATAGACGAATTCATAATTACTACATTTTAGTGAAGTAACGGCTATACACAAATGGATAATAATAATAATAATAATAATAATAATAATACCAATTAAGGGATAACATTATATGAAGTATGTATGACGTTGTATACTTTAACAGGAAGCATAATTTAAATGTTAAGTTATCAAATGCTAATGTCCATGGATAAAATCCAACGAATTCAAATTTATCATTAAACCAAAAGGAATCAACAGGTATGCATATTATTATTATTATTATTATTATTATTATTATTATTATTATTATTATTATTGATGCTAATGTTAATAGTGTGTGTGTGTGATTTGGATTTTTAACGTAGCTTTCACAATTTTGCAGTCATGTCCCTACCATGTCTGTAGTGTGGCAGTTTATAGTGATGTCGAGCACTGAGGCATCATGCCGCAGACATGTAGCATCATGTCCCTCCCAGTCACATCATCCGGACTCCAGACCTACCAGTACTAACACTAACCTCTTAATGCTGTGCGCCTATCGAGGAAGCTCTTAGTACCATTTTTATACCTCCAGCATTCGAGCATTCTAACTACTAGGACACATGAACGGTAATGTTTATCGTAGTAGAACCAACAGTAGTAACATTAGCAAACGTACTGCTGGTGGTTATTGAAATAATATTAATATTACTGCTGTATCTATTGTTTTGCTGATGTTGTTGCTTTTCTTCTAAGGCATATCACAGACACTGTATCGGCAGTTTTGACGTGGTGATGAGACGCTGAGTGGGTGGCGTTGCAAGGACTGTTCCCGACTTCCTCCACCACTGATTTTGACAGCTGACAGTCTCAACAATATGTTGAACATTTTGCCAATAGCAGGGAGTACACATCTGATTGCTGATGAAATACATGATGTCCACAACCCTACATTTGGTGCTCTTAATGACGTCAGTATTGGCATCAATGATTCTGATATGCCGATCGACAAGTCTTCAGTAAAGTAAGATATATGTCCTTCTGTTTCATCTTAATTTAATCGATCTTAACGGAAGTAACAAATACGTAATAAATGTGCAGCGTTTTAACATTAGGTAACTACCGAAATATTTTTTTTCCAAAAGGCCACTAGATGTTGGTTATCATATCTGGACAGCATCCCAGGATACAGTAGTGGCATGCACCTTTAACATAAACGCCTCCTTCCAAGTCACAGAAATTCAAAAAGAAGAGTGGGTTTATTCTTTTATAATCTTCGAGAATTGTATTATGTTGTAATATAAATTTCCGTTCAACACAATACAATTAAAATGGTATGTAGTTGAAAAATTATTAAGATTACATATTTTGATTTGCTGAACAGTGTTCTGGAGAAACTCATAATACATTAGACACAGATTAGCACAGTATCCAAAACGTACATGCTCGATTGAAATATTCTTTATTCACGAAATCGAATCTTAATCTTTGTATACACGTCCACACAGGAACCGATGTTACAACTCAGACTAAACCATGTACGTCAACCAGACTTTCAGATCGCTCTTACTGGTTCCAAGACGTCGCGTCCAAAATATGTTGAGGCTGGCGGATATTCAAACACTCTCAAGGTTAGTAGTAATATTGGTAATCATCATCACTGGTCATATTTGTAGAGGTGCTGACGGTGGTGCTCTGTCCGCTCTAAAAAGATGCGATACCCAGCTACCATAATACAACTTGGTGACTTTTACAAGAGACGACAACAACGGTATGTACATAGCATCGATCCAGGGATCGTCGCGAATGTTAAAGTGTCATCGGAGTTTAGTTACTTGTCGACAACATCTTGGTAATTTCAAAATATACAATCGCTCATTACCCTGCACATGTTAATGTTCATTGCTTCTAATAAGAACATCAACGCACGTATAAGTAATATTTGATATTCACATCACTAAAATATAACGTTTCACTATGCGCTCTTTATTTATTTATTTATTTATTTATTTATTTATTTATTACGCTCACTTATTTTATAATTGATTCCATAGGTAAAGAGTATAGCGAAGATGCATATATATATATACATCCGCTCATACGATCGTCGATAGAGTTGTGAATTAGTGGCAAGGGATGGTCACTTCTTACCCGAACCAGCTCTCTTAATTAGAACTGCCAATAGGACCCGCCAAAAAATGCGGCCAAATGAGCCGCGCGACATAAAATTTGTTACAAGTAGCACAAGTCATTTTGTAATAATGTGGGTTTTTTTCACCAAGGCCCTTCACAAAAGTATTATTTCCTTGTTTAACTTCTTTCGGTTGGATGAGTCACAGTTTCCTGACAAATTTATTAGGAAATACATTCATGTTTGCTTTAAACGTGACATTGTATTGACCACTGACAAACAACTAGAAGTTTTGGGGAGAGCCAAGATCTGGAACTTAGATGCCACCTTTAAAATAATCAGGGACCCGTTTAAGCAGTTGTTTTCCGTACACGCTTTGTCAAGAATGACGAACATGAAACAAAGCAGCTGCCACTGGCGTTTGCATTTATCTCAGGACGAAGAAAAAAGGAGTATAAAAAGGTAAATATTATTTTTTTCATTTTATAAGGATTTATTTAAAGGCAGATTTAAGGTTAATACAATTATTATGTTTCTTAAAATGCTATTTTTTAAAATATTTTCCAAAAGCATTCCTGCATGTCATATCAACATCATCGAATGGATACGATCATACTATTTTTATCGTATTTAACGCAGTTTATTGTTATAATGATAGTAGTAATAATAATAATAATAATAATAATAATAATAATAATAATAATAATAATAATAATATTATTATTATTATTATTATTATTATTATTATTATTATTATTATTATTATTTCATGTTGTAATGTTGCATACTAAAGCAATTTATCTCAGTCTTCTTCATTGTTTGTAAATTCGTATTCAAAGCGTTGAAGCGACCTTCCATTGTCAAAGGGCCTGTTCCATACTTTGAAGCAGGTTAGTACAGTAGTAGTACTAGTAGTAGTTAGTAGTATAAGTAATAAGTAATATTAGTGGTTTTCTTTGTTGTTGCTACTCACGTAATATTAATAGAGCGAATTTTGTTATTCTTCTCCAATTATTAGCCAACGAATTATATTTTGTATTTTTACCGATGAACTGTTTCCTAGATTCTAGCTAGCTGTAGCTATTTTATACATCTGTATACCTTCTTTTCATGTTAGCTTTAATTTGAAACTTTGTTGCTAACAAATAGTTATGTATATTACTTAACACACGTACAGACTTCTTAATGGTACTTCATTAAGATTTGAATTCCCAATTAGCCTCAGTCAAATTTTGCAAAGATGTTCGCACGCTTATATTTGGATCTAAACACTGACACGTTGTTTCGTAGGAACAACTCCAACATTGCAATTTGTTATTGTGTGTGCAGCCGAGAACTACTTCAACGTTGTCAGTTCTCGCACAGAAACAGTTTACTTGGTATCTAATGTTATTGCACCAACTTATGTGGTGTTTTGGTGTTTCACCATACAGCACGAGATAATAACCAGGCACACGGCAAAATGATATTTGTCAAAATATAATTGACTGAGGTTTCTCTGTAGTCAAACGACCGTCAACAAACGTTTGCAGAAATTCGATTTACCTATGCAGAAACCACTCCTCATATTGCACGTGCATATTGCAATATGTAGTCGTGCATCGACCAACATCTAAACAATGACACGGGATAACGAGTTTCTATCAAGACATTCTAACATTGAACAGTTGTAATACTTCTCACTGGATTACTTATTCATGTAGTTTTCATGCACGTATTGATAATGCTAATGGTAGTTTTTGATGTGATACCTTTTGACAAACACTGTTGTTGGACGGTACCAGTGGCCGAATGAAATTGATCGATGCACCTTTTCGAAAATTTTTAAAATATTTTCCTTTGCATAATTAAAGCAGTTACGTGTTTGAACGAAAGTCCTATCACAGATTACGAAAATAAACCTGCGGATATAACGAGAACTGAATCAAAAGCAAGTCTGGATCACACTGAAACATTCTCTAGCAAAATTTTCTAGAAATATTCCCGTGAACACAACTCGATCAGCTATTGCGGCCAAACACGAAATCCTTCAGAGATTATACAATTTTCAAAGTAAGAGGTTGCATAATACTAGATACAATACAAAAGACTTATGGAATGTTTCCATTGCTGGTAACAATTCCAGCATTGTTATTATCAACGGCTGCAACAGTTACAAAATCTACAGTGTTAGGGTCTGTTTGAACTGTATCATGTTATGTACATTTAATTTAATTGCTTATTTTAAATTTTTTGATGTTTTAAACATTTCCTTACAGGCTATTGTAATGTAACATTGTATGTTAGACTTGAACTTGTCCAAAAGTTAGTTCGTTTCTGCTTGACCTGATTGACGTTTTATATAAAAAATGTTCTTTTCAATGTCAACAGCTAATACATAGCTAATGTACTCTCTTTGTCTATGAATTTAACATCAGGTTTATTAAGGTAGACAATGAGGAGTAAATATTCGTGTTGGTCGGGATTTTGGTATTTGCTAAGTAATTTTTAAACGTTTACAGGCTTGTGTTGTAATAAAAACAAAAAATCTATAAGATTTTTTTCAGTTGGTGCTGTTTTAATAAGAAAATGACAATTGTAAATTGAGGTCATGTAGAGAACTACATAATGTTGTAATTGTGAGGACTTGGTCATTCGAGCATTAACATCTGGCACTTTTATGTTGTATCATATGTTGTGACCAAGAGTTTTTCGCTGAATTTTATTTTCTTCAAATTATTGACTTCAAGTCATAGAAATATTAAAATGCTCCTATACAATTCTTGGATAAGATATTTACAGAAATTGATAGTGAATTTAAACCTGTAATTATATTTCTATGATTCTTAAAAGGACAGTTGACACATCAAAACGTCAATAGCTACCGCAGACACATCATCGACTTCGGTGTCTTCGATTTTGGTACGGAATTTTATTCAGGACATTATATATTATAACTTGCGTCTGTAACTGTTGGATTAATTTGTAATTTAATTCGCAAGACCGTTAAGTTCTTTTTGTCTCCGTTTTACTTTGTATGCTAGGGAAATACATTATTTATTAAATTGTACAATGCTTGTTGTCTTTTACTTTTATCAAGTATGTACTTTAAGAGCATAGACTCGTAATAATCATCAATTCTTTAAAAGTGTATAAAACAGGACGAGTGACACTGGAACAAAGTTTGTATTTTGAGTCATATGGATTTGAAAACTGGTTGAAGTTGTTAATTATTCATCCTGGGGAGCCAGTGCCTAACTCGGTGGAAGAAAACTGTTTTATTCAAATTTACATCTACAAACTTAATATCATGGTCCCATATTTGGACACATTGCAGCTGAAGCTTTGTGTGCAGTGGAGCGTTCACCGACAACATTTGCACTTATTGATTTTATATACGTTAAAAATATATAAAGTAAGTGTCGAATTGGATCTGAACCGATTTGCCACTAAAGCTGAGTTTACGAGAAAGGACGTAGGCATTGACGATGTGATCTTGACATTCTTAAGACTAATAATGGCAAACCTAAAAGTCTAATGTTGACAACCAAGATTGTTTTGTCCAGTTGAATGGAACTATCGCAAAAAGACTTGCTCGCTGATGAAGTAGCGGAATTTACCGTCGAGGTAGGCTTGGACCAGCTGCCAGCAGATATTCACATCGATAACAAATTTGCGTCCCATTGGTGTTACTAAACCTTTGTATGAACTGCAATAAATTACTTTTAGAGGTCAATTGGAAAGTGTCATTATAAACCACCATAATGTACCACTTTAAAGCGAGGCTTGCTTAGATATGTTGCAATTGCTTTTAAAAACATCCAAAAGTAAACTGCTGTAAAAGATGAAAAATTGCTGTATAGTTGTTTCTACATGTCAAAATAGCATTTCCCTATGTATCCATCCTGTTTATGTACACCAGCGAGTATGTTACACCAACTTTATCTCAGCTTAGACAAAACCAATTTCTACTATTATTCAGAAGGGATCATTTATTGGGCAAAGACCATCGTAGATACTGGCGATGTGTTTCGTAATGAGGTGAGTATCAGACCACCAGGTCGAAGATTTCAATATTCCCGAGGCAGACGTTTTTATACTATATTTCTTGTTAATGTCATAGCAAATGAAATAACTGACTAATGGTGTGTGCGTATTGCACCCGCGCATGCCGATGATACCGGATAATCTCTGCCTGTTAAGCAATTAAATCACACGATTGTATTACTAACAATACTGTAATGGACTCTAAGTATTGCGGACGTGAAAAGTTGTTAAAGTGAAACCACAGCCGCTAGATAAAATTACCTAGAGAACCGCGCTGATCGTGAAATGCCAAAGAGCGTGTTTGGTCGTAGATGCTATTTGTGATCTTGCTGAAAGAATGACTGGTTGTCTTGGTGGAATAGGAATTAGGGCCACAACAAGCATCGTTGGTGCAGCAATTGTTATAATTCTTGTTGCTATAACGATATCAGCCGGTGCCTCTGGTGGTGCTAGGAAATGAATACGGATGCGAATCCATTCAATAGTATGCGTCCAATCCAAACGGCTAGCTACCACATCAAACAGTTTCAGACTTACAGAAATAGAAAGACAATTAAAAATCAGTCCTCACGTAGTGAACCGATTTATAGATCGAAACATCAGCTGTCATGGTCACTTACCTAGTCAGGATCGATCGGCATTGTACTCATTCAAAATCCTTTCTCTGGTGGTCCTGGAGATCCTGGACCCATGATCCTCCACATTGGAGGCGACCGACATCTGCGCAGTGTGTATGCGAGTGCGGCAGTTTGGTTTGTGTGTGTGTGGCTGTAGGTGCATACTGGTGCTCACGAGTTGGTGGTCGGTGTCGCAGTCTGCATTGTGGTAGGTTCTGATGGAGATGACGCTGTTAAGGGCAGAGCGCCTGGTGATGACCAAGTAAAGCTGGAGGAAGCGATGAGACATGCTGCCGTGTTTCATGACACTTTGTGTCGTGGCTTACACTTGAAGAAGGTGTTTGTCACGCACAGGTCATATCAGGTTCACAGCTGCAGCAGTCTCTGACAGTTTTCGTTGGTCTTCCCAGTGACATGATGTCTGAGGCAAGAAGGCCATGACTCGTGGTCCGCACTTACTCTGGCATTAAAGTCGCCATGGAATAAAAGTGGTTCGTCTTTGGGGCATCCTTTGATCTGTTCGTCCAGTTGCCAACAAACCTGATCATTTGTGTCTTCTGAAGACGTGAGGGTGGGAGCGTAGACAATGAGGATGTTGACATGACCTGCAGCAGTGTTGAGGCGGCTGGACAAGAGACGCTCAGTGCCCCCGTGGTAGGATCAGCTGAGGCCAGGAGGTTGTTTGTGGTGGTATTGCCCACTCCGTGCTGGCGGAGATGCTCAGGTTATCGACCCTTTCAGAAGAAGGTGTAGTTTTCCTCCCTGATGGAATCGCCGGAGGGCTGCTATGCTGATATAAAGTCTGGTTAGTTTTCTACCGATGATGACAGTCTTCATGGTGTCGTCGACCTCCCTGAGGTCGTCAGAGATGCATGTGCACATGGTGCGCATGTTCCAGCTTGCGAATGGAAGAGCTGCAGTTTTCTAAATTGGATTCTTGTTTCTTTTCTCAGGTTTGGAATTACCGCCTGCTTGTCATACTGAGCACCACACTGAGCTCCAGACACCCACTGGCTTGTCAACACATTTTACTTACCGGGGGCTTCCCGGCTTCAGGCGAGCGGTAGTCGGCCAGTGGGACACGACGAAGCTGACCCGAGGTGCCGCTTCCATACGCCAATTGGGTGTGACTTATAACCCGTATACTGCCAGCTTCCGTGTTGTTTCCTCACTTATTAGCGACACTGGAGTAACCTCTCCAGGGCGCAAGCCTAGGCGTGGAGTATGGAGATCCCGGGTTTACCCAGACGTCAGTATGCCCTTGTCGTCCTTGCTGGTGGGGTCCAAAGGGATGATGAGCATGATGTTTCGCACCAGTTCGGATACAAAAGCTGCCGGAAGGAAATCGTAGTTGACACCCAGCCGACTTAGGGGCTCTACTCCGGATTTTCGGTCTGAGTTTACTCCTGTAGCCTTTCCTTCTCCCAAAGATATCCACAAGGCACCGGAAGCCATCATCCAAGTGTCGATTTTCAATTGTTAAAAACCTGACAGTGTTGATGTTTTAACTTTTCTGTGAACGATTTTGTTGGTAGTTTTTCTGAACAGTAAAGGCTTGAAGACAAGATACGATTATGCTTGTGGGGATCGAGTGCTTAGGTTTATATGAGAGCAGTTGCCTGGGATTATATTTTACATAAATACAACAAATTTCAATAAAATAAATATGAATCTATGTTTTTGAAAAACAAATTGCAACATTCTTGGGAAATTACCATGATCAGAAAAAACAGCACCAAAGAAAGAAAAATAGTTCTTGCTAAAACCCCAAATTATCTTGTCACTTTTAATTTCAAAATAGATCACACCACAAGTAGCAACGGCATGGAAATGTATTTATGTGCGCCGGTAAGAGCAAAATTATTCCAGAACATAATATAGGGATTCGTTAACGTGTGTCGACATAATTTCCGAGAGTGTCAGAAGGAGAAAAAGACAATTAAAGACGTCATATTTGAATACGATTCTATATCATTATGCAACGTAAAAAAAACTTCCTGCAGAAAAGAAATACATATCATTGTATGTGTTATATAATCCCCACAACTTGCAGAACTGTTCAAACAAAAATGATTGCAGAGCGCAAAATTACCTAATTTGTAATATAATAAATTCGATAGAGTGTGAACCTGAATTATGTTTTGACTTTACTGCAACGTATCTCCCCTTAGAAACACTTGATCAACTGGCAAAGCATTTGAATGAGCACACATTTTCAAGTGACAAAATGCCTTTGAAGAGGACTGAATGAAGGTATCTGAGTACAAATATCTACAGATATAAGTATCTCGATTTGTTTGGAAGATTATATGAAAATAATAATATACTGGTTCTACTCAGCTTGGATGCAATCAGAATTTTGAAATCAAGATGATAGTATACTCACATTAGAAACCTTGATCATATGGACAATCGTAGAGGAGTCTAAAAATGTATGTATTCAACCTTACGGTCTTGTGTACACGCAGTACGTTGCAGTACTAGTGTTGTATAAGAGTATTGCCTACAAATAAGAACTATAGTAATAAACTATTTCGTTTAGGATAATATGAACAATTAACACGATTCAATAATATGTACACAAGCGACTAACACATGCGTCGAAATAACATCCAGAATCGTAAATCATATTGTTAAAATGTTGTACTATTTGGCTATGTGTCAAGCGTTGCCTGTTAACGCTTCTAGACGAGTCATGCATATTGGGTACATTGTAATGAGAACACTGATTGTGTTCCATATACTTGTTTGGTAATACTATTGTATTTAAGAAGACTAACAACTACCACCTGAAATTGCTTGCTCTGTATTATTATAAACGACCACATGCAAGAACAGCTGAGTGAGCATGGAAATGAAAATATCCATGTTGTTCATTACACTACAAACACAAGAACGAAACAAGTGTGAACAGTTATAGAAACGACGGAAGGTTAGAATAGCTTAAGACCCTAACATATTCACTAAATTAGATGTCCTCCTGTGCATCACGAATACTTATATAACAGGACTTAGAGTATAACATGTAAAAAGGTCAAACCCTTAGAGCTAGTGTACGGAGAACAGCATTTGCCATACAAACATTATTACCTTATCTTTAATGGTAATAAGCCTCTTGATTTCCTAGTCTCGGTCTAAACACTAACATATATTATATATCTAGCGGCGTTATGATGAAAAGAGGCAGTGACAAATTTCAGACGTAGTGTAAATCCTATACTAAAGTTTCACTTGAATAAAGTAACGGGTTTAGAAATTGTATAAAGTTCATACACTTTGAACTTTTGATCTTAACTTTGAAGCCACTGTCATTACCACCTTAAAGGCTATACTTATATCCACCGATATAATAATGAGAAGAATGACAACAATAATACTAAAGTATTATTACACTTGATCATCATCATTTTGGTTATTATCATTATTTTCATTAATAACATTGTTATAATCAAAGTTATCATTATTTAGAACATTGTTATGATTGTTCTTCACGTTTGTAATATCATTATCTCAAAGACTTTAATGTATCGTCATAATTGTTATCATCTTCATCGATTCAATACCTTATCTAATCTTTCCTGCTGTGGCTATTTGGGAGTTGCAGAGATCTTGTCAGCAAGAAGTCAAAAGCATGCTAAATATGCTAAAAATAACACTCGGTAGCGTGAAAATCTACTGACCGAAATTTGTGTCTCAGTCGTGTTTCTATTGTACGGACCATCAGAGTCTCCAGGCTTTTCAGCAATATTTTGAAAGCATCGGTCGGATTGGCCTTCCATTCCAGGAGTTTCAGCTCCTGAAAGGTTTTTAATTTATTATTTTGGCATCATAAAAACTCCAAAGGTCAAGAACATCTAACGTAAGGAACAAAATATGATACAATTTGAACTGCCGATACTTTAATGTAGACCTGTATTGAAGCGGACCTTTTGGAAAAGAAATGGCAGGGCAAAAGAAAATCAAATTTGTTTAATATGTATTTTTTTAACCTAGAAATTTTCTGAAACGACATATCAAACAATTCCAGAGGTGAATTAGTTATGATGGACGTCTCTGTGATAAAATATCTTTGCCAGCCAAGGTTACTATAACAATAATTACACCTTGGTGGATTGAACATCTATGTCCGTGCCTTGCCTTATCGACTTCTATTAGATTTCATATATTGCTATTTTTGTATGGAATGCCAACTAAACAATAGCGTTGTGTATTTTATAGTGGTGGTAATTGACCTAAAAAGGTTACTTTGTAAGTTTAACATTGAAAGTATGACTATGTACCAGAGGGAAGCCATTACAGTTGTATTAAAGTGAAAAGTACTTTGTGCAAACACTGACCGTCAATGGAAAAGTGCTTATTTATCAGTCCATTCAAAATTTGTTATCTTCCATTGTCTCGATTAAATAGGAACATTATTTAAATTTGAACAATGTTATTTTGGGTGGGTGCAGTGGCTTGCCTCCGCCTCCAATGAAATGCACGGATCCGAAGCACAGAAATATCTGCTCGATATGCCAAGGTGAGGAAAGTGTTATCGAAACATTGGCTAGCAAAGATGGTGATAACATAGAAACACAAGAACTAATTCCGATAAATGTATAATGATACTGAACTGAAGCGGATTCTAACTTTTACAGTCAAAACAATATACCCATAACACGTTAGTGAATACTGACAATATTCTAAATGCGTCCAGGTATATTTCACATATAATTTAACGGCACATTGCTACTGAATACAGCTCAGATAGATTAAGAATTTGTCATCGATTTTACTGAGTTTGATCTCGGAAGATCATGTTAAAAAGATGCCAGCGATAGAATATTTGCCTTCAGCAAAATCGGATACAACATTTGGTCTATGTGCAATGTAATAGGTGAATGTAGTGTCTTTCCAATGTAGCCCTTTTTACAGTTTGAAAAAAGAAAGTTAATTGTTGATTATGTTTTATATTATTGTGAACGTCTATTGGCTTCATGGAACGGAGTAACTAAAAAGCAAAGTAGATGTACTTGTCCCCAAACTCCCAAACCCATTTTATGTCCTTTTTAAATCGAAATGGTATTGGTGGCAACATTATCTCATGTTTCCCCAAGAATTGTCAAAAAACGTAAGGAAGTAAATAAGGATATGAGGGTATATGTAATACAGGATGTAACTATTAAAACCTTGCTTATGTTCGTTTGCGTCCTTGTTCTATGTGAATTTATTTACATACAGAATTATAAACAAATCTATACAAATTCTGATTTGTTTCTTTCAGACACGGGCTATTATGTGGATGTACACTTGGGACCTAAGATTCATCACTGCTGGGACAATGTTGTAAGTGGTCGATCTCCTAAGGGGATGTATGGAAATATAACACTAATGTTCAGTATGACGTCTAAATAGAATTTGACATTACTTTATTGGCGATATATGATTCAATGTCAATTTCATATTACGGATATCCATATGAACTCTAACTGGAATATAAAATGAACACATGGGGCTCAATATAACTTAATAACACAATAAAATAAAGATGTCGTCACAATAGATATCTTTGGAACTGTTGACGGGATAGAGGAACAAGCAGAGACACCTAATTTAATAATTGAAATATAGTAGAATATCTGGAAAATGATTCTTTTTTTAGAATATGTTTCTATGACTATTACAGATCGACATAAAATTTGACTTTATTCCAAAAACTCAATTGCTTCATTAAATGAGCTTTACATCATATACATTTAGGGTAAAATTTCATACGATTACCATGTCAACGTGTTCAACTTTATATCATACTCCTTGATTTGTTGCATTTACAGTCTCTTTAGTTCTATAAGAAACCAAAACATTTATCTCCGGAGATCGGAAAGGATGTATTGGAGAAAATGTTAAGATTTGCCTTTTCCTTTGTATAATAAATACGATGTAAATTCAAATTCTCACCAGATTACCATCAAATGTTATAATCTGCCAGTCACCCAAATGTCCGCAGTATTTTTTAATTTTTCTTTTTGTATCTTCCATCACGGCTGCCCTGTCCTCCATTGGAACCATGTCCCATTTGTTGCACACAAAAATCATATTGTTAAGACCCTTTATACGATCTTCTTTTGCCGCAGATACTGCTACTGCCTCGATCAATTTTCTGATCTGAAAATGAATATTCATTTGTCTTTCTGCAAAAAACACAACTTGTCTGTTTTGTCATCTTATTATATGCAACATACATATTTAATTTGGTTCATTGTCGCGTCCAAATCAAATTGATTTGACGTGTTCTAAATCCACAGTAAGACAATAATAATGACAACACAAAGATTTTAATAAAAATGACATAGAAGTTACATTACTCGCTTTTGTTCCGCAGTATAAGCCGGTATGAATGATTATGATATGTATATAGTCACTGTAGTTGAATTATTGTATGAGTTAACTTTGATGTCGTAAAACAATTTAATTTGCATTATTATAAGAACACACTTTGCGATTTCCGTTCTCTCAACAACTGCTTGATACAAATAAATGATAGTAAGTGTTCCATATATATATATATATATATATATATATATATATATATATATATATATATATATATATATATATATATATATATATATATATATATATTACGCTGCAAATGCCGACGTGGATGACATTTTTTGAACAAGACGAAGAAACAAAACGAAAAATAAAATTAAATCAACTGTACTACTGTCATCCAAGTTGAGACGCTCACACAAGTTTAAACGATACCAATCCCAAATACAATCCAACGTATTCAATGAAATGGTAATATAACAATCAGCTTAAATATTAAATACGCAAACCAAAAAAATTCTTAACAAAGGTTTAATGATCAGTGACAAGCAGGTATTGTTGTCCAGTCACAATTTAAAGAAATATAGACGGATAAAAACAGCATCTCTGATAGATTCACTCAAAAGTATTCTTGGTCTGAAAATGTGGAAACAAGAGGCTAGATGCCATATAGGATGGCTTTTGTTGAATATTAACATAGAAAGAGGATAATAATTCTGCTACAGGAAAGTTAAAGATTGGTCGGAAAATATGAATGCTTTTTCGATTTACCATAAATTAAAGACTAGAATGTGCATGTATTTCCACTAATCTGAAAAATGACACTGGCTGAAGCATTTAATGAGACAAAATATCAAATATATAGTTATATCTTTACAGGAGTTTAAAAACATTATACATAAGGCACACATCAATTTCAAATATGTGAGAAGCTGAAATGTCAAAATACGAAACAAGTTTATATAAAGTGTTATCTTTTGAACATTACAGAGCAAACGTTTTGAATTAGGCACGTAACTGTATGTAATCCAGTTGTGTACAATTGGAACTACTGTAAAGAAAAATATATCTAAAGCATGCTTTACCAGCAGTAGTTACCACTGTCTGACAAGCAATATACATATAGACAGTTGAAAGACTTTAAGATCATAATGAATGGCAAAGTACTACTTATAAAGTCGAACTCAAACTGGACAATTTTAAAGGAGACCATATAAATGATGTGCTCGAAATATGGATTTAAATTAAATAAAAAATATATACTCTCCAACAATAGGCATTACATAACTGATGAGTATTAAGTAATGAGTTTGTAAAATAGGAGGCATGCGTAAAACTGCTGCTATATCAATGTTGGAACATCAACATATTTGATATTGAAGAAAGTGCATGGAAAGCTTCATTAAATATGGGTATGGCAGCTTTGTCAGCTGCATCGGCATCTAGGTATTTCGTCAGAAAATATTGTATATTATGTACATATTTGTAATTCTGGATGGTCTTTAATTGCAAAGACTAATTACCGAAAGTTTTTGACATAGAAAGAGATTTTGGAACAGATGGATGGAAAATTAGAACATAGCTTTAATGGTGTGTAAATATAAAGTTTTGAAAATTAAGATGTTTGCGTAGCATAAATTTTATTGACAAGATGGCAAAACCTTTGCACAAATTGATTTTATGCTTGGAAGCTTTAACTATACATGGCAACCAAAAGGCGTGGGCAAAACCTAATTTTATTTTGAATTACCAACAATCAACAGTATCATTAATTAGTCAACGTATAGCTGATTGATGTTTCTGATTGATTGCGCCGATATGGTAAAACTCGTGATATAGTTGCATTCTTCTTGTTGCGTTTTTACATAAATGGTCAATAATCAAAATAGGAAACATATTTTTTCCTAAGAAATATATATTTTCATCATTTAATTGATTTTGTGGAGACTCTTTTAGGAGAATGGTTGATATGACTATTATTGTTTATGTAATAGAATAGTAGTAGTGTAATTCTTCAATAGCAAAGACCTATGCTATGTTTTCCTTTTAGTAGTCGATCAGTTTAAAATATCCAATCGGAGAGATATCATTAAAAACGTCCGATGTTTAGTTCTGCAAAGTTTTTTGTACGCTATATAGCATAGTCAGTTTTTATTATAACTTCTTTATGTAAACTTTAACGATGAACGTCACTCACATAAAACAAAATCTAAATTACCATTGACAAAAACGTTTGTGTTTATTTAATAAGTGAAGCAATTGCCATTGATACTGTGAGAAAGATTCATTAAAACCAAAATATCAATAACTCCTATTCTGCAGAACGTAAAGCATACATATATGAATTGAAAGCATACATTTAGGAATCAAACACAAATATAACCAACAAACACAAATCAGTGACAATTTGAATGAACAAAAGGGGTGGACAACATGTCAGGTGTCTTATTTTCCGGTATAAAAACATTTAATCGTGTTTTGCATATTTGATTTGATTTATATCTGATTAATTGTTTGTAAGATATAAAGTGTTTTTATTTTTTAAATTCATTAGTTAAATGTCAAAGTCGTGTATTTTTATTTACCAGGAAATCGATACTTTTTCAGGAAAATAGTTTGACCTTAACTGTTCATTTTGTATATACAAAAGGCTGATTTGAAACCCGACCTTAATTCTAAATTAGTAACAGTCACGTGAACACAGTTTTGTTTTATTTATTTGTATTGTGGGAATAATAAGGATGAGATCTATGCTATGATGATCACGTTACCGTCGACTTGTAAATAGCTTTTAGTGAAGTGAACAAGTTTTTAACTCGGAGTAAAAAGATTGTTTTTTTTTTTCAAGGTCATTCTGGGGCTACGTGATTTGTTTCATGAAAACATGATTACGTGGTCCTCTGTTTCGGAATTAGGCATTTCTGAAATTGCACATTACTTAGTTTTAATAGTGACGATATGTGATCTCTCAGTAAACACTGGTACGTAAATGGGTTTATTTTGTTGAGTCATTTGTTTAATTACATTTTAATGTTTTTTCGAATTATTTGGATTCTAAAATATTTGTTTCTCTTGACATATTTTGTGTGCTTATATAAACTTCTAGGTCATATTTTTTAATTAATTCAAACACAAGATTATTTACAAGGAACTCTAGATAACAACATTGAACAGGATACAGTATACATAGCATTCCATCTTAGATTCTTTGGCGGAACTGGAACTTGAATTCATTAGAACATTTAATTGATAAGACTTTTATAATTTTATTCTTGGATTATTCTTGGATTATTTCTGGATTTGATTCTTAAAACCGTAAGTTCTTATTCTTTCATTTTTTTACAGTATTTTTCCAGGAAACTAAATTATTTGTTGACTTTCTCAAAGCTTGTTGTTTTCTCTCGTACATAAGAATACACTTTCGGAAAATTCTTTGTTTATTCAGGAGATTCTATAATGTCTCCAGGGAACCATTGTACTTATTTCATAGTTACTCCTAAATTTAATATAATTGGCTGAACGTACACTTTACATTACATCTACACTTTCTATTGAACAGGGATTTAAATGCCCATTGCACTGAGTGGATATATATATATATATATATATATATATATATATATATATATATATATATATATATATATATATATATATATATATATATATATATATATATATATATATATATATATATGTTACTATGAACGTTAAATTATAATATTATATTTACTCAATTAAATAATAATTAGGTGATAGAAAATAAATATGCATATCATTTATAAAGTTTTGGAACGTATATAGATAGATAGATAGATAGATAGATAGATAGATAGATAGATAGATAGATAGATAGATAGATAGATAAATAGATAGATAGATAGATAGCTAGATAGATAGATAGATAGATATATAGTTAGATAGATAGATAGATAGATAGATAGATAGATAGATAGATAGATAGATAGATAGATAGATAGATAGATAGATAAATATATAGATAGATAGATAGATATATAGATATATATATATAGATAGATAGATAGATATATAGATAGATAGATAGATATATAAATAGATAGATAGATAGATAGGTAGATAGATAGATATATAGATAGATAGACAGATAGATAAATAAACCCCAGAATCCTGAACTCCGCCTGCGTGAGAGCTATCGATGATGAAGATATATCCAGCCGATTTGGGAGCAAACTCAAGAACTTGCCTCGTAAGCGTATCTCGCTCTCCAATTCCTGGTGTGTCAACAAGTATAACACATTCCTAAGGAAATGCCAATAATTACGAGATCAATTATATAATCTATCGTACTCAAAGAAGATGTTAAACTAAAATTATATGCAGTTATTTCCCTTAATTATAGTGCGCGCTACTTAGGATCATCGAACCCCTTTTCAAATGTGAAAGACAGAAACGAATAAAAGTTACAAACAATAAATGCAGTCGAAATGCTTTTTTTTCATATTGTTCAGTTATATAAACCAAACTAAAAAGCATATAATACGTGGACATTGAATGAGCTTGACCAAATTCTATGACAAAATACACAATTATTTGCAATCTTTTCTTTAGAGTCTTTCCGTGAAATAAGCAATTCATCAAATATGTGTTGTATTCAAAAGGATTAACATCGGGAGAGAATCCATCCTTAGCTGGGTTTTTTGAAGTCATAATGCTTCAGAGGACAATGACATAAAGAAGACAATAATATAATTTAAAAAATATACTTCGATAGTAAAGCACTGAATGAAAAGGAAGAATATAGTTTGGCACAACGTTTTTCGATACATCTTAAAAGGCACGGAAAACATTGTTGGTTCAAATTAGCTCTAATTGATGACGTTAGCAAGTGGGTCAACATTTATACATTTGTTCCATCTATTTTGCTGCAGAAGACTATCAAATTAAAATTCATCTCGAATATAATTCTTTATGCAAAGCCGACTGTATAAAACTGGTAAACATTTAAGTTAAAAAGCTGTATTATAGTTTATATGACTAAAACAAGTATGAAATTAAATATATGCATGTTTCTTCATTTGACAAAACTATTACGGAAGAATGCAAATTGATATTAAGGGTTAGAAAAAGCAAACTAATGGCAGAATAATATCAGATTGGTCACTTATATTAGAAATAAATTGCTATCAATGCACTTGACCTTGGCCGTTATGGATCCCTTTTGTTTTAAGCGTCGGTAGAGGCTGCTCATAAATTTATAATCCGACAGGTTTATTTTATCTTTTATTTTGTGTTCTTTATTGTTTTAATTCTTGGCGATCCAATGTGGATTGCATCAATGAAAGCAAAAACACTTTGTTTCCTTCTACGTTTTACCGTTTCCGTCAAGAATCTTTCTGATTCAGTACAGCTTGCTTGTAATAAGATAAATCTTATATGGTTTCTTTGCATTTTATAACCTGTTTTGTAATGTTGAGCTTTCAAACTGTGTAATTTAAACACAAAAAAAAACTTTTAATTTGAGTTTTAGTAGCATAGTGTATAGATAAATATGATGTTTTGTAGATTTTGTACAGTACGTACGTTCTTGTTTTATATTTGTCCCGTTTGCTTAATAATTATTGGGCATGATAGTTATGCATATCAACCTACGTACTCTGTTGTATGCATAAATAACTAGTAAGTTTTACTATATAAAGATACAATTGGCAGTCAAACAGACTGATACAGATGAAGAGTTATCCTCCTCAGTCAACAAACATTCTCGTTTAATCAAGCTTAAACGTTGCTGGAATATCAATAGTTGTGTTTATATGTGGGTCTAAACACAATATAGTTATCATATATAAGCTTTGTTTGATATACAACAGTTACATACTAACCATACATTATATGTTGCTATCGTCCAGTCAATATGCTGACGAACCCTTTGATTTCATGGTGCGAATTGATAATCAATAAAGTCACATTTACAACAAAATCATGTGAAGGTCTCCAACCACTACTACTCTACTCTACATTCAGTCGTGTTGCTCACGATGCTAGCTATTGAATCTCATATATGTGTATGCATATTAGAATTTACACAACGCTGCAGTTTTTGGATAAAGCTAGCAGCGGTACATGTAGTAATGAATTGATACAACGCTTAAACGGAGGGAGGAAGATAGTAACGGTAGATAGGTTTTGTTGGGGTCGAGCAAATTAAGAGAAGTTTGAACATCTTCTAAAAGCCAACACTGATAATACCATTATCCTGTTTTGTCCATTTATTAAGACGGCATAACCTTCGGTCTTAAATAGCACTACAATTTCCCGCTTGACCAATTGTACTAGCTAATTGTAAAGATGATGAACACCAAGATGGCTGCACGCACATACTTCTCTTATATTCCCTCATTACATGAAATAGCTTACGTGCAGTGACGTTATTGGCCAATATATATCAATTTGTTTAAGTGGTTCATGATCTCCTTCTTGTGAAAGCAACTTCTTCGTTATTGAGTCTAACGTTCCCTTTAGTTCATTGAAATCAGCCGTCAGAGTTATTTTGTCGACAATTCTCTTTTCGACGAAGCATTCTATTCTTCTATTCTCGTTGTTGTGTAAGCGACATAGGCTAGCGGTTGTATGCAGATGGTGCGATGGTAGAATCCTCTCCCCTAGAAGCACATTTAGAAATGTACTTTTACCGGAGCTTGTTTCTCCTGTAGCAAGAAAGTCACGTCAAGAATACATTAGTGTACATTCGTTAATGTTTAAGAACTGGTACTTCGTTTAATTAAAGGAACCTAACTTCTAAATTGTATTCATGCACGTGACCGCAAATCGATTTCAGTCATGACATATGACAACGGTTTCAAACTAACCTATTTATTGGGATCTAAGATGATCTTATGGGGAAACTACCCCGACAAAAATAAATTAGTTTTGTATCTATCATAATATAGCTCGTGAGCCGCACTAAAAATAAATTTAATAACATATCGCTGCCAATCACGCACAATGATGTTTGTTTCTCTCAGAGAATTTTCTGATAATATGCTGCAATTACTGGTTGGATTGCATTATCAAGCTGATTACATTGTCCAGCACGATAAAACACGCGAGATATAATGGTATGTCCCCACAATAAAGTTAAGTTTTCATAAGTTTGAGCTTAATATTTTGAAGGTGAGAACATTTGATTGTTTTTACTTCCATGTTTCAGCGCAATTGAGACAAGGATGTATCTCAGTTTGTATTATAATTATTATATGCAGACTTCAAAGATGATTTCCTGACTGTTTACCTAAAACAAATAACATACATTATATTTATTTGTAGAACAAATAAATATTTAATACAATACTTAACACTCATATGTATATTGAGAGTTGATTAAGAGACCCCTTGCTATGGAAAATTTAATTTTTATGCATCTGATCAAACGAGCACAGTTGAAAATTACACTGTCCTGATCTCTTGATTTTAACGTATATTGTACGGAAATGTAATAACGATATAGTAGTATAGTACATTGATTGGGAATGTCCTGTCAGCACGATTTGGTATGAGATAAAATTATGATGAACGAAACCGTTATTTGAGCTTTTAATACAGTTGTTTTGTTTGATAAAAAGCGACATATTTAGATTAAATGGTGGCACCACTCTCTACAACGTAAAATATATCAATTGGTAATTGAGTATGTCAATATGAAATGGTATTTTGGCCCGTCATGTTTGCCGGTTACTCATTCGGCAACACACCTGGGTCACCGGATTAATTCAAAGCTGACGTCTCATGACGCAATACTCGATGCATGCAAGAAAGGAAAAAATCTTTTTACGGTCTGTTTGGTATTGGCATTAAACCGAATGGTTTAAATCCTTTGGTTCCTGCAAATGTATTAATTTTCCCTTCAATGTTTTATGGAAGTGAATTATGGTGTAACACTTCAAAATGTGACCTCGCTTTATTGGATAAAACTCTGAGGTATTTAGCCAAACATTTACAAGGTTTTCCGGTACATTCAAGATCAGACATTGCCCTGGGAATGCTAGGATGGACATCAGCGCAGTCCGAATTTGATAGAAGAAAATTGATGTTTTTACACAGATTGTGTTTGATGCTTAACAATGTACATACTAAACGTGTGTTTAACGTTGCGTTATTTCACTTCATTTTGAGCGGATGGATGCCAAGCTACGGGTTAATTTCAAATTTATATTATACCTCAAAGAAGTTTGACTTGCTCGGGTATCTAACTGATTATTTACATCATCCTGAAATTCCAGATAAACATAATTGGAAGGAAATTGTAAGGTCAAAAATGGTTGGTCTTGAAAATAGCCTCTGGAGAGTTCGTATGTCTAATCAAGCAGATTTTGATAGATTCTATTCGATACACGAATACTTGCGACCTGCCTCAGTGTGGCAGTCGGCTAAAACCAGACAACACACTAAGGTATTTACATATGTAGCTAAACTATGGGCTGCTGTTCCACAAACACAGCTTGATATGTGTATTAGATGTGGGAATGTTTATACAGACTTGATACTTCATTGTTGTGTTAGTTGTCCTGATATGTCGAACTTTAGAAACTCTTTCCGGGATTTCCTTACTGATAAATTTCCCCTGAGCCTGCACATTACGTTATTTAATGCAGAAGATGAAATCAACTACAATATCTTCTAGGTAAACGGTTACCAAAGAAAACTCCAAGCTATTCGTCCTGTATGCAGCATACTTTGTCATGCAGTGTGCAGCCATCTTCTGTAAATAAGGTACTGAAACTTGCAACTTATGCAGTTGACGAACACTTTGTTCGCTAATATTGTGTAATAATTTGTATTCTAATATATAATTTTGTTTAATATGTATATTTATTGATTGTATTCAGATGATTTGTTCTTATAAATTGCATGATTTGTGACGTCATAAGTTGTTTCTGGCTTTCGTTGTACGAAATTAATAAACGCTAGTATGTTCAACATATGTCCATTTCAGATTTTCAGTTGTTGGCTGAGATTATGTATTGTTGATATGTAATGAAATAAATAATAATTTACTGGCTTACCCTATTATTTAATGAATGTCAGGCTTATCTATTAGGCAAGAAAGACATACCAGAAACAACAATTTCAAAATCGTCTGTCATGTTCTGCAGCACAGTCTTAATGGTTTGTAACCTCTCCTCATAGCGTGGGAACCTCATTTCTATCACCTCACCCATATTCTCCCTCAAGGATTCGTTCTCAACAGTTGTAATTACTTCTGAGTAAAGTTCTAGCAGTTTCGTCTTTAAACCTTTGTATTTTTGTACTGTTTCGTTAAGTACATCTTTAATCTGCAGAGAAACAATGTTTAAAATATTACCGTACATCATAACAATATTATTTGCAAACCTCAAGTAATTTGTACATCAAATATTCATATATTTAGAAGTAATCCTGGTGGTACTATGCCATCCCCTCACCTTTATAAAAATCTGATACAAATCTCAGCCTCTATCCCCAGTGACTTGACAAGCGAGCTTTATGCTATGCTAAACATATGGCTGATCAGCAGTAATAATATACGAAAAGTGAACAGATACAGGGGATATAAGTTTATGACGTGTATTAGAGTTTGAAAGGGCAAAACGTACTGCTCATACTTATTCTATACAACACATGGAATGGATGGCACGCTTTTGAGACTGTGTTTATCATCTGTACACATCCGTTAGGTCGTGAAGCAGCCAGTTCTGGATTAATCAGTATTAACCCAGGTTACATATAAAGTTCACTGTTCGATTACAACTGATGCATAATGTATCAAAAGGGTCAATCTTGCTTTTAAATTAAAAAAGAGGTCAACTGGTTAGTGTTAATCTACAACGGAGTAAAATAGTTTCTGCCAATATCGAAAAATAACTGAATATTTTGAGTGAGGGTGCTGGAAATGTATAGTTGTTTGATAATTGCTCTCCATGATTATCACTACATGGGGCATATAAAGTAATTACGTATTTTTTCGACATCGGTATGCAAAGTGAAGATCCCAGCACGTGTTTTGAAACGATTTCTGGACCCTAAATACGTGGGTTTCATTTACATTATCAATCCAGGCAATATCCTTGAGAATTAGCATTCTGTACTGTCAGCCAGAAGATTGCAAATTCGAATCAAAGTTTCAGACAAAATATGTCTTAATGATAATGGAGACTACTGGGCCTGGCTGACTGTAAGAGCGATTTCAGTGATGGATATGTGGCAGGTATACTCAAAGAATCGTATCTGAAACTGATTTGGACTGATCACATCAGTTGACTGTTAAACATCAAAGCTTAAAATTATTTGCGTGCCAAATATTTAAAAAAAAGTCAAAAGCACAGCTTTTAAGGAGAAATTTTGTATTATACTAACGAATGACTGTGGCATATAATGGCAAAATTTCAGATTGATGCTATTAATATTTGGAAGTAATTTATGTAGCAGAGAAACTTCGATCGCTGCATGCTTTGAGTAGATCATATCGATTTATCAAAGAAGCACCTTAGATTATATATGCCTTTTCAGGGACTAATTCAGAACACAATGATGAATAGATTAAATTGACAATGGCTTTAAAAATGGAAATAAATACCCAGAGACTGGCTTTGACGAAAACACGAAAAAGAATTTATATAATATGGTGCAAAAAATAGCAGTTTCTGAGGAGATTGCGCACCATATCTGAAGCAAAGCGTGATAATTTTAGTGAAAGTTCTACCTGTAAAGCTAACTACATCAAATAACAGGTCAATTAAACAGATGTTTCAGGGTATTAGATAGGAATGGAGTTTGAACAGTTTTACAAACAAATGTACCTAGTGGCAGAATAAAAGCAGCAGTATAATTTGTAGTGGCTGTTCGGAACATAAACAACTTAAAAGTATTCATGAAATATACAAGACATCTGATATTACTGAGTGCGTACGTCAGTATGACAAAATGTATGATAGTATTGTATTTGTGGATGGGTCATTTGAGGTTATTGAGGCGAACCCCTTTTTGAACTATATAATATCTAGCGCTGAAAAGGAATTTCGCTATAGGGACCTGAAATATGTGTGCTTAATTATTTCACAATGGCTGATTATCAAGTTTGCGTCATTAACGGGAACTTCATAAGTTTTTGTATAACAAAGCTATAGAGGCTAATAACGAGATACAAGACCAGCGACTGGAATAAATAATTTCAGAGAGGCAAAGTCTATACCTGAGATAAAACCTCCATTAGATTTGAAGCCCCAAACGGTAATATGAGATTTGGTGCAATACTAAGTAAAGGATAATTTGAACCTATTTGTGCCGAGATGAACGTGGGGAAACATTATACATGAGTTTATGGATTTATTTGTTAAGGAATATTCAGATAACTCGCCGGTTTTTTTTATATAAAACCATCCGGTAGTATTTGAGATCAAGATCAATGATGAATTGTCTATCATATGTGTAAGTTCAATTAAATAAACTTCCATATTTTTGTAAAGTTCATTGTCATTCGCACTCAAACATGCAAAGGTGTATGCGTTGGAAAATATGAACTCTGCGGCAGAACATGTTACGTACTGACTCAGGCGCTTGACCATGTCTTACATCTGGCACTGGAGTCAAATCACATAATCACCTCTGCTAGCCATGTGGATCTGTTCGTGAATGTTACAAGGCGCGTAAAGGACAAACAAGTTTGATTGAACAGTTACCCGTGATTGCACCTTAGATTATATATGCCTTTTCAGGGACTAATTCAGAACACAGTGATGAATAAATTAATTTAGCAGTGGCTTTAAAAATGGAAAGATATACCCCAAGACTGGCTTTGAAGAAAACATGAAAAATCATTTCAATAATATGGTGCCAAAAATACCAGAGTTTCTGAGGAGATTGCGCACCACATCTGAAGCAAAGCTTGGTAATTTTAGTGAAAGTTATCCCTGTAAAGCTGACCACATCTAAGAACAGGCCAATTAAGCAGATTTTTCTGGGTATTAGATAGGAATGGAGTTTGAGCAGTTTTACAAACAGATATTCCTAGTGGCAGAATAAAAACATATATAATTTGTAATGTCTGTTTCGGAACATAAACAACTTAAAAGTATTTATGAAATATACAAGACGTATGGTATTATTGAGTACGTACGTCAGTATGACAAAATGTATGATATTATTGTATTCGTGGATGGGTCAGTCGAAGTTATTGACGTGCACTCCTTATTTAACTATATTATATCTGGCGCTGGAAAGGAATGTCGCTATAGGGACCTGAAACATATGTACTTATTTATTTCACAATGGCTGATTATCAAGTTTGCGTCATTAACGGTGAGGTTCATACGTTTTTGTATAACAAAGCTCTAGAGGCTAATAACGAGATACAACATCAGCGACTGGAATAAATAATGGCATCCGCTTACCCATTGTCGGAATATGTTATACCTTTTTTAAGTTCAGAGAGGCAAAGTCTATACCTGAGATAAAACCACCATTAGATTTGAAGCCCCAAACGGTAGTATGAGATTTAGTGCTATACTACGTAAAGGATAATTTGAACTTATTTTTGCCGAGATGGACGTCGGAAACAGTATACAGGAGTTTATGGATTTATTTGTTAAGGAGTATTCAGATAACTCGCCGGTTTTTTATATAAAAACACTCGGTAGTATTTGAGATCAAGATCAATAATGAACTGTGTATCATGTTTGTATGTTCAATTAGATAAACTTCCATATTTTTGTAAAGCTCAATGTCATTCGGGCTCAAACATGCAAAGGTGTATCTTTTGGAAAATATGAACTCTGCGGCAGAACATGCCACGAATAATATTGTAAAACAAATATGGTAGTGTTACGTATTGACCCAGGCGCTTGACCATGTCTTACATCTGGCACTGGAGTCAAATCACATAATCATGTCTGCTAGCTATGTGGATATGTTCGTGAATGTTACAAGGCGCGCAAAGCACAAACACGTTTGATTGAACAGATGCCAGTGATTGCACAAAGAAATAAATGATATAATAGCTTGGATGAAAACGGATATTTTATTAGAGGAGGTTTCCTCTATGTGATCATGCATACCGTGCCGGATCTGAGGCAAATCGCGCTTCAGCATGGAACAAAATACCAGTTTGTATGCAAATTGCTGACATATTTGAATAATTGAGATCCATATTTACACCGAACCCAATACCGGTTACTAATCAACCACCAGTTGTTGATGGAAAAAGCAAGAGTACAATAACTAAACAAAATGCATGTTAGCGTAATATAAAAATACCAAGTGGTGCAAGAAAGGCTGACGTACTTGAGATACTAGACACGCGTGAACAAAATCGGTGCCATGTTGAGGACTACAAACTCCGTCCTGGGGATAAATTAAATCGTCTTACATATATGTTGTTGCTATTGCATCTGCTGAGCATGTTCATGATCTAGGACAGCAATAACATTTAACTGAATGTAAGCTTCATACACATAGAGGTGAGTTAGAACATCACTTGGAAATTATTCCATTTACATGCAAGCTATGTTATGACGCTAGAAAGCTGCTAACAAATTTGATCCCTGTAATTAAATTTGTGTCAAAATCGTTTGGCCACTGTGAAGTTAAAGCAGATATCATCCTTACCACGAGCGTTTTTACATTGCTTCTTTGTGGCAAGGATGGACTTTAAATGACGATACTGTGGACTCACAGCGGTGAACGAACAATTCTGAACCATAACGATACCAACACCATTAGAGATGAAATTGAAAAAAGCATTGAACGAAATTTTAAGGCGTTGGAGAAATTAACCATTGCAGGATCAGAATGGACCATCGATTGATGTATTTAAGTCTAAGTGCATTTCTCACCATACCAAAGGATATGCAATTGAATGGGCAATTGCGTCAGCGTTAGACCGAGCTAATGACAAGTAAGACATGATTCGAGGATAGGGGCTGCACCTTGTTAAAATTGAATTCCCTTGCAGGTTACCCAGTCCTCATGGAGCATATTTGAAGCACTTAACCCTGGGTGAGTAATATTAAGATTAGTTGTTGTTGAGCGGTACGTTTGGTTCAGAAATGGAAAACGCACTACCAATGGATAAATAGTCTTATTTGGTTGCTTAAAAAACACAAGACACACGAACGCCATAACTTTCCATGCAGATGTTGCATGCATATATGTATGTAGCACTGAACTAGTGATCACAGACCATGCATTATACTGTGCTGCACCGGAAAATAATGCCTGAACAAGATGGAAACATTCTCAAATTTACTGTGGTGAAGCGAAAGATGAATGTTCTTATCTTAGGCGTCGAATGTTTCAATCTTCAAGTGAACGCCAAAGCATCCAGCCCAACAACATAAATAGTTGATCAACAACCATACCGATTTGTAACATTGTAGTATGGTGTGGCGAACGAACAGAGCATCCATTATTATTGTAACTTGGCAGGAAGGCATTCCTTAAATTACTCGAGATTGACGCAAACTGAATTGGACAACAGCGCTCTTCAACGGTGTTGATAATTATGATGCCCGATAAAAATGAGAATTTATCTAACGAAAACAAAGATCCTTGAAGTTTCATAAAATGAGTGGGTATGAAAGCACTTAATAATGCAAGAAGTAATCAGTTTATCAAACTCACCGATACGGTATATCCCCCACAAGATGGAAAAATACAGTTCATAAATTCGTCCTTGGAAAAGGTAATGGACAATCAAAATGGGGAGAACAGGGTAACCTCTAGTCCATATGGGCAAAGCAGCACAGACCTTCTGACGATAAAAGGTGCGTCTGTACGAGTATACGAGTGCCTGGGACAAAATATTGAAACTAAGATGCGAAGCGTTTTATAAATCTTAGGATCGAGAGGGTATCTCAGAAAAAAATGTACTAACATGCCAAACAAGTTTGATCTGCATTTGATTAGAAAAGTATGGGCTACTATCATGATCCGTATTTCCGCACCGATGTGTTGACGATCACGAATGTACTTGATCAATTTTGTAACACTGCCATGCACGAACATAGGCTCTCTTGTGCACATTACATCTCACCACTAGGGATGGCGTGGGATGCTTTGTTGTCCAAGCTGGAATTGCTTACCGACATCGATATGAATGTATAAAGATATGCGAGCGGGAACAACTCAAAAGTGGAAGAGTATGAACTCTCTGTCATGAACAGTTCCATGATGTATCTGGTTGAGAAAACCGTTATAAATGGGCAATGTTGTCTCCGTTATGCGTTTCACTTTATTGACCCCACATTCATCGACATGCAAAAACACGTGTAAGATTACAACATCATCAGGTAACTGATACTTCTTTAAAGGTGACCTAGAATATCCTGAACATTTACGTGAGACGCACAACGATTATCCGCTCTCAACAGGAGCGTTGTCCCTGCTTCGTACTTGGTTGTCCCCCAATCAGTGATCAATCGTTGCTAAATACATACATAAATACAATGAATGAAAACAACTAGTACCTTGCCAGTGGTAGTGAATAGGATATGCTTTAAAGGTTCGTCGCTGATCCGGCGTTTGAAACCATAAAGATGTTTGATGGTAGACCTCGTGTCGTTCACAAACATCTGAACTAAAGCTGGCAAAAACAATCTTCGTTGGCTCGTCCGTTTGGCACGTGTTTAAGCGGCACAAATATTTTTTTTTTTTTAATATGACAAGATCAAATCGTTTTATCATAATTATGTCAAGATCATGTACAACGAAACTGACTAGCAACTGATGCATGTCACCACCAACGATGCGCACGCGGAAATGAAACAGCCAAGTTTTGGTCAATGAATCTGATACCAACGGTTATCCGAAACAGCTTCCATTTTGAAGTGACACCAGTACAAATATTGTTGTAAGTTTAAAGACGAACGCACCGGTAAACCAGTTGAAGAGTATTTGTAACAACAATCTAAAATGTATTCAATTGAAGTTGGAGTATAACCCTGCGACAATAAATACAGAACAAAATGTGTTTCATAGATCATTATGTTTACGGATTACCGACAGGATATAGATGTAAAATGTTTTCAAAACCTGCTTGAATTCACACACACGACAAATATTATAGAGTATCAGGAACATCATATGGATGTTTGCCGATGCAACCAAGAAAGTCTATAAGCTTGATATTAATCGTTGGATACTGCCCGATAGAATCACCATCTTCGCACTTAGGCATCATGCTGTTTCTAATAACACGTCCACTAGTGCATACACGTGTTAACGCAAATATTGTTGGCAGTTCCGTATTTGCTGGAACAATTTTGATATTTTTCTCGCAGAAATGCCTGGCTGGGAGGCCATGATCTACCTTGTGATGTTCCCGAATGATAACTGGTTAGTTGTCATGGAGTATCAATCCGTTCTGAGTTAGTAAACAAATTGACTTATCATAACGGGTGAGTGGCACAACATTGTCTAACTTCGAACCCTCAAGGTGCATGCAGATACCAAATAGACTTGTCTCCGAGTTGTTGCAACCTTGCCTTCTGTACGATATTTTTCTAAATAACTGTTACTGTTCTCGAATCACATAAGTTGATATTAATCCAGTCGTGTATGTGCCTTCATTGTTTAGTGCTGATATGACTAATGTAATATGTGTTACCCATTTGTGTGACAGAGCACTAGAAATAAAATGTCCTTGCAATTCCAGAACGCATCAACAATTATTGTTCGTACTGACGACAAAACAAAAAACGTTCCACGTGTATGTGATTAAACCCCTCCACAATAGCGTGATCGCAACAAATGGTGACCTGTCTAAAACGAACTCGCACGCTGTGTTTAGTGAACAAAGCAACAACAGATCCAGGAAATCATTTACCACGATCCACTTGTAACAGCCGAGAGTATGTGTGCGGTCTGCATGAATAAATGTGTGTGCATATGCAAGGCTTGCAAAATCCTTGGACGTCAACGGAATAGCTTTGTTGTTTATTTTAGCAACATCAGCATTGTTTGACGCATTCTTATATATGCACAATTGACTTTGTCGATCACAGACACATTAGTCTCGAAAAAAATAAATCGGCGTGATGAATTTCATTTGGTATTTGGATATCAGCCCATGCAAGTGAATCTTTTTTTGGTAATGCCAGTTATATTTGCGTAATGCTTGTTTGGCCAACCATGTTCAAGTAATCCCATTAATAACCTTTGCGGCACTCACTAAATTATCCAAAACGGGTCACCTATCCTATCTGTAGAATAATTCGGATAATGTCCATCTTTTTGAATCTATTGTTTATTTGTGTTAATATTTGTGTTTATCGAACGCCATCAGGTTTAGGTTTGTTGTTATAAACAGGTCGTATATCCTGATGTGTACCAGATCAACATTACGTGTACCGAGGGATGTCTCTTTTTTCAGAATATTGACTCCATATTAATGCAGTGGCTATGTCACCACCAATTTGTTCTTTTTAAAACCAGACCCTACGCATCCACACATTTTCCCTATTAACATTAATCTTTTTTGCTCCACATCTGTCGCAGGTTTGAGGAATCGCGTGTTTGAGAAACCGTGTTGGATTAGCAGTGCGTGCTCTTGCCTGACGTTATATACAATGGGGAAATAATATTGTATTGTGTACAAGATTATGTCATCGCTATAAAGAAAACACGCAGATGCTTTCGTCGTCATTGACGTCTCTGCATAGGCAACACCACACAGTCAAAGCATGTAATAATACTGCTAATTCAGAATTTCCAGACTAAATTCATGCACCTTTGGATCTTTCTGGATCAGACGAAACTTCAATGATTGTTGAATATAGTTCTAAGAATGCTGAAGTGGAATTTGATGTACGTAATTTAACCATCGGCTGATGATCACCATTAGTATGAAACTGCAGGATTTGCCATATTTATACTATATGGGTCCACTGACGACAATATTCATCTCACTCCTCATAACATAGTCAGCCCCCACGGGATTGATACATATTTATCAATTTTAATTTTGTACACTGGGTCGCAAATATACGTCACCTGAGTCAGCCACTTGGACCAACACCACGTCAGACTCAATTTCTTAGATACATTCTAATCAAAATTCAAACCAGTAACATCCATAAATATTAATAGATATTGTTGTAATATATTGCAGGTCCTTTAATGTAAAAGTACTTTGACGTGATGCTGAACGCTCCAGTCCATGCAACACCGCAACGTCAATATGATTGCATAAAGGTATATCTATCCGTGTTTATACTGGCATAGTCGAATGAACAATGTTTGTTTACCTTGGTTAATAATTAACAACATCAACAGGTGCTGCAAGTTCATACGGGTCAAATTACAAACTATGTTAGGTGTTACCATGGATGTGACCCAGTGAGTGACATCATCTACTGATGAATTCAGATAACCAATACCGGTTTCGCGTGTGCGTGGCATCATCGACGTAAGTTAATTTCGCGTAAAGCACAACGAAAATATTCGGCTGATTTTGCTATTGTGAGCAAATAACGGAGCGATCTTCTGGGATAGTCCGAGAATCTTCAACAAACTGTTTCTAGTAAGAGAAAACCTCTTTCTCTTTTGATACGGTCACCTACCACGTTTGTCAAAGCCGTTCTTAATGTGATTTATTGGGTCACTAATACTCTTGGTTTTGCAACGTCTGGGCCGTCCTTGCCAACAGTGCTGGAATCACTGCAAGAAAAGGAAATATTCCACCTGTTTTTCTAATTTATTCCATCTCAAACTTAGACAATTTTAATTTCACTGAGCTTTTTTTTTTTTTTTTTTTACTACGCCGCAATAAACTGAGCTAGCTGTGTTTGGGTTAACTACACAGGAACATTTCCAGTTAATATTGTGTGAGAAAGTTTTGGTGTGACCACACAATTTATTGTGATTGCGTGTTTTATTTTCTCTAGCTGAGTATCATTAAGACCGAATGTCGGTTCGTGATAGGGCGTTATTATTCAAATACGTCACAGGTTTAAAATTATGAATATTCCAAAGATGCATATATTGCTCTCATTCGGCCACCATCACCATTAAACATCAGTGGTTTGTCAGAAATTATCGTAGCTTAACATCCGTTATTAGCATCATACATCTGCATGAAAGTACATATCAATAACAAACAGTCTGAACACTCCATGTGTTCTACTGAAAAGCAGCAAATCGGGTACAACGTTCAAAAGTCTTATTTAGATATTTGCAGACCAGTGTTAATGTGTGATGTCGGTAAATTTACGATTGCAGATGGTCATCTGATCGCGTAATATGAGGATGTGCTTCCGTGTAGTCAAGCGAATTTCTTCAGAAGGTTCTTGATTACCGTTTAACCGCAGATAAGTTTCGGTCACTTCGGAGATGTCAAATATCATTTTGCTATGTTCTTGACCATTATCTTTTTTACAATTTGACATACATTTTTTCATTCATTATGACTATGTTCGGTACTTATTTCACAATTAAATTGTCATGCAATAGCTGTTTTAGAGAGTGCGTTCGTAGGTTATGCAAGAAAAGACACCTTTGAAGTGGTTCCCGGCTGCATAGAATAATAACAAGCCTGATGAAGGAGATTACACAGGCATCCACAAAGTCAACGTTGGAAACTTATATTTACTAGCAGCACTACACCCACGCAACACTGCATCGTTGGGTTTATTCTTAAGAAACAATCATCTGTATGACTGGCAAGTCTAATATTTATTGTGGCAACGTCATGGTATCTTTGATAACAAATCCCGCTTTAGCATTGGCGGTGTAATCGGCGACGTCAGCTTGTACCAGTGTTCCGTCAATTACCAAAACTGACTCACATGGAATGAGAAACTTATATACTATGCAATGTTCACATGTACATAATATTTTGTCTGCACATCCAAGCACTAGTTATTATTGTTATTGTAAAATATCAGGCTGACCTCTAAAGTACAGTTGTTTAATCAAGATTCATCCTGGCAAATCTACAACTTGTCTTTCTTGATCCACAAGAAAAATGCAAATATGTGACAGCCGATTATTATAGCATTTCAAATACACAGGTGCGGGAGTGCTCAACCGCATACGTCTGAGACTATATTTTGATGAAAGAAGTGTGATCTCATGGACACTTATAGAAATTTTTGAGTCTTTGTTTGTTAACAGCGACGTGCGTCGCCGAATTTCTTCATTGATTGATTTTATGTTGTACACAAATAAGGAAATTAAATGGTATGCCACGACGCACCAGTGTCGGCTAGAAACACAAATGAATGGTGTGTGGGCAGTCCAAAAAACGGATGGGATCTGATATTAGGCTAACTATAATACAGTCGTAACGATATTAGTGCAATCTAAAGTGTGTGTGAGTCAGCAGCAGTCAGAGGTGCATAAAACATCACTTTGAATTCTCGCTTTGTGGATGCAATAATGATCGTCAAAGTCACGCTCTGGGTAGTGTATACAAACATCTGCTACAGTGAATCATTGATTTCTCTTAGCACACCCACGACCTCAATGGAATCAGGACTAATAATCGGTTTTGTATATATCATGAATATCTTGAACATGTTCATGCATATGTTTGTTCAAACCCCGCCATTAGATTTAATAGTGCACTTTGTCCGAACTGTAATATATCTTTGACATTTTTGGAGGCTTTCTATCACAATGTGAATGAAATCTAGTTGCTGCTAAAGAGCTTCGTGGTGTCGCTTTCCATGCTATGGTATCACTGCCATAAACGTGTTATATCATTGGTTTTCAATTGGAAAATTGTCGCACCCACACCAGCTCGATATTTACACCCTCGACTGCAAGTTCCAGTCTAATCAATAATGAAGGACTTATATGAGTCCGATAATCAGTGCAAACACATCACGAAATTAATGCAACATGTGGTCAGCGGCAGACTAAATCCAACTAATATTTCCAAGATTATACGTGTCAATGATACGAACTATTATTATCACGAGGGGGGACAGACCACTTGTCTGAAACCTCATTTTCTTAAAATATAAGCTTCTTCAGAAATAAAATAATAAGGTCATTGCTATCCTCACCGAGTTTTTATCGAAATTTGTGTTTACATATCGGAGGTCCCGCACCCTCTGCTGCTATCAATTTATCCAAAACTTTTATCAAGTCCAATACGATATCTTGTTCTAGGATCATGCAAATTTATTGTCATAAACCCGTATTAGGAGCTGGTAATTAATTATAAATGGAATCAATTTATTATAGTCCAAAGGGATACTGGAGGTGAAAAGCAGCAATTAATAAACTCGCTGATGCAGCAGCCGTTAAACATTCTAGTGCTAAAGCGTGGTTATCAAAACAAGCAATATGACAAATTTACCTAAAATCATCGAAACGAATTGAGTACGCGTATTTCGATGTTAGTGTTCTAATGACGTTAATCAGGCTGATATTCTGTTTTTACCTCATGATACGATTAAAGGACGTAGACGTCAAATAACATACAAATACGCGTTAACTGTCATTGACGTTGCAAGTAGATATAAAGAAGCAGAGTCGCTATCAACAAAAAATATTATCTGAAGGAGCCGATGCGTTTGAACGATTTTTTTCAATGAAGACCATTACGATGACCACAGCTGCTACAGGCTGATCCTGGCAAAGAATTTATTGGACCAGTATCATCGTTAATGAAGCAACATAATGTCACCATCAGACGAGGACACACTGCAATTCATCGTGATCTGGCAATTGTTGAACGATTTAATCGAACACTTGCTAAGCGGTTATTTGGATCCCAATACGCGAAGGAATTTATTCAATACAAGAGATCTCGCGAATGGGATGCAAAATTACCAAGTGTGATAGCCGCGCTAAATAATAAAATAACTCGAACGACCAACATTAAACCTATTAGCGCAGTCACAAGAAAACATATACCTGTACAACGACGTGATTTTTCAGCGCATCCATTATTAGGTAATGTTGCTGTAAGGTATTTATATGAACGAGGTGAACTCGAAGGTGGTAACAAAAGAGCGACTGATCCTATTTTGGAGTGTGAACACACATAACATATCTAACATAACAAGATCCTCGGGTAGACCCGCAATCTACAGATTAGATTCAACTGCTCCTCAACGTGGTTTAACACGTGAATAATTGCAGGTGATTCCCGAGGATACACAAATAACACCGCAATCACTTAACTATCTCCTCTACGTCGATTACACTCAAGACAGGTCAACATCTTTTTTTCGCGTGTATGGCCAAGACGATTATCTTTCCTATCCGCGGTAAATTGTCCTGGATCATTTTTCAGATGCCGCCATAACATTCTGCAATTACAACTCGCACAGTGATTATCCTGCTGCTGTTTCAGCGTATTAATAAATTCAACGTCAAGATCAAAATCACGTTTATTTTTTATCACACTGTTTATAACCAGCTAATTTTTTTCTTATTATGTCGTTGACAATATCGTCATCATTGATCAATGACTCGTCCAGGACAATCCTTCGTAGTTGAGATATTCTTCTAACTCTAGATACTGTGAGATAAACCAAATGTGACCACTCGATACGATCATCGACGATCCAAACAACTGTATCAGTTAATCCTTGAGATGGATGAATCGTCATCGCGTATCCTAGCGTCCACGGGGACTTATTTGTTTTAGCGCATCCTCAACAACATTGACATCAACTGTGACAATATCATTTAATACCAAATTCTGTTTCTCGATCTGTCCTGGTATATCAACGTCAATATTCTGCCGCCGTTTATCAGCTGGTCGATAACACAATGGCACTGGCAACGTTGGAAACTGTTCTCGTTGTAACTGAAACAACTGTTGCTGAAGTGTGTCTCTGACCATCTTTCTACTTGAAACTATCAGATCGTTTGGTCTCCACGCTTGCAGAAAGTCTTTCATGGGTGTTTCTGAAATCACTTCACGCAATACTTCACATTAAATTTTATTCGGTCGTAGTCTGATTAATTTTTTTAAATCACTTAATTCTGGATCAAGTGCTCTATAATCATCATATATTTTTACATAATAATCAACAAAGTCTTTCAGCCAATCGTGTGGAGATGGTCCAACAAAAGGTGGTGGTTGACCGTGATCGCCGCACATTATTACTGCGGTATTTTTTGATAACAGCCGATTGAGAAATATTTTTAATGTTTCTAATGCTACTGTACATATTTCGTCCCAAATTATAAACCTCGGAATAGATTTCTATTCCATCCTCGAAGAAGTCCATGCACCACCCTTCCAACGGAAGAAGTTGTGATAAGTACGCGAATGTATTCGCCGTTGTTTCATCTCTCGCATGAGTCTATGTGTGTGTTAGCACGATCATATTCGAATTCCGAAATAATTCGATTGCTCGAGTCGTCTTACCAGAACTCCAGGTCCGTTTAGATAAACGGTCTTGTGCCTGGTTATTCGATGGTGCAGACGATAGCTTTAATGTTTGATATTTTTTGCAGTAAATCTCTTTAACCGTAACATCAGCGGATTCGGAATAATCGGGTATGTTTTCTTTTTTTTATCCTCCACGAACCCCACGGTGCACAAGTGTCTATATTTATTTTTCTAACAATCCAGAATAGTTTTTATTGATATAAAAAGAGTCCGTGGCAACTCTGACAGCAAACTTAGAAACCTTATTTATCATCGATAATAGATTTATCGAAATATATGCGAGCATTGAAGATCTTAGATGAGTATACTGCGATGACTCACCGTCCATATAGCTCACAATTGTACCTAGTTTAGTTCCATTTGGCAAGAAAGCTGTTTCTCGATTTATAAACGTGTTTCTACTCGTTGTATCAGCGACTATAAAATCTAACTCAGCATCGTCCATGATCAATCTTGTGCAATGTCGTTTATCATCGTATGATCCTCCTTGAGTGAACTTGCCAATTATTTTTCTGCCGCGATCTTTCGTGATTTCATTCTCGTAATCTGTTTTATCCGGGTTTTCATCATCATAATACTGTTTTTGTTGTGGTAACCAAACTTCGGTTTGTTTCCGGCATGATATAATTGCTTCGCTGATCGTCAACGATATTAACATCGCACAATCAAGCGTATACCTTAACAGTACTATTGGCACCCACATTTTTTTCTGAAAAATGTTTTCCAAACCAAATATAACAAATTGGATGAAGACGCACAGCAAACTTGAATGACTCGATACAAGCGAATCCAGTCAGGTCAAAATCCGGTGATGGTCCATTTATTGATTTTCGTGTCATTTCGTGCGTCGGATGACCGAATCGCTTAAAGTATACAGAACAATCTGTAAAACAGTTGCTCAATAGTTCGTCAGTATCATCAGTATATTGCAGTGCAATATATTTCATTTTCTCGTGGAGAAGATCTTATCGATAAATAACGCCATTACAAACTGATCAAAATTATTTTTTTCTTCCATACATGATTCGTCTTAGAACTCTGAAATAACCATACTGACATAGGATCGTCTTTACTCATTTCGCTAATAAAATCAAACATGTCTCCGCGGTAAATTTTAACAGTTCGATTTTGCGGAAACACTGTTACTGCGCTGGTCCATGCATGCGCGTTATGATCAATAATTTTAATCGAAGCTCCTCTTGATTTATATTTTGATTCTTACAATACTTTTCCAGTTGTCGTCGCTACGGTTATTGGGAACTTTAATTTTTTTCCTAACTCAGCCACATCTTTGATTGACGCCCCGGCATCTTTAACCATTTCTCCCCACGTGTTTATTATTTTACTTTTTTTATCCGTTGAGCCGTTTCCACGAGTCGAAACGGTAAAATGTTATGTTGCTCGTTCAGCCACACAGTTTATTTTTGAACATTTCATCGGCGCCAGTTTATAAACGTTGGGTTTTCATTTATCACATAGATTCCATAAATAACCGCGGTCACAGGATAAGCTCACTCATAATACGGTTTGTCAATGCTAGTCAATAGACCTGGTTTGGAATCTTTGCTTAGTACGACAGTTTTTAAACCCTTGTGTACAGGATCATATTTGTCACGGATAATCAATTTTATTCTGAAAAGATATTTGCGATTATCAATGTAGTTAATGATAGTTGCTGCTCGTCCGTCATTTATCGTAGCGTCGATGACACCGTTGCGTACAATCTTAAACATTGACCAGACATGAGATGCACCATCTGTGTGAAATTCTTTCTTGGCGCCGTGAATTTTATTAATCAAACCTTTATTTTTCGGATCAACCAGATCTCGCATCGGTAGGTCGGGAGATATTCTGTAGAGATTAAGTTTATCTGCGCTCCAGGCCTTGATTCGGGACAATATATCGAACTGGCTCATATTATATTGCAAACAAGTATTGAAATGAAAATATTATATATAATTTCTCGATGCAAATGGTTGATGATCGGTTCATTGACTAAATGTAATGAATCTTGTAAAAACGAATTCCGCGGACAACACTTGCAGTGCGTTCACCGTGGAAGCTTGGGACCAATACCGTGGCTGCGATGTGGTGTTGGAGTACGAGGAAAAACACAGTTATGCGCAAATTGTGGTGTTAAACGATACAGAGAACTTAAAAGATATTATGATAAAAAATTAATGACAGTGACAGATCTATAAAATCCGTAGTGGACTATCTAAATAAATTTTCAGGCAAATTATGATTTAAACAAATACTATTATTATATAAATGGAGCAAAATATGAACGAGTTGGTGAATCATCCTACAATAACAAACTATGAGTCAAATCGTGATGGCGTGATCAGAAATTGCAGGTTGAAAAAACAGTTGGTTTTGTTAGTAATACTAGTTATCTCGAGCTTACTGTTGAGGGGAAGAAAAAATATCTTTGTCATAGATTTATTTTCGAAAGTTTCTTTGGGATGATTAAAGTTGGTTTTGTGATCGATCATATTTACGGAAATAAACATAATAATAATTTATATAATCTTCAGGCAATTACACAAAGAGAGAACTCTCCACGGGGAAGAACGGGTTAACACCCGAAAATCCCTAGAGCGGTTAAATCCTTCAACATACAGGCTTGCGAAGAGATAGGGTTTCAATCAATAAATTCAGCTGCGAAGTATTTTGATATTAACCCACGTGTGGTACAATACGTTGCAGAAAATATAACCAAATCCACCTTTTCTAACAAATATGAACAACGAATCATCTTCCAATATCAATGATGAAGATAAACTATCATCACTAGCAAGTAATTACATCAAATTATATTTATTAATTTTTTATTTAATTTTTGGGTCTGTATTGTACTAGTATTCTACTAATTTTTCCGACTTGAGCGAAGGGAGATAATTCTGTAAACACAAATTTTCCGTTGATTGTGATTTTTACGGTCTTAATTAGTTAACTAACCATCTACGTCGTAATTAATATCAATAATTATACTCGTAGAGGGATATTTATGGTTTCTAACTTACAAAATAGAAGAATAAACGTATTTTACATCTTACAATATAGCGAGTTATTTTTAGATCTGTTACGAGAAATCGAGGCAGAGGACGCTGTTTTTTAGTGCAGATATTTTACAATCTACGGAGAAACCGCTGTTTTTAGTGCATATATTTTGCAATCTACGGAGACACCGCTGTTATAATGCAGAAATATTTCTGGATAATTATAAACGGCGCAGTGGTAGAAGAATGCACATATATTTTATCAAGGCAGAACACGCTGTTTTAGTGTAAAGTTCTGCAGGTCAACTATGGCGCAGTGGTTAGAGTTCTGGTGAAAAATAACCTGAATTTAGGATACGATAAAAGACTCGATTTTTCCAGGGCAGAAATCGTTGTTTAATACAGTATGTTCAGAAATCGATCTGCAAAGTAACTACATAATAACTTCTGAAGCATGTACAAGTAGATTAGAGCCATAGCGCAGTTGGCATCGCAGCTGATTTTCATTCTGGGAGTCGGCGGTTCGAATCTCGTAACGTCATACTGTCGACGGTACCCATGGTAGGGTTTACCCATTAGAAAACTGGGGATGGCAGCTGCCCATGTACATCTCACACTAAGAAAACACGTAGTGTGGGTGCGTTTTTGCAACCCCGGGATTTCTCCTTGGGTGTGTACATGGCGCATAGACAATCTTCTGAACGTTTTAACATTTCGTTTCGGTTTGAAAAATGCTCCGCAGATATGTCTATGACGCCCCTAAAATAAACAGTAGCAAGGATGTATAAGCTCAAAGTCACATGGGTACCCACAAAAAAAAAATTTAGAAAGAACGTTTGGCTAAAAGAAACGATCATGGGATGCCAAGAAAAGACCATAACAAAGGTCTCAAATGAAGACAAAAGTCTCAAATGAAGACAAAAGTCTCAAACAAAGGAACCCATGGAGACACACAGGCCAGTGCAGGAACCCATGAAATTGATAACCGCTCATCATGCTAATGTTTATTTTTGTTAAATATTTATTTATTCTGAAATACATATTTTTATTTATTCTGAAGTATTTTTTATTTATCATAAAATCTGATCGATTTAAATACCAACCATCCCATCAAAATTAACAAACCGATTGATTTACATGATTTTAAGTACCAACCTCCCCATCAGAATTAACAAACTGATTGATTTACATGATTTTAAGTACCATTTACCCCGTCAATAATAAAATATTTCTGAATAAAATATTTCAGATTATAATAATTATTCCAGAATAAAATATTTCAGATTATAATAATAAAATATTTTAGAATAAAATATTTCTGATATATTATTTGATTTATTTCTGAAATATTTGTTTCTCAAATATTCCTTTTCTAAGTTGATCAAGTGTAATGCAGGAGTGTGCATAATTTAGAATCTGATCTGTTACACGTGATCGCGACAATGTATTCTCGACGCAATTCATCTAACTGCTCCTGCGTCAGTAAAAAATCCTCGTTACCGTATTCATCAATAACTACATCAATGTTAAATTGTTCTTGTGCAAATGCTGTTTTGATGGCATTTTCAAGTACTTCTTTATCGTGTATGAAAACCCTAACGTGCTGGTACATTATATAATATTTATTTGATTAATTCGAAAGGTCCTACGATTTCACATACATATTTATCACGAGTTCTTCCCCACGTAGGTCAATTAAATATCCGAGGTGGTCTGTGAACTTAAAATTTATTCGTGTTAGCATATTATTGTGACAGGATTAGATGGCTCTTGCACGATTAAACTTCCAGGGGGAACTTGTAGCGTGAACGTGTATAAGATATATCCTTGCTGAGCCTGATTCGACTTTCCAAGATCTGTTTGATAGCTACCATCGATTACGTCACAGACGAGATTGACCGCGATCGTTGATGTTATATTAACGATTTACTAGTGAAATATTTCTACCGCCTCCATAAGGATTGTTCTTATGTCTTAAAACAAACGGAGGTGGGGATATTTTTCTCCATGAATCAATAAATTTTGGAAGGTTTTCATTGATAAGATCGCGGAGTGGTTTCTTTAGTCCGTCAGTTTCAAATCCTGGTAGTGTAAATTTTAATAAATCTGCTTGAGTTATTTTATAATGATCAAGAAATAATTGTCTAATTGATATACGAAGATCAACACCAAAAATAAACTTACCACCAGTAAACGCGGACCATCCTGCAGTGTTGACAGTAAGTGATCGAGTAATAATTTTAGTAATGTAATTAAGATCTGATATAGCATGGCTTAAACGTTGTATTGTTTCAATAATATGTTGTCTTGTATTTTATGAATAAAGATGTGTTATATCAAGAAAAAAAATTCGCAGATTACCGAATACACGTTCATACTCGGACTTAATATCACCCGAAAAATTATCAGTGAGTGCATCATTGACCGAGGCTTTTTTATCAATAACATTGTACATTCCTGCTACCATCATAGGAAGTTGTGTGCCATCAGGTGCAGTAAAAACAGCTCTAACATCACCTATATAGTAATTTGTTGTAATATGTTTTTTCTGTACACTGGCTCGGTTATAAATATCTTTCGTTAGTGGTAAAATCACTTAACTTCGGTTCTGGTGGTCCATGATACTCTCTGTATCTCAACCGCAGAAGATAGCGTCGGCTCATGAACGTCAATTGATATTTTTGATTCTTTTCCCGTTATTGCAAAGTCTTCATTAATTTGTTCAATCTCATAACTGCCAGTGGGTAACCCAACAACATTCCAGTCAGGTGTTCCATCATCTTTATTTTATTAGCAAATAAAAGGGAATTATTTGCTGGTGTACCATTAAATGATTTCGATCTGATATTTTGCCAACTGTAATATACTCGTAATTCTGCCAGTGCGATTTCATTTGCGCGAATCGCAGTTGGGAAATTGACGTTAAATTCAGGATTATTCGAACTTACTGAGATCATCGTTGTTTTCTGCGCAGTTGTGTTTGTCACGATCTGCTGAAGTAGTTCTTTTGGCGTTGCCATTATTAATACTTGTACCTTTAATACCAGCACCATCGCAATATATTTTAGTCATCATTGAAAACTCAAAATCGGTGATGATTCCATCATTGAGGCTTTTTGATAAGAACGAGGATAACTTTGAGTATGATACCGTCGCTGTGTGCAGCTTTATCATGTAATCGGATAATTTTTCATTCATGCAGGTGCATATTTTTTTAGAATGATATTGAGCACACCTGCAATTGTTGTTGTAGCTGAAATACAGATTGTTACGGCTGCTGGTGCCATTGTCATTGTTGATAATATCACACCGGTTCCAGCAACAACAGCGGATACTGAATAAACGATCACGTCGACGATAGCCAGTCGTCGTCGATATTTCTTTACTTTTGCCGTGTACTGTTCGACTCGATCTTTTAAGTTTGTTTGCCAATCACGTGCTTGATTGTACCTGTAATGATGTGATGCAACGTCGATTGAGGTACTCACTATTATTGTATGCAGTAAATAATTGAGGTGTTTCAGCTACAAATTCTAAACACCACCAGTAAGATGCTGAGTTTAATGTCCTATCGGCTGCTTCCATCATAAATTCTTCTTCGGTTCCGCTATTTAATACAACAGACACAACCCCAGAAAACCTGCCGGTGGAATGTCGCCATAGATACTTTGTAAATATCTCGAATCGCGCATCACTGAACACAGACAGCCTGTACACACCAGTGATTGTTATCTTGTTTCCGTTAATGCTGTGCTCATCTGTCACTGTGTCGCCGGTATCTTTTAAGCGATTAGCACACACTTTTTGCAATTTCATCTCTGATGGTTATAAGCGATATACTTGAGTCTCTGATTCTACCACCGTCAGTAAACACTGGAACGTTATCCGTGAGCGCATCTAGTACTCGTCGAACTATATCATTCCATCTGATATCGCTAGATTTTAACTTACCATATCGATCCTGAAAAATAACAACCTCATCTGGGTCAACTCCAGCTAGGTTCATAATATATGCAAGTCCATCTTTAGTCGCGTACTTCGACACATCAATGTCGGATTTTTTCTTGATAGAAAAAGATCTTCCGTAAATATCAACCATTATAATTTAAGATCTGTTTAAAACGAAGCGGTTACTTGTATAATCATGCACGATCTTATGAGGTGGTTTGCCCGAGTTCGATATAACGTCGAGTACATTAATTACTTCACCGCCGCATATTGGCGGATTCGTCATTGTTTGTGTTGGTAGCGTTGAATACCAAACCGCTGCGTGAAGTGGCGCGATATACTTGATAAACTCACGAGGTGGAGCTAACCCGTATGAATAGAAATAAACGATTCCACATGGATCAATTGCGTATGCAGTCCAGTGTGTACTGGGTCCTGAATTATCATCGAGATTAATAATACCCGTTTCAGCGCTGTTTGGTCGGTCCGGCAATTGATCTCGCATAAAAACACCTCTGAAGTTTGTTATGTTTAGATGTTTAGCAGCATCAAGTAGATCAAAATTCGACATTGGAATTAACGAAGTGTTCAAGGAAGCCTCAGACCTCTTGCCCAACGAGATCCCGGTAATCTTAATCCGCTTCCCTTTTTTATATTCTCGCCCTGTTGCTTTCCTTAATGCCATTCCAGCAGCGGTTCCAACAGCACCTAGCGCGGATGTTTTTGCTACGGCAGGTGCGGCTGCGGAAATTAATGCTGGAATACGCGCGAGCAGTAGGAAAATACCACCTGTTTTAACTGAATCTTTAATCGCACCCGCAGAGATATTAAGTTTGACGCCTGTATTTGATTGATTAGTGCTGTTGAAATGTTTAAGTTGACGTTCTGATAATGATAATTTATTTTGACCACCAGTGATCTGATCTCGCTTTAATGATATTTTCATTCCGCAGTTTTTTGCTGAATTTGATTGAAGGTTTTTAATCTGACCAGGAGTCAGATTGACACTAACGTGATTATATGGCATTTTATGATACTATTCGTGTTGTGAAATAACACGATTACAGATTTTCCACTGGTGCATCAACGAATCTCATTCGACCACTACCACCTTCAAGTAACATTACTTTGTCACTGAGTATGACCGCGACTGCTCTGTAGGCGGCATCAGCACCGGCTGGCGTGTCATTAACACGCGCTCGAAAGTGAATATCAACGACATATTGCTTGGATAAATCAAGATGTTCCAGCGAAAAATAATAAATCGGATACAGATTTGTAAAATCTAACTGTGATATCTGCAGACCAGTATCTATATTTTGATCACGTCCCACAAATGACATCAAACGATATGTACGCGCTACGTGATTTTGATTCAAATTTAACAAAATATCTTCACCTGGTTCCTGATGTCCATTTATCAGCAAGGAAACTTCATCAACTCCAAGTTTGTCAAATATCATCTATGAACGTTCCTGACTATTCGTCCGATTTTTATTTTGCAACGCAACAAAAATATGTCGTGGCGCAGAAACACCCTGCTGTGACGCTATATGCCATATAAATAAACCATTAACAGAACTTTGAGCAGCATCTGTGGTTACTGTTAACCATGATAACAATGATTTACATCCTTGATCCGTAAAAGAGAGTAATTTTTGTTCTTCAGCAATAGATGGAATCAATACTGGCATCCATAATACAAGTTTTGTTATATTTATTTTACCAGCATCAGCAAGACCAGCACCTCGCCAGATTGATTTATGATAATCACCTTTTCGCTGAAGAACAGCTGTGTGTTTAGCTCCAAAGATGACCTTTCTAACATTTCTGCAAAGTCCAAAGATGTTAGAAAGTGGAATCGCACATGAAAAACTTCTATTATCTCCTGACAACGCTGCTCGGCGTGTTGCAAACCCTAAGTTGTAAGTCGAACTAACACCTTTTATAAATCAAAAGCAGCACCTGGTCTGGCTGCGTGTTCAAAATCATCTGGCTGTGGCTCAGCTGCAGTACCTACTGGTGTCCGTACTTTAACATATCGAACATAATCGGCGTTGTCGGTAATATCCTTCGCAAATATCATTGATGGACCAGCTGATCGTGTGTACTCATCAGGATATCTCGCTAGACCAATTATTGTTGTAGCAACATCGACATCATTCTGAATGGATTTAATATTTTTTCCATCAATCATGTATGTGGCGCAATCAAACAGTGCCATAATTCCATTGTTGACAAAACCAACTCGTGCATTGGCATCATATGGCGTATTATCCGCCTTTACAAGTTCACCTTCTACTTCAATAAAAGCCTTAGCGGGCAAGAAATATATACTTGCATCCTGAACTTGTAATTCGATTCGACCATGTTGATTTGGTTGTTTTGCATCATAGGAATAAAATTGATAATCACGTACTGATTCATGTTTGAGGACCGGTGCATCCATGTCAAATGCTGGGTCGGATATACGCTTGAACATTTTATTATAATTACCCATTTTCTAAATGGTGATCTAAATTATCTCGTCTGACATGAAGACCACTTCCTGCTATTAAATTTGCAGTTATATTTTTTTCTGCTTCTTCAGATAATTCCGCTATTTTTTGATTTGCGGCTTGATTTATTATTTTGCTGACATTTGCGGGCATAATTTCAGTGCTGGCAAGTTTCATTGGTTGCTGCGGTTTTCTTCGCACTAATCGAGATAGTCTGTCCTTGACTGTGGAGAACGCGTGACTAGCAAGATTACCAATTGCGCCAGGAATTTTATCACGAATAGCCTCAATAGCCTTCATCCCTAATTGTTTTGCAATCGGTGTTATTTTTGGAGCTATCCTTCTAAATGGACCCTGAACAACATCACCAAGTCCATGTCCGTAAATTGTGTTGTAATTTGGCAGTCGTGAGTTTACTACCCTGACCATGATCGATCCACGTTGAGCAGTGTGTAAAATCAGTTTTATATACTGATTAATTAATTGTCTAGTCGCTGTGACAATCATCACCAATTTCATAAATAAGAGAAAGATAGATGCTGCAATCCATAATACCACCAGTAAATAATCTTCCACAGATATCAGATATTTCATTAACAATTTCTGAAGAATTATTTCCTGCACGTTTTCCTCCAATCAGTATTTCTGGTCGTTCCACATCAGAAAGAACACTGTCAGGACAAGTAATAAGACCACTTCCCAAACAGCTTTCAGTTGCTCCTTCTTCAGTTGTTTCACTGCTTTCCTTAAATAGTCTTAACGGTGATCTTTCTTCTTTCCCTTTAGACTTTTTAAATAGCTCCTCAGCCTTTATAAATTCCGACGTCAACCTTTGCTGTGGTGAAGAAGATTGTGTTGTTTTATCTGTTGCAGAGGTGGAGGAAACTGATAGGAAGGCTCTTGCTGGGGGGGGGATTGCGGTGGAGAACGTTGTTGTTGTCTTGCTTGTTTCAGTGTCTCGTTATAAAGTCTTTGTACTTCGTAAAAAAGAACGATATATACCAAATCATCATTTCTGACTCTTTTTTTGTTTTTATATATGCGATATATCCACTTATAAGATTACCATCGTTACTTTTTCATGACCTGGTTTAAAAATACTGGATTTATCAAACATACCAATTACTATTATTTCAGGTAAATCATCTTCTTCAGTGTTTCTAATATCTCTGATAAATTTTTCATTAAATTGTTTGATTATTTTAATGTTTTCTGTTATTGGTTTAGACGCAAGTTCTTTTTTCACGTCGGAGATTTCAGTACGAACTTTACCAATACCCTCAGGTATTTCTTCACCGACGAGTCGAGGTTGAGCTGCAGCTATTTCAGTTGGAAGATCTCATAAAATCATTTTTGTTTTCTTGGTTCTTTCTGCTATTTGTTTAGTCTGCGCATCGGTTTGTTTTAATGCTTCGAGAATACCCTTCTTCTTTTTCTTCTCTTCGTCCTCGTCAACCTCGTAATCCTCATCATCCTTAAAATCTCCCAATACAGCTTTTTCAGTAATTGTTGAAATGGGTTTAAATAACTGTTCTGTGCCTTCTGTAAATTCAACTTGGGCTTCTTGACGTTCTTGCGATTTTTGTCAAACAGGAAGAAATGTTTTGATTGCTTTTAGTCTCTCTCGAGCTAATTAGCAGTGTGAGATTCCTTAGCTGGTGACATTATTAATATTATAATTTTTAATTTCTAGCAGCAGAGGGGCGGGACATCCGGTATGTAAACAATATTTCGATAAAAACTCTCGGTCAGGTTAGCAATGACCTTATTTTTTATTTCGGAAGAGGCTTATATTTTAAGCTAATGAGGTTTCAGACAAGTGGTCTGTCCTCCCCTCTGCTGCTTCATGTTACATTTTGTCAATGAACAATTTGGTACATGTGCGTATCGTTGTGTCAAATAAATATGTGTTTTCTTGCCGACCTCGTAAAACTATTTGTAAACGATTAATTTGATTTTCAAGCATCACATCTTCGTACACCACAAAATTATTATTGTTTGCATCCAAATCATATAGGTGGATTATTATACAATGATAGACAAGAACTCATCGGAAGTGTTGCTCCCACTTCGCAACGGTCTTTTGTTACTCAATAACGTTTATAATATCTTTAAAAATATTATAGCACGGTTGATCATTAGCCGATGCCGATGCCGATGCCGCAATGATGTACAACCTATCTCATGCACAACCTATCGCAATGACGTACGACCATATTCAGAAACAGTTGTGCTTTCCCTGATCTAGCAGGGCTAAGTATTTGTGCACGAAATGAGTTTGAAAACGTTTAGTCATCACGTCTGAAGCCTTTAGGTGTTGTTTGCGCAGAACGTCAATGATGGATAAAACTTTGCTCTTGCCAAGAGTATCTGAGAATTTTCTTTTGCCTGATGCCAAAGAATTATTGTCTGTAATATAATAGGATTATATCTCTATAACGTGTGCGATGTCACCACAAAATACATAATGCTAATCCAAATTGGATTAAAACACGTAATGAACGTGCATCGAATATGGAAACGTGTGTTCGATATTTAGCAAAATGTTTCACGCTTACAAGGAAAGACGAAAACGGTTTTGCATTTGCAAAGTCAAAAGAGACCACAAGGAGTAAATACCCTGTGAAAATCATGATCCCAGATATAACTAATGTAGACCTGGTACATGGTGTGATTATAATAACCACCCAAGACTGGTGAAACACTTATCAAACGCATCAATGCTGCACATTACCGACATGATATTGCTTCTAAAGCATTTAATGATATATGCGGATCTGATTAATGACTTGAATGTGATTAATGCAACATAAGGAGACCAAACTGTTTGATGGGTCTTCAAAAGAGGAATAAAAGGCAAGATTGCATTGGGTGGTAAAACCATTGATTACATGTTAAAGTTATACCAATATTAACAACACAAACCTAAAGAAATACATAAAGCAGATTTGCTATTTAGTCCACACAATCGTATCCGTAATTGACAAGGCCGATTGCGCACATTTAAATACGTGCTAACCATTCGCGATGTGGCTGGAACATATAAAGAAGCGATGCCAATGACATCACAAGTTTATGCAAGTATCTCAGATGCACTAGAGCGAATTCATGCGCGGGTAACTCACACTGCCGTGTTTATTGCAAGGCAAATACAGTTTTGGATCCGTGGCTGTGACGCTGGCAAACAACACGTACTCTTGCAGAAAGGTTATTCGGTCACCACTACTCACTAGAATTGCAATATTGTGCAACTGATCCAGTTCGGTCCGTGTATGTAATTACGATTTCGGAATGGACTGATACTCCAAGACAGATTGGGGACATCTTCACCTCGTGAGAAATATCCTCCCAGCCTTGCATATGTGAGAGCGAAATTGCAAGTCGTAACAGCAAATACAGGTCTGCCACTAGGATATGTTGTTGTTGTGGATGGTTTAAGGCCATTTTCAGGACAATATAAGCTATACATGTCGGCAAGTATAACGGATGGGGAAAAAACCCTAGAAAACCCCGTGAAGAACCACCGACCCAAGAAAAGATAAGAGCAGTCTTTCACTCTTACCCACTTTAGCCAAGCCAGAAAGAGGATATATGTTGGCACGTTGATAAATTGCACTAGCCAGTATCAATCATAGGTTGGTTCACAATATAATGCTGACCAGATGCCTGAGTGGTGATTCCATCGGGGCTTAACCATTGCTTGGTAACGAGCGGGAACACAATCACCTTGATGCATCGGTATACACCCATGCAATGTTTGTTAGTTCCGTTGTCATTTAACGTGAGTGTGAATTGACGACAGTCATGAAGACATTTCAGGTACAGTTTGTCTTTGATATAATTTTGCAAAATTATCTTCCGAACATCTTTATCCTTTTTTACTGTTTTCGGGTAAAACCACAATCGAGAATATATTAGGTAGCTGTTCGCGCACACTCGATACTTTCGTTCGTCTTTAAACTTTCGAACCACTTTTTTATTGACGCTACCAACAACGGATGTTCTATCAGATAATCGCTGTCATCGAACACGCTTACCAAACTTGTGTATGCCCTGGCCGGTGGTGATATGCATTAGCAACTAGTCGTATATCATCTTAACCCGATCCTGATTAAATGATTTGCTCTTGTCACTGATATTTAGTACAGACTTAACAAGTCGAGCACGGACAAACCTACATAAATTGGTTTTGTCAATTTTTTTTGTGATGTTTTACTGTAAATGGCAATAATTATACCATCATCTGCTAAAAGAAACGCAAATGCGCGTGATATCAATCGAATTGTGTTAATCGCTGAACAAATTCCATGCTGGTTATATTGCCGTGATACGATGTGATGGTAAACCAGACAAGCCAGTTAATATCTGACCACGGCTCTAGGTATCTAAATGCAGCTGGGGTGATTTTCAGACCGATTTAAATTAAAGTAAAATGGATTTCGCCGGAGCACAATTTACGGCACGCATAACTATGACTAGTAATAACCGCCAATCACTACTGGATTTGCGAAGAACTTTTCACTGACAAAGAGCAAAGCTCCAAAGTTCGTTATTACTGTCACATTGCTGCAAACAATGCATGTAACTTACATTTGAGAATATATATACCGACGAAAACAAAACCTGCTTCATAACCTATGTATGATATCCACTTAGTAATGCAATTAGTAGCCACGGCATCAAACTCTGATAAGCGTGATCCTCATCAATATGGCAAGAATATATGAAGATTGGATGAAATAACAGAAAATCATTGATTTTTATACAGTTTATGCTTCCTCCATTGGCAAGTTAGCAAGCTGTCTGGCGGCGGAAAACTTCAAAATCAATTGCTGATACTGTCCAACCAATACAGACCTTGTGATGAAAAATGATGTGTAAATCCCTACGATTATATAAACGAATTGGACAATTTTTCTGAAACTCAGTTGCAACCGATCGAAGAGCTTTATTCATCGCTGTTGCTTCAAGGTATTTCAGAAGAAAAAAACAAAAAAGTACGTTTGGGCAATACTTGAGGGCAACTATCTTGGTAAGTGTATATGCATTCGGATGTGTTCTGCTTTCTGATGTATTTGAGAAATATTTTGGCACTGACATGGACCTCTACAACCTCGATCCTGTATATGATATAAGGGGATTTCATCTGTGTTTTATATTTGACTGATTTTACCAGGTTTTGGCATGATTGTACATTGTTGTTTTTCACTTATACCACCGCGGTAAAGGCATGGCCGGTGAGCAGTTCCTGGGTGTTAAATACAATCATGGAACATTGTTATGTTCGTGCTTATTACATCTGTTAAATAGATGAGCAAGATGCTTTATTCGTACCTAATGCGATATCAAGTATGCTTCTTTTCATTTCACGCAGCAACAACAAATCAATCAGAATTCATATTTGGTGATCATGGGTCCTTGTTACACGTGAATAAATTATCATCGATAGCTGGGTTAAAGGTTTGAAATTTATTCAGTGTGACTGTGGTAACCTGCTCAAGAAACACGATATCTCTAAAAAGGAGTTTACCCAGGTGTCGCCGGTTTTCTCTGGCTAAGTCATGGTTTTCACAGACGAGATATAACGTCGAGATAATTGTTTTCTTTCTTCAAAACGTATGTTGTTTAAAATAATTTACATTTATGATTGACCTTAGTTGTACCAGGTTTGGTGTTGCTATGTAACTGCAATTGTTCAAAGTCAAAGTATGTTTCTGTTTTCATCAACAATTGAATCTGTTGCTTTGATATCGATTGCGCCAGCAGCACCATTAATCAGCTGACACATGATAATTATATAACTGTATATCAAGAGTGGCTTGTTATTAATCTCTGTTGTGCAATATTGATGATACAACATGTTTACGCGACTTATTGTGTAACTGGTCTAGGCAACGTTGTCCGTAGATTATTTAAAGGAGCACCAAAATGTTTTGGCCAACAGCTAAACAAGTGGCAGTGCAAGTTGTTCAGATAATCAAAAGTACTGATGTGGATCGGAAGAATCAACTGGGGGTCAAAAGCGGCTCAATCATTTGGATACGTACTAAATTTATTAATAACTCTAGGACCATAACAAAAAAAAGTTTAAGGTACTGTCCAATGAATATATTCCTCTAGCGGTTAGTAAAATTATTAATGAAGCCACTCAATAACGATTCTTAGATTCATTGACTGTAAGTGTGGTTATGGGGAATGAAATATTGTTGAAGATGTAAGTTGTATTAATAAAAAACTCAACAATGTATAAAGAAAGGCTAATCTGTATTTGATTTGGAGCCTGTGTTATCGGATTTTCGTAAAATCTATTTTCAGTATCACTTAATAGGCGGCCAGATATCTCAACCAATTAAAACTGACCTGCAAGTGCAGGACACATCTAGATTTATGTGCGATGTGAGGCATTTTTGGCGAATTGAGGGAAGACAGACACAAGCCAGTGATGCTAGTACGGTTGTAATGTTCAATTAGGATTTGTCAACACTGGTATTTTAGGTGGTTTAACAGTGCACGTTATTTAATTAACGAACATGTAAACGAATCAATTTTTGACAACGTTGATTTTTTTACAACACCTGTTGGACTTGCCCGATACAGCGATCATTACATGAGAACAGGTGGCCTAACAATGGCGTTTATTAAAGATGCACCTAATAATGCAGATCATAAACCATACAAAACATTTATTGTTGGTCGTGATACTTGTGAGTGCCACTCTGTTGCTCCTGCCAAATTGACAGAGAAAGCAGTGACTGTAATGTATCTGATATAGCCATCTGTATCAAATAGGATTTTGAATTTCAAAGGGGCCCATACAAGCGATGTCTGGTTTTAAATCTAAGCTTATTTTAGCATATTCAAAGCATTCACTATGTTTTCCAACATATTATCAGAATTCTGAAGTTGATGTATTCGTTGTAAAATTGGAACAATTTGCCCAACTGATAAACAGTTGTTTCATTCTCAGTTAAGCATAACTGTAAGGACGGGAGACAGAAAATACAACGGTACTCTTAATCATAACCAGTCAGTCCACTGGAATAAGTTCGAACAACAAGAGTAAATACAATTTAAGAATCAGTATGTGGATAATCTTGATGTGTATCTCTCCAATTGCGAGACAAAAGATCTAAACGCATCTTAGAAAATTATATTCTACCCTGCCATTCGCATACTGGTAGAAGTAAGAATGTTTCTTTTCGAATCTACAATAAAAAGGAAAATACTGACTTACGAACTGAATATTTAACTTCGACTTCATCTGACGAAGATAGCGATATCTCCCTCCCAATTTAATTTAAGGCTTCTATGATACTTGTTGAATAAAATTGCACACTGTATAACGGATGATAATAACAAATATGTTCATGCCACTATAGCTCATATTGTATGTAGGAGATTACGTAACGGCATCAGCCAGGCTTTAGCAGCACCATTATAAGCTTGTTTTAATATATTGTTACATAAAATTTAAATTTCGTATTACGTAGAAACTGGCACCTGTCATTCGCATTTGTTACCGTTGATCTGTGTGAAAATGCTTATTATAGACCAATGTCGATACCTAGCTAGCTTGCAAAACTTATTGATAGATGCATTTTAACACATATAGAAGTATTTACTTTAAATAAAGACTAAATTTCATTTCCGGTCACGCCCATATTTTTCAAATTAGTGAACTTTGTATTGATATATGTAATTCATTGTAAATAGTTCAGTATTATTGATTTCCATTTTTTATTTATGATAAACATTCTGTATAGGAAAAAATGTGGGCCACTGACCTAAAATAAAGACTCTGTAAGTGTGACATAGAAATATGAATATGTATCCGAATGAAACCATTACGGGTGTATTTGAGTGAACGATATTTGTGCCAACACCGACTATTATTGGAAAATTGCTTATCTATCAGTCCATTGAAATTGTTTTCTCACCTTTTCTCGATCATTTATGATTATTGTTCAAATTTGAACAATATATGTTTATTTGATGGGGTAGCTTGCTGGTGCATCCAATGAAATTCACAGACCTTTGCACAGAAATATCTTTTCGATAAGCTTTGGTTTACATAGGGTTAACATCAGAACCTTGGTTAACGAAGCTGTCTCCCTCTCGATACAATCATTTTTCATTATTTATATTTACTACTCCTTTCTCATGTTGAACTATACTGAATAATTGTATACTGTATAATTATCAGGGACCAGTTAAAATACTAGAACTTATGCCTTATAGCATTATACCATATATTGCCAATTAAATATGTTTAAACTAAAAGCGAAGAACTTTTATACATGTGTTTGTCCATTAGCCTTTCACGATATAAATGTCCTAATTTTTTTAATTCAATATACCTACAATTTTATTTCTTATCACAGAAATTGGCAAGTTTCATACATTTGGAATATTGATCAAGCAATTTTGTGTTGGATAAAAATCCTGTGGTGTTTGTTTTTTAAAACGATTTATTAGGAAATTAATATTATGTACATTTTTCTATTTTAAAAGATTTTTAAAGATTGAAGATAAGGTGGGACGAATGCCGAAATGGCCCCAGTAATTAATCAATAATTAAGGTTTTTATAACAGTCTTTTGCTATTATATCAACTTCAAGATTCATTTTTAAATTTATGTGATGTGCAAACGAGCAGATGGCCCTATTCACTTTTCATATCTGATTTCATTTATGTTAACCCCAGGGATGATAACAGGCCAACATGCTATTTTAAGTAATCCTTTATTTAAACCATTACATTGTATTAGAAGTCTATTGCAAATTATAAAAGACCATCTATGTGAATGGTAAACTATAAACTCATCACTCAAATATTCTATTAGAAAAAAAAAAACTGTATCTCGTTAAAGCACATTTACTTTGATTTTCATTGCCCCCCCCCATATTTGTATTTAACACTACATTCAGGAAACAAAGCAGAAATTCCTAGTAGGAATCAGTTTTGTTGAAGAGGAGACGGACAACATTAAAATTTCATAAGAAAAATGAAACTAAACAAATATAAATGATTTCGTTTGAACATAACAAATTGAATCAGCCGATAACGCATATTATTGTTGATGTCAATTTGTTGGAATATTTGAATGATATAACATAATTGCTTTTAAAGGTAAATAAGGTTATGGATTTTAAGAATCAAATGCTAAAAACATAACAACTAGTAACAAAATGACTAGATAAGGAAATGTTCATGTTATTAAAAACTACTTTACACAATTTATTAGCATGAATTTACTGGGGATCTAAATATGTCTTGATCCCAAACCATATGATTCTAACAGTTGAGATTAGAAATATATTATTGTAATAGTTAAATATGAATCATAATCATATTCAACTAAAATGAAATATTTAAAACATCATCTTAATACACTTTAAGTAGTACAGTAAGACGCCACAATATATATTGATTCTTTGATTTCGTTATCATTTAATGCATATATTTTCAGTTTTGTCCACAAATAGTACAAAACTGATTTAAAAACGTTCTTGAGATGTCATACCTTTCTGCTCGTTGAATCAACCCTCTGTCCACTGAACAAAGCCTGCTTTAGTTTTGGTCTAGGGTCTTCAGATGATGTTACGGCATTCATGTTCAAGCTCTGCAATAATTGTCCTATCTCAATCCAGTTCATACGATCAACTAAAGTTGCCTCGGGACGGATTATGTCTGATTTTTTCTGAAGGAAAAAAACAATGTGGATGTTATGCTTACAAATCTAAAAACTGACACAACTGTCCATCATAACGTTATAAAAAGCCTTGCAATATATGTATTCATACATTGAGCATTTTAACCAACGACAGTTCTATTTAAATTTTAAGAAGTTTCGTTTTTGATTTTCCTTACGTAAATTGATTTTTCTTTTTCAGAGCATGTAACATGTGATAATACTAGTCAATTTGAATCGTGAAAAGGAATATTAATATATCCGATCATATCTTACTTGTTTGATTTAAAATAACCGATAGGTTTAACAGATGTGACAAAAATACGAGCTGTATTAAAAGCCGTGGCTCTTGATTCATAAGCGAACTTCCCATAGTTATACAAAGTCAAAGATATATATCCTAATATCTGAAATACACAGTCGCTCTCATCTACTATTGTATACTTTAGGACTGCATACAAGTGTCATAAGATAAAGTGAAACACTTTTTGATAATGTCAGATTAAAGTAGTATATACTAATTCACTTCGAAGATATATTGTGTATGCCTGTTTTTAGATTACAGGCATTTTCTAGTCACTGTACTACAAAAACATTACCGATAATTTCTATCTGAGGGTGTCTATACGTCCAGTTTCGTTGACATTCAGACATGTAGAGTATAATATGGGAGACATACGTCTTCCGTGATAACAGAAAAGATCTCAGCTTTCTAAATAATTTCCTACATCTCTATCAAACTATAATATAACCTCCTCTGCGCGGATATTGCAAAGGAACATTTACTTGCTTACACTGATCATATAGGTATGTGTAATATTCAAATAATATTTTAACGGACAAGAATATTTTAAATGGAATGTAACTCCGTAAGAATTTCCTATTATTTTTATAATACTATTCATGACTTGTAGGTGCGTATAAGATAACTATAGAATACTCTTTTCTTATTTATGTTTACCAAAGTACCAAAAATACCATCAATTCAATGTCTTTTTCAAGCTAACCTACACAAATGTATGGCTCAACATTAATGGTGTATTGCGAAATAGGACTGCTTCCTCCAACCATTCCCCGATGTAAGAATACTCTAATACTGTTTCCTGAAAACCGAACAAACATCTATTTGCATTGACGTGTTAGCCTAAATCCCATGCAAAGGAGTTTTCCTGTTTGTAAACGAGCCAAAGCGATAGAATAAAAAGAGCTTTGGAGAAGGTGTTGATGCTGTTTCAGTATTTTTCGGAAGTAATAAATAGTTTACCCTTTTAATATATATTTATGAAATAGTATGTGATATTGTTTGCCCTCTGTAAGTATCACCTTTTCCAAGCATTCCTCTATAACATCACTCCCGTGTTCAACTTCGTACTCATTCTGTAGACACGTGTCATCCACCAAACGTCTTTGTTCCTACAAAAACCCGACAGAATTAAAACAAAATAGTTGTTGAACAGGCTAACATGTGCATTCATCGTCTGATATTATAATTTGCCACCTCTTGAGAAACATACCTCTGTTTTATTAAGTCAACTATTGTCTTACAAATATGCGTTTAACAAGTGTATGAATAACTGTGCTATCAAAATGATGAATAAATTAAAATGTTACAATCAAATGTTGCGCCAGACAATTGCATCTAAGACTTTTGCATTTATTTGTTTTCAATACTTGTATGCCATCCACAGGTACATGTGACCACAGCAAGTTCGTGTGTGTTTTATATTACTCAAGTGTAATTAGGTCACATATTAATGCTGTCCAATAACGAACACAAAACTTCGCGCAAATTAAATAAGTTTGTCTTAGAAGGATCTTGCATTGCATTTGCCAAATTATTTAATCTGATAGTAAGGCAATCGAGAGTTTCATGGTAAATGTTCCGATGTGTTTTGGTTAAGAGCTATCATTTCGTTTCGCAAATATGACAACGTTTATTTTCCATTTTAATAAGTAATATGATGAATAGTATATCCGTTTTATAATTCTATGGAAAACATCTGTACTTTTGATTCAGGATCTGAAGGATTCCTTCGATATTGCAAAGACAATATGCGTTCAATGAATCATTTAGAAAGAAAATTGTCACCCTAAACTCATGACTGGGATGTTTATTAAACTGACATTTATGACAATTTAATAATATGATGCATAACCATTATGCACTAAATACGTTATCTTTCCTCAATGGTGGAAACAACTAGAATCAAAATTAGTTATTCAGAAAAACAATCAGTGAATAATTATTGTATACTGCCTCTTTGATGGCTTTTAAGATTAACTAACCCTATTTCTTTCCGCAGGTTTTTAACAACTAAGCCGAATAGATTAGCCAAAGTGCTAAATACGGTTAACAAATATTACATGTACTTGTGAATCTAGATGAGCTAGTTATTATGTGAAATTAGTACCGTCATGGTGTATCCAAAATTGTTTGTAGCCTACAGTTGCTTATACAGTCCAAGGTTAATCTCTAATGATATATTACATTCTCGAAAATATGTTAATTGCTTTTTAATTACTAGTATTAGTTATTTTATTAATAAATTAAACACATTTGAGAGATATGTATGGACTGATAAGAAATACTAGCCGTCAGTGTTTAGGAGCTTTAAGCCAAAACGTCTATACATGTATTTGAATCGACTTAAGACGGTGGGCATTCTGTTCAATGGGCTTAACGTTTGTGTTAATGTGTAAACTCCAGAGTTATATAGTTCATGATGAATTTGCTTCTTTCAATACAAGACCCTTTTTCACAAGTACAACAATTCAATGACCCATAGATTTAGTCTTAGTTCGATTTTTAATACTATGTGCATATGATAATTCTTAAATGTTGTGATGACAGTCTGAGACGAATATGTGCATTTAGGAAAATTTTAGAGAAATACATTAAAACAATTTAGTATCAATAATATAAATAGAGAAAACAGATGCTTTCCGTTAATGTGATTTTTTTTATTCAGCACTCGTATCCGTTAATGAAGCAGCCTTGTATATAATTCCAACATGTTATAAAAAAACACAGTAATTAACTATTTGCATAATGAGGTACGCAGTGATTTCATTATTTACTATTTGTAAAGTAAGACAAAGAAACGTGTCAATAGGACACGGATGCTTTATTCACATCTGTCTGAATGGGTAGAGCAAAATGAAACGAAGTGCCAACATTTTAACAGGATGGTATGAATGTATATATTTAAGCATGCACACACATTTACAATAAACGAAACAAATAAAACATAAATCTCAATTTAGGATGTCAATTATACATGGCTAGTGTCAGGACGAAAACTCCAGAGCTATAATATGGTTACCCTAAAAATACGTGTGCATATTACAGATATTCTAGAGTAAATCATGAAGACGATGCCCTGTTGAAATATTGAAGATACGATAAAGCATGCATTTAGGCACATTATTATTTGGCTTCAACAATGTCTTCCATATTTCAGCGAAATGTATTAAACTGTTATATTATATAATGTTTAGTGGATAACAACTAGGACTTACATCTATAACACCTCAGCATAGCATGACGGCAGAAGAACAGGGCATTCGAGCAAAGGGATTGATACCAATTAGATTCATAAAGAAAAGACTGCATATCTAATTCAATGCATAATAGATAATAATCATATAATTTTGAGTGCATTTTCGGCTCGGAGCGAACACAATATTGTCATAGTGCATACGATTTAATAGAGCATATAATTGACTATACAAAATACTGAAGACAGTGGAGCGCGATATATTATATGCATCAGTATATTTCAGTAACGCCCACAATGATCGATATCTCGCCACGCTATTTTTGGTTTGCTAGCACCATACGTTTTGACTCATATAGGCAGTACACAGATCATTGTGCCCAAATATTATCAGTCACAGTCAATTCAGTTGTAGCATACGTTGATTTGTATACCATAAATAGGTAAAAATATCGTGTATTACCGTTTCATCCAAGGGTATATTAAGTCTACACTTCAGGCATATTTTAGTCCTAATGTCCCGGTGGATAACAGTTAATTTTAGTGAAGAACGTTGTTATGTCTGCATCGCCAGATCGTTACAACTATAAGTATTGCTGGTTTGGAGTGTCATACGTTTATCAGGCTAAATGATATTTTGAAACTGGATTCTAGAGTATTCTGTTCTAGTCAAGTCTACTTATTCTTAGGTTTCTATCAATAAAGTCGTCTCATTAGAGCTTGCTTTATTTCCTTGGCTAAATCTATATGTATGGATGATTTTGAAATATAATTTCAAGCAATTCATATTTTTAGGCCGCATACTGTTCGAAGCTAGATGTCAGATTGTGTCTTCTAATTCAAATATCTACACACATACAATTAATTTGCAATAGTATTTCAAGAGTGGTGCTGTTTTATTTATTATGTTGCAAAATATTTTACATAGGACGTCTTAATGAATCTAAAGAACGTGACACACGGTAACTTTGTTGTCTTTGGTTAAATATATTTTTTGGATATGCATATTTTTATCGTTAATAAAAATGATATTCAAGAATACAAGCTTGTTTTATTTTCTTTTGGCACATGATATTTACCTTTACATTCAGAGTTTTTCTGATCTACCAAAATACTTTTTGAAGCGCAGCGTTTTTTCAAATACTATTTCTATACAACTGTGTTCATGTGCATTATTTTCTTGGTCGAAATTTATTTGGCAGCATATGTACACATACTGTCAGACCTGCCGAATTATAAATAATGTATTTCTATATGTTTCTTTCACTAAAGGTTATTTTCAATTCAAACTTTTCACCACATGAATCAGCATATTGATGAACATATAAGATGAGCCACTTGTGTACTTGCTCTGTAGGACAAAACATTTTAAATCGTTTACTGCAAAACAGTATATATTTGTTATGCATACATTCATGTTTAAATACCTTTTATTTTATGTTAGCATGCGAGACAATGATGTTTGCATATTAAATGAATGCACATTAGTAATCAGTACTTACGTTTTGTTTATATACTGTATAGGATGTTATTCAAGCTGACCATCATGGGTTTGAACGGTTTGGCTGACTAGAGGTGATATCATATTGATATAACTTCAATGTGACAGTGGATCTGCTGTTATAACTTCAATGTGACAGTGAATCCGCTGTTATAACTTCAATGTGACAGTGAATATGCTGTTATAACTTCAATGTGACAATGAATATGCTGTTATAACTTCAATGTGACAGTGAATATGCTGTTAGTAGTTTCTTTCACGTCACACTCAAGATTATATGTTCACTCTATTCCTTATAAACGTTGGTGTCATCGTTTTATTGCATAACTAACTAATCAGGTTTTAAACGTGTTTTATTCTCCACTTACATACAAGGATGTCTTAATGAATCGTGATAACATTTTAATCAATTTGCAATTCTTTTTGCAGTACATGTTGTAACATAAATGCTTTCTTTTTCATGCAAGTTTCAAAAGAGAATGCAGTGAATATAAAATTATTTTCAAACTATTGATGGATTTAAACATTGTGATAAAAAGGGAATAGCTATGATAAATACATGCAGTTATATAAAATAAGAGTAATTGCCATTGGTATTTAGGAATAATGTTACTTTTACACAACATAAATATAATGATTAACAATCACAATATGTGTACACTACATCAAGATATGGATTAAATCTAGTTTATGTAGTTTAAATTCTGCCATTGTGGATATTTTTTGTTTAACATACTATTCTTGGTAACGTTTTAATACTTGCACGTTGTTGTAGATGGTGCAACAATATCAAGTCCTTTCTCTTATGACTTTTTATTTCTTTCTTAACGTTCCCCTCATTTTCTTCTTTTCTAAAAGTACTATCTAATAATTTATTTAATCTATCTTTATTGCATTGATCTTGTTAGCTGTTCTCTTACAACCTTCGTTTACACGTATTATCCGTTTTTTTTAACCAAAAATGCTTACATGAGATTCGTCTAATCTTTATAAATCTCTGTTTGAAAAATTCAGCAATTGCGCTCGTAATTTCGTTGTTTGCTATAATTTATGTTGGAAGATTAATGTATTAAGTTCGCAAAAATATGTCTAAACATTGAATCGCAATTTGATATCCTATTTGGTGTATTGCATTTAACAATATGGAACATGTTAACCACTTGAAAGGACAAGTCTCTTGGCACATAATTCAGGATTTTATACTATAGAATATGTGTTTTTATAGAATATATGTTTCAGTGGTTTGCTTGTTTTATTTTTTGTTGCTATATTTGCTATTTGCTATTCGTGCTTGTATTATTTTTAAGGGTTGTATTTTTGATTTATTAGTTGTTTGTTGGTCGTGGCGTTCGTTATTTTATTTCGGACTTTTCTCTTGAATGTTTGTTGCTTGATTATAGGTATGTTAATATTTTCTTATGCTGTTTACCTTGATGTCTTTTGTTTCATCCTTTGATGCTATTCATGTTGGCAGGATTTTGTGTAGATATATATGCTGTATTTTGTGAGGGTGTTTTGTTTCTTTTGTTGCAATTTGTGACTTTCACGTTTTGCTAATTTTAGCTACTTTGAGATTGGAATAAGTTTAGAACTTTGTGCATTTTAAATGTATATTGTTTTGCTGCATATTATACAACATGTTTATCGTTGATTTAAAAATTGAACATTTTCTCTTTTCCTTTTGTGTTTCTCCGAAAACTGTGTCATTCAAAATGTGGTTGAAATTTATTTGTGATATCTTTTTTGTTTTTTTTATATTGTGCCATCCGTGAGAGTTTGTTGTTCAATGCTCTGTTTAAATATATCTTTTTATCTGCGATTTCGTGAATACGTTACATTGTCTGTTATTACTGATTTTTCTTGTCATGGATTTCAAATACATTTTAAAATGTGCCTTCGGTATGTGCTTTTCAATATAATTAAAATACAGTATTCTGAAAATAGTCATGTAAATAAAGTATTAGATATAACTGTAATACATACTCCCCCTAAACTAATAATGTTTATCTTGCGGAACGTAGTTTTCGATATTCGTTTCTTCACACTTTTAACGTATACCTCCTTGTAAATTCGCTGTAAATTTGGATTTTCCCTTGGCAGTGGATGGTTTAAATGTTAACTACGTTTCGAAATGTCCTGAGTCACAACGTTGTACAAAGTTTTGATGCGATAAGTACAAACTGCTGGGTAAATACAGTAAACACGTTCCAAACAGATATTTGAGTGACAGGACATATGCAGATTTCTATTTAGGACTTTATATTTCACTATTTCGCTTTTAAAACATTATTTGAAAAATGTAAAATGCTATTTTTAATTGTGTCTCTCTTTTACATATTAATTTCCGAAACAAAATAAGCAATAAAAATAAAAATCAAAATGCTTAACTTAACAGAGGTCATGGAAGTCCATATCTAACACTATTTAAGAAACTCTTATTACAACACTTACTTTCAAGAAACATTTAAAACAATGCCATTACCAGCACTAGGTACAATGCATTTTATCAGACTGAAGCTTTCTCGAATAAAGGCGAACGAAATTCATAACAACATTTAAAAAGAAATGCATATTTGATCAAAAACATCTGCACATGTCCTTACAACACATGTATTTGAGGAACACATTAAGGAAATGCACAAGGATAGTACATAATAAGAAAAACTCATTTCAAATTACTGAAAGAAGATTATTAAAAGCACATTAAAATCAAAGCAAATATATGGGAAATTTATAAAGCGAAATTGATAGTAATAAGTAAGCAAACAAAAGCAAGTTAAGAATACAAATAAAACCACTAAAGTAAAAAAGTTGATAACCTCAAATAACACAGAACATAAGACAGCAACACTTGAATTAGAAACAAGTTAGAAGAAAAAATGAAAACATACTTAACAACAATAACACAAACATCCAAGAAACAAGTAAAAAGAAACACGCAACGAAAGAGCAAACCATAAAAAGAGAAACAACCCGTGAAAATGAAGACAACAAATACAACAAACACAAAACAGCAAACCAAAGTAAAAAATTAACAAAATAAATAGTAATGAATGGCAAACTACAAAAATGCAAAATAAAAATATAAGAACAATCAATGTAACATGCAGCGTGAGCAAACGATTGAATAAACTGTCAAAGATTGTTGTGTTCTTTAAAGTATAATCATTATAACTACTTTATAAGTACGTTTGATGCAAATATCTTATTCATACCCGATAGGTAATGCTAGTGCCTCCTACTATGTCTGATGAATTATACGTGTAAATAGAGGATGCCGAAAGTCTTGTGGTCTCACAAGTATACAGCAAGTAAAAGTGTTATACTAAGTGCATATAAGCAGCTACACATGTAACATGCAACATACAACAACTAATTATGTAAAGCTAGTAAAGCATAGTAAAATAAATTAGAGGAACGTTTGGAAGGTCAATGGAATGAGATCAGACACATGGTATGCATACTTGATTTCAGCTCAATTAATATGTTAAAAGGTTACACCCTTAATATCTAATGATTGTGACCAATACCTAAAACCTAGAGATCTTGATAATATAAGGTCACTTAAAAAAAATTGATTAAAATTGGATCATAAATAAGTTCAGGATACAATATATTAAAATGTGTGGATTTTAATTCATGTTGAAAATTATTGGCCATCTTGATATAAACCTACATTATAAGTTTGACCAAGACTGGACGAGAAAAGTAACTCCAGAGTGGTAACATGTACTAATTGATTAACATACTGCATACTCTAAATTATCAACACCCCTTGGCTTTATGGCCAGGCGAGACAGTAATGACAGGAATGACATACATGAACGGTGTGACTTTAAAGATTATACGTTTGCCTGGTTATAAAATTACATATTTAATTAAGATAAGTGGTAATAAAGTAATCTTCATTCAAAACGTACACAGTAGAGCAAGAAGATACTAAAAAATCGAATATATCAAATCGTATTACTGTTGATAGCAGACATTACCTATAATCAGAATGTTGATAAAAACATGTTAAATCAAACCACAAAAAAACTGCGAGTTATTTGCATTTACGAACACTGTAAATAGCGATTGAAGGTGAGATAATCCGATTACATGGACCATCTGTGTATGTGGCCTTTTGAAAATTGGACATAAGTAATTACTAAATGCAGTTTTTATGCTTCATATAGCTTTCACTGCAAGTATTTATTCAAATTCTAGTGCTGCTGGAGACTAAATTATCTCTAACATAACATATACACCACAGTAATTGCAGTGGCTCGATAACGCAATTAGGCGGCTGTTCATTACCTAACCCACTTCCCATTTATTAGCATCGCCAATCAGTGACCAAAAGCTCATGGTGCACAGTCCCTCATCTATATGATGCGACTTAATAGGGTACGATACAGGTTGGTTCGAAATTACGCAAACATATCATTTAAAATAAATCTGTGTACATCCTACATCTGGCACAGGGGCAAAAACACCAGACGTGATTTCAAAAATGACTCCCCCCCCCCCGCAATAGGCCTGCAACAGTTACTCATTTTATTCTGCATTGCAGGAGTAAGTGTTGAAATATGCAGATTGGTGAAAATAGTGACGGATGTAGAGTGAGTGTAAGATTAACTTTTTTCAAAGCTCAACAGTGGAGATAACATATCTGCACAGCTGAATGAACAAGGTAGACCACACACCCACCATACGAACAAAACCTGTATTGTCAATGGGTTTAAAGTGATTACAGCAATTCTTAGTAAACCATTCACCCGTAAATCCAGAGGTCCAATATAACTTCAGATTTCTTAAGTTGCACTCATCAATTCAGGAATATGTATGGTAAAAGAGAGACATACAGATGCACAGTGGGTATCAAAATGTTCTCGTTCCAGCATATGGATGCCAACATAGCTTCACAAGTGCATAATCATTTCATCTGTCACGTGGATCGCAAGCATAAAAACTTTTTTGCAATTAGGATAACACTAGGTGTACAAGCCAAACGGGTTCAAGCAATTTAGATTTCACTATTTCGTGTCTATATAATGCAGGTAGGACATACATATACATATTACAACACACCTTGTTTTCTGTTGGCTTATCATACGACACTGGGTTTGTACCAGTCAGTGTTGTGCGAAGTATATTTGAACCACTGCCTACGCCATGCCCAATCTTATTTTTTTCTGTTGTGAGTGGCTTTTCTTTCAAGGGTACCTTAGCTTCTGGAAATAAGAAAAGAAGTGGATCAGCAGGTGATGATGTTAATGTACTGTTGCAATACTGTATCATGTTAGCTGTAATGTGCTTAGAAATGTGCTTAAAATGCGATTAAATAGTATCCACCACAATATCTATAACTTCACATTGTATGACTATATCATGTCACATAGGTAAATACAAAATTACGCCCATACGTAAACAAAATGTTATCTTGTAACACCGAAATGCATTAACCCTAAGAATGATCAGAGGAAGTGAAACATAAATCAATATCATGATCTGCGTTGTATTCCAAATAGTGGTGTGCGTGCTGGCCGGTAACAATGTTTAAATTGCAATGTAGATAACAATGCTAGCATTGTGAAAGCAATATACGTCCATCTGATTCCGAATATGTTTGGTGTAAATAGTTAGTATGGACAGTTGTTTTAGAAAACTCAGATTGTCTGATATTTCAGTTGTCAAAGAAAACTAAGTAATTTTCAGTGATGGCAGCTGTGCTGCTTATAAATATAACAATAGTAATATGGAATGTTGTAATGAAATTTAAGCGAATAGTCGATACTTTAATATACAGTATTAATGTTGATGTTTTCTAGAATATCATAATTCGTTGGCCCGTACAACAACAAGCATATTTTTACACAATATGACAGCGCTCCAATTTACTACTTGGGTATTTATGCTAATTTAGAGAACATCATAAAGTATGTGATATATACATTGCATTCCATCAATTTTCCCATCTCTTCCTCCTCTTCCCCTAATAGAAGTTGATATCTTCCATTTAGCAGATAAATTTAAATTCAGCGATGACGCGTAATGACAGTGTAACCAATAAACCATTTAGAACAGATAAGTCCGTATTATGACCCGGTACCTTTGTTATTTACAGCTGTCTGACCAGACCAATCCGTCCCAACACCTTTGAATTTATCAGCCATTTGTTTCACTGTGAGTCTCTTTGAAGGCGTTTTAGGAGTGGCATCTTTGATGTGTTTGTCTGTCATCTGCATAAAACAGAGTTTACATTTAATGTGTTATTGCAATGAACTTGCATTTTCGTTACACTGTGTACATATTTATTATGAGCCCTCTTCACCATTTCACTTAATAATAAAACAAAATATTTTATCTCTAACTATTCTTTGAAATTGGACTAGTTTGTAACTTCTAAGGGTACGATTATTCCTAAGATATGGGAGATCAATGTCTTTCCCAAGGAAACGCTAAGAGAGCCCACAATGGCAGTGAAGTTGATTTCCAAAAAATCGATGACAATTATTACAAACATAAATTATAGCCAATCAGTGTTAACAACAAATCATTAAAAAGTCTTTTCAAAGTAGACATACTCATCTATGGATCTCCAGACATGAATGAAAGGAGGATTATTACTGCAAAAGCAGTTGTGGAAAAAAGGTGCGATCGGAATAAACTGAACTTTTACAGGTAATGTATGAAGGTTTTGGTCACAATACTTAATTTATTTTCTCTGTGTCTGGGTACTTTACGATCGTTTACCACATTGGAGATCTCGCTAATATGAGTTACAAACGTGAATATAATGATAGAAATGACACTCAGAAGCAGGCTGAACAAATAAGATGCAGTAAGAGCACCCTATGTATATGCAACGTGCTCTCTCCATGAAATATTTATGCGAGGAATTAATGATACAAGCCGAGCTCTTATGCTTGTTTACAAGTGGATTAGGAATATGGTCTAGAGAGTGGAAATAAACTGGGCCATTCAGATGAAAAATAGCATAACGGAATTTTCTTTTTTCAATATGGAGCTCATCTAAGATGATTCTTTTTAAGTTCGTATTGTAAATCTAGTGAAACATTGGTTCAGTATGTGGCCTTCAGATAATGAGATGGAAAAAATGTATCATTAAAATAGTGATTTTTGTTCAATGTCTAATAGTACTAATAGAATTATGACCCAAATCCAAGTCTCAAATTTAACCAATTTGGTCGTTGTAAACATGGTCTTCAGAGCAGTAACAGACTCAGAATATCTGATGCACAATCAAATCATTGACATGTATAGATCTCATTCATTATGTAAAGAAAACCGCTTTATATACATCTATATTCTACGTTTATTAAATATCCGATGTCGAGCACGAATTCCATGGGGTTAAGAATGAATATGTGTAAGACAGACCATTGCCCACACATGCATAACTACCTGATATGTTATCTGGTCTTGGCCAGGTGAGTTAATAACGGTTTATAAATAACTAAATTTCAATATATATTTGTTTGCATTATCTACTTAACTTATTGTTTCCATTCTAAAAGTGTCACATACAAATATATACTGCATGACAACTTCGTTATGTATGATGCTAGGAAATGATATGTTGCAGACACTTGTCTGCGGTACACAGAACCTGAACCGTCGGCGACGGATAAAAATAAACTTGTGAAGTGATGGTCATCTATAAACTATGACAATAAAGATAACACAATCAAGGACATGCATTAGGTTCAGAAGAAACACGAGAAGAATATCCGCTCGTAGAAGGAACTGTGGTACAACATCCATAATTCACCAATAGTTCTTGATTAACGCCGAATAATGATCAAATGCAGTCAGTCTTATAACCACTCATCATCACCATCACAGCGCATCACAAACTCTGGATGTTTAAACCGGAGAAGTTATACATAAAATAATTTAAGAAATCGGACTGGCAGGTGGCTAGAATCGGCAATGTTTTATCTGAACAGATCATCTTACAATGAGCACGCCCACAAGATTAAATGTTGCTATATATTTCAATACATGTCCTCCTATTATGGGAATATAAGCCTGCTGTAGGTTCGATTAGAGAAGAAGACTTGTAATTTACGCTTTGTACGATTTGGAGTGATGAAAGGCGACTTCTAGATGACTAGATATAACACCATTGTGCTAGAAGGATACCATCGGGCATCTTGTTTGCAATTAATGTGAAATTGTGAAAATGCAGTTAATTTTTTAATTTGTCAGCAGCTCAAGTTAGATAAATCGTGGAATATAAAATCATAAAATAATAAGTTTCATTAATTGTGGGAAATATATTTCAGCATCATGTACAAGATCTATTTTCATAATATAACATTTAAAGTTTGATGCATCATCCCTAGCCTACGTTTTGCTAATACGTTGCATGTGTCTTTATAATTGTACATGAAACAAAATTCATTTAAAAAATATTTTTATATTTGTTTTTATATTTGTTGTAAATATTACGAAACATATGTTTGAAATTATCTATTTCTCATGCACACAGCTATTTAAAACATTGTTTATATCCTGAATGTACTATTACAATGATCATATTACTTGAGAGTGGGTCACTCGTTTTGCTTTAAAACAAATAACTTACAATCTTATAAGTGGCTTTCATATTTCCTTCCTTACCTCTTTGCATCTTTATCGCGTTTCCCTGAGGAAAGGCATTCGAGTTACACTAGAAATCATGCCTTGTCATAGCTATAGCACACTGCACTGCGTTTTTGTCACGTGTGCAGCACCGTTGCACTAACACCTGAATTTAGCGATATGGACTACCCAAAACAAACCTAAACATGCAATAAGTTGGCTCTAAAGGTATACACTTCGTAATTGTTTTAATTCACTCCAACATATTAGTCGTCCATCAGAACAAAATATAGATTGCTAAACGGTCAAAATAAACCTGATACATATTGTGTTTTAACAGCAAGCCACGATAATCATGGCTATATAGTGAAGAGTAAATATGAATTTATACAAACGTAAATACAAATACGACGTCAAAGAACATGTGACCAGATATGCCCTTCCTGATAAGCATAACTAATGATCCACTAAGATGAGGATTAAAATTTAAAAGTTAAACTCTCACAGATACGTTATAATGAATAACATTTATAGCCAATACTTGCAATATTTGGTCTAAATTTGCTATATAAACCAGCTCATACAAAATAATCCTAGTCCTATTTTCAGAGTTAGTTATCGAATGCTCTTTAATGGATTTCACTTCAAACAACTTCTGTCCTTTACGACGGGCATCGAGATACAAGAATATGATTTTTTGTCAATGGACAATTTCTATGTTTGCATGTTGGTCGCGATTTACTTTTAAAAAGTGTGTGTCTGTCACGCACTAACACACACACGCACACACACACACACACACACACACACATACGTGTATTCATATACTTGTAAGGACCTTGACATATGACTAGATTTCGAGGACCATAAGAAGTAATGATTGTATATGATCGAAACTTGAAAGTATGCTTAACTGTAAGCCAGGCAGTATCTGTATCACTTCATTTTGACGTGTATGTCTTGAAACATTATGAGGAATACTTTTACTTTGCCATCTTTGTGAGGACGTCATTGTAAAGACTAGTTACACAGAATCACAGTCTACCATCAATCTGAGAACCTGAATCTTTTTATTTCACCTGTCTGGCAAGAACACCAGAATATATTTATTTAAGAGCTTCGGAACTAATGTTCTGCAATTAAAACTATGTACAGACAGATACTTGAGCCTAAATGTTCAAATCTTATTAAAATAAAAGTTTAAAGTTATTTTGCCAGAAACAAAACCTCAGGCACTGTTTTGTAACTTTGCAACCACTATCATTGACACCAAAAAATCACCATCCAGTTGGTAAATGTTGAATAGCATTATAGCAAAAATATACAAGTCGAGATAGTGCTAGATAAAAACTTAAGAGTATAAAACATATCTAAATTGTCAATTCATCTATTGTGATTTCAGAAAATGTAGCTTGACACTAAAGCAACACAAATGTTATAAGTCAGTTTGCCCATTACAAATTCACTGGAACTGGAGTTGCCTTTGGGAAATCTGCGCCTGACTTATTAGACAATGTATCACAACTAAAGTTGAAATATTAGGCAGAATAAAACGGGAAGTTAAGGAAATTTCGTTCCGTTTGGTTTGTTTTACAGTTAAGTTTTATTTTGTTTATGCCTTAAAATCGCCCATAATTAAAGTTAGCAAAAAAATGTCAGTAAATAATAAATGAAGGTAAATATGTACGCGAGAAGGAAATGAATATGTGGAGATCGCAAAGTATGAAAATTGCAAATTATACAGAATTACTAACTTTACACGACCTCTCTTAATTTGTTTGCCTTTCCCAGGTGATAATGCCCGACACTAATATGAACTTCACCCTAGCATCAGACAAGTATATTCTGAAAGTCCTAATAACAATACTACGAGTGTTTATTATATTCTGCATCAAATTGATGACTTGTGCTAATAACTGATGCCGAGATTTAGAACTGTAACAATTGTACGACATAGGTGAGGGGGAGGGCATAACATCAAATTCAGTAATTTTTTATTTCTACATTTTGAACATCTGACATTATCAATATTCAATTGTTTGGTTGTAATATATTGCATTGAAACAGTTTCAGACCACATCGTAACAAATTCATGATCTCTCCTCCAAGAAGGTCAAACTAATAGGACCAAAACAACACTGTTGTGTCCATATTAGACATCAGATCAGCACCATTTTTGTTTAGAACAGACTAGACAACAGATGTTTTCCCGTGTAGACCCGATGACTATATAACTTTATAGTATATGCTAGAACAACGATTTCAAGATGCATACCATGGTGGCCATGCTTAACATCAAATTGGCACCATTTTAATTCAGGACCAAGACATTACAAGAAGTATGTTGGTGAGAACCTCATATTGGTGCGACTATCCACTCAGAAGTAGCGAGAACAATTTTGTCAAGATGGATGCATTGTTGGCCATGTTGAATGTTTAAGTCGTATCATTTTCATTTAGAACCAAATAGACTACGTGTGGTAAACTTTCATGGCAATACTCAAGGTCGGGTCGTACCAGCAGACAATGGTTCTTTACAGTGTGTTATCTTTAAATGTTTGAATGATAAAGCCAATCAGTAAAGTTCACTTAAATTGATTATGCATGTGAATATCTGAACAATTTCGTTGATTTTTATTGTAAAATACAACCTCGGAAACAATGCATTACCTAAGAAGAATATGACAAAACCTAAGGATTGCCCTCTTCATTGTTCTAAATTATGTACCAATCATTTTTGGACTAAGGATGGGAGCAGAGCACTCTACAGTTTTAAATTTCCATTCACTTTCTCATCTCTCCTTGATTAAAAACATTCTCTATATCAATCTGAAATAAATTTTAGACTAATGGTAGCAGGGGAACCCCATAATGCTGTACACTTAGATTCCTTTTAACTGTTCTTCAAAGATCCATCGTTACAGCAGTATGTTGCAATACAATCAAAAGTGCTGGTGGTTTTTCCTTGTACGTATTATAGACGTGATACAATGCAAGGATGTTTTCTCTCAATACAAATGTGGGAAGTAGCCAAGACTCTAGATACCGCTGACATATAAAAACGCAACTTTAAAAACACGTAGCAATGCTTCTAATGCAAATTTAATTTACATTTGTTAGCCTTTGTTACGTATTTCTAAATTATGATATTGATCGTGATCAGCAATTTAGTTTAATACCTACCGGACAAACTCATATTTCCGTGCAAACAATATAATACATAATAAATATGTATCTATGATTTAATATTTATATATTAAGATCAATATTACTTGAGATAAACGTTTACTTGAGTTTGAATTTAGGACACTGGTGTTCCTGTTGGGAATTCCAAGTGTACTTGCTACATTACAAGTTCATAACTGAATTTTTAGTAAGAGACTTGACCTTGTTTAAAACTAAAAATTATACTCAAAATAACCTTCATCCTTGTTCTGTTATTAATTTTTATTTTTGCAATGGGATAAGTAAAAGAACGTTTTTATTGCATATCCAATCTTCAGTTTATGAGGATTCAATTTATGTTCCATTTCAATTAATGTTTCAGAGGATTAATTTACTTAAATTTTTCACTGGAATCTCAAGGTACTCATTCTTACTTCTTAGACTAAATCACTATTCTGGAAATGTACGGAACTGATTTATGTAGTTTTTGACTATGTCATCCCGATTAAGGAAGACTGTTGGCAAATTAGCACATTCGAGGCTATTGACCTATCAAGTTCAATCTTGGAATTTGTTTGCATCACTAATGGAATTCATTTGAAGAGAAAGACAACCGCAATTTCAGAAAGAGGAGAGAGAAAGAGATGGAGAAGCTATACAAATGTGTGTGTGTGTGTGTGTGTGCGATTTGGATATTAATCATAGTTTTAAAAATTTGTCAGTCATATCAATACATTGTCAGCAGCGTGGCAGTATATTACATGGTGCCTACGCTTTTCTAAAGATAAACGTCCAAGTCATTTGTTGGGTTTTTCCAGTATGAAATTACTTTTTCAAGGTTCACATGTGCCCATTACTGAATGGAATTAAAAAACATTTTAGATTATAAGAAATGCATTTTCTAAATCTAAAGATGTTCTCTTTCAAGACTCTCAAAAAGCATCGAAGCCAGAAAAGACGATCATGTAAAAAAACACAAAACGTATCATGCGAAACAAGCTTGATTGTTTTCCGATAAATTGTCATGTGAAGTCATTTCAAGGTACAAAAATAAAAATTCTAACTTCATTTTGCTGCATTATGCTACTAAGTGAGAACAACATAATGAACATAAATTATATTTTGCTTCCTTTCAAACCTTTAATTCTAAAGAATCATATAGTGATATATAATATGTATATATATATATATATATATATATATATATATATATATATATATATATATATATATGCATGTCACAGAAAGTAACATTTCCGATTACAGGATGAAAAAATTAAACGCAAATAATTAGAATCTTGCTTTGTCATGAAAAGAGTTTAACCCTGAATTTATATGTGCCAATAAAAAACACGATTTTTCAAACAACCTAATCTGCTTAAGACGATTTGGTTAAAAATCCATCATTTAAATAACATTTTCAAAAAGGTTGATTTCAATTTTGACAAAAGACCTTAAAAATTATATATTGTTGTATGAACAAGGGCTGAATTTTCTGAAAAATCAACTTGTCTTCTTGTAATTCCTTAAACCAGTCGCCAAACATGTATTGATACAGGAGTTCATATAGTTTTTTTTTAAAACATATACAATGCTGTCTAGCTACGATGTCGTAGCCTCAGCATGATTTGTTGTGGTTGAATTAAGGAAGTGTTCCAATATCATGTAATGGAGCAAAAAATATCTTCACTAAAGTCACATAAACAAACAGTGTAAAAATTTACTACATACGTTTAATCATTTTGTCCATAAAGTCTGGCTTAATTTGAAGTGATTAAACCCTACCAGGATACAATAAATTGGCATGGTTACTCTAATCTCACGCGGGACTCTCGCCGTGATCCCTTTTCTATGTAAGGCTTGCCAGGCAATAATATTATATTCTACGCTATGCTATTATCAATCAAGTGGACATATTGGCTTCTTGATGGACTTTTAAAGTTGCCGATAAACCGTATTTGCTTTTAATGCGCATAATTTCTGACTCAAATCGCGCCATACTTTTACTGCGAGTTGGTTACGCTTCGAAATAAGGCCTCAATGTCCTTAGTATGGCACACAAACAAACGAGGCTGGGAACAGAAGTACGCATTATTGGATCGAATATGGCGGACGATCTAAACGAAAATACCGGATAAAAAATGTAAACGATATTTTGCAACTATTTTTACAATGATGTTCGATACTTCCAGTATTAAATAAGAGGACTATTAAATTTTTTGAATTATATGCAAGGAATATGTTCAAATTGTTGATATTAGGCCAAATGAGCTCCATTGACACGATTATGCACATGCTAGTACTCTGTCCGCGAGGTAGGAGTAATGGTACTAATATTAGTACTAAATGCTGACGGGCATTTCTGCGCACTTAAGGTTTCCGTCTCCAATACTGAGGCAAAATGCACACCGAATTCGACCGATTGACGAAAATAAAATACTGCAATGGCTACCATTTGAACAGATGCAATTGTCACCCCAATGTTCTTTACTAATTTTGGACACGGGATACCGCAACCGTGTTTCATGACTCGCCATATGTCGGCCAAATCTGCGCACAGCTTTGAAAAGATGTAATGTTTATCCATTTGCCTATATAAATGAATACCTTACTTTTGACTGTTTCTGTAAGCAGTTCAGGCGAGTAATTTGATCAGGTTTATAGCTAGTTTTACAAAATTCAAAATACCAATGCCTATCAATGGCAAGCGATATTAAGCCAAGTAAACTGATCTTGCAAAAAATTAGTCAAATTCATTATTTTATAATAATAAAAAAGTAAGCTATAATGTGGAATGGAAACAACAATGAATAGGGTGTAATGTATTTAGAACGTCTTGTTCTTTGGGAAAAATACTAATGAATTTAGAAACAGACTATAGGCTGAAATATTTTGTGAGAATCCCGATTTACAACCAGAATACGACTTCCATTTAATACTTTTATATTGTTTTTCTCTACAACACTTAACAAGGTGGGTTATCAGATTTGTGTACAGTACTCTTGCGACTAGCAATGCAAATCGCGAGCACCAGGTCATATTGCATCAACGACGTGGTTTTATCTTGTCTTTCAGCAGATTAAAGACATAACGATTTTAATACCCACAATTTCTGCGAAAATAAGTAATTTTCATATCGATTTCATGTATGTATAACTCGAGCTAGAAACGATTAAAGTTTGCTAGGTCATCTGGTAAGCGTGTTGGCCTCTTTTGATGATAGATTGGTTTCCATAACTTCCATGTAAGGAAAGATACGGAAATTGAGCTGACTTTGAAAATTAAATTCTACTAGACGAATCTAATCCACTGGTCGTTGGGATTGACTCAGCATATATGTTTACTGCAAGCAACCAACAAATCCATTATGCACCCTCCGAATATTCTGGTTAGAACTCGATAAATGAAACTCACGATCAGTTTTCTTCTGACTCGATTACATACTTGTTTCGGGCGTCAATTTGTTGCGGAAAATCGCCAAGTTTATTTTTCGACTTTCATCAATATTTGCAAAATTCCAGAACTTTTCACAGTCGGGGAAAATTCATCATTTCTCCCGACTTTTTCACCGATTTCCAGGTAGCCTTGGAACCCTTTATATCGTGAGTCTAGCACTGGGGTATCACGCTGCTCTCCTACCAAGACACATTGTAATAACAAAATGATAACAAGTGTCAACATTAAACTCTTAATTCTGAGGCTGTATCATTTGCATGTCTTAGGTATGGATCGGCCAGGGTTCGAACCAGCAACCTCCCTCATCTAGGACTGATGCTCTAGCCACTAGGTCAACATAGTGGTCCATAGGCAAAAGGAAGTAAAAAGGAAGAGATGAAAAGACAGAGAGAAAAGGAATAATGGGAAATGCGATTTAGATTAAAAAATTAGAACCGAAAAGTGAAAAGTGATCCTCTTTTAACATGCACGCTTGTGTTTTACTGCTATCATAAATAATAGGTTAGTATCAATTGTCTGAGAAGAGGAAGTATGTCAGTATGGCCAAGAGAGCATTGAAATATATTTGTACAAAGTGTACTTAGTGGCAAAACTAATAAAATTCACATTTCATTGTCATTGCAACAAAGTAATAATTATGATTTGGTAAAGGAATCTATTTTCAAGGGTGATGAGTTGGTTCCTAACATATATCAACACCTGTTAGGAATTTCAAAATGGAAAATGGATAGACCAAAAATAAGCAATATAATAAAGACACACTTTCGAAAGGCTCCTATTTTAAGAGGCCATGGTCACAGTCCTGTACTGAAAGTAATACATTTGTTGCATCAAACAAATCAGTCTGATTTTATTATTTAGACTTCTAATCCCTTTATGTTGAAAGATTCTATATCACCTATGGGCAATTCTTCCATACCTATCCCGATTAAAATATTAAGGGACACGGGAGCTTCTCAGAGTCTTTTATCAGGCACATTGCCCGTATCTTATAAACAGTCTGGTCAGAGTGTTTTTTATTCAGGATGTATAATCAGGCTTTCTTTTTCCTCTCCAGTGTAGTGAACTCATGACTATTGGATGACGCAACGCACTGATCCACCTATTGAGCTCTTATGGCCACCTACCAATACTATTTGAAACCAAAGATTTACAAGTGAATAACAGCAGGAAGTTGAGACGGAAGAACATTACATGGTTACATTGCAATATAATTTAAATGAGCCAGATAAGCATTTGTAAAAATTGCACTTATTTCACTGCATACAGTACATTTTCATCTCCACAAAAAAGGTCTAATACAAAAGATTGATCCCAAATACATATAAAGTCATTTCAGTCAATAGGTATGTCATTATTGAATAAATACAAGAATCTGGCCACCGCCTGCATATTAAGCCCACTCATGAACAACTTTCAAAATGTTGGTTACAATGGTGTTAAAGTGAATGAAAGTAAAAATAAACTGTACCATTTAGGGTAATCAAAGGGTGTTGACATATGAATGAAAGGACATCAACTTCCATCTAAAATTGGTATCACATACTGCTGCATTGTTACGTGCAAACATCATCTTACTTTTCATTATTGTCTGCATGGACACGCTCTGTTATATTACACTGGTCAACAGTGAAATCATTACTGACTTGAAAAGGCCCTAATCTGTAGTATTTTGGTGTGCCGAACACGAATATAACCGTGAAAAATTTGTATTGGCTCTCGTTTTGAAGATATTCATATACCTCATTTTCTATGTTTCACTGTGTAAATTTCTCCAGTAGGACTGCAGCAACATCCGGAATAATGATGTAACATTGCATAATACCATCATGCTCACATCATCCACAGTTGATTGCATCATTTTCTGATGCAATGCAATACTAATGCCATGCGGCTGCTGAAGTAAGTTGACGTCAGCAGTGTACTATACATGTGTAGGCCTATTATACTAATGCCAGGCGGCTGCTGAAGCTGACGTAAGCAGTGTACTATATAAAGCCCAATCAGATAGGTTCAGCATTTAAAATATTTTAGACGTTGTGCGAGACAGTTCAAGCTACTGTTACATAAAACTTATTATTTTATCCATTTACGTACAATAAAGAACAGTAATGCCTCGAAAGTGTGTTAATACCGCGGACAATTTTTGCTATATTTGTGGGGAAGTGACATTTGCCAACCAGAAGAAAAGTATCAATTCTCAAGTGAAGAAGGCATATCATCTTTACTTCGGATGCAAGGTTGGTGACCAAGACAAGCCTTGGGCTCCGCATATATGCTGTGCTACATGTACAACACAGCTTTCACAGTGGTTGAATTGCAAAAGGTCATCAATGCCGTTTGCAGTCCCAATGGTGTGGAGAGAGCCAAGCAACCACCTAAATGACTGTTACTTCTGCTTGGTTCCTCCTCTTTCCGGCGGAATAACGAAGCGAAAGAAGTCGAGAATAGTCTACCCAAACATTCCGTCTGCATTGAGACCAGTTCCACATGGTGAGGGACTTCCTATTCCAGAACCTCCAGCAGAATATTCTCTTGATTCATCTGACGAAGACAAAGGTGAGTCGACCTGTTCTTCTCCTGGTCCATCAGCATGCAGTGATCCAGATTTTCACTGTGGTGCATCATCAACCCCACACAGAATAACACAGGAAGAACTAAATGACCTGATTCGTGATTTGGACTTATCAAAGAACAAGGCAGAATTGCTAGGATCAAGACTCCAACAATGGAATCTTCTAGAAGAAGATGTCACAATTACTGCATATCGAAAGCGCCACCAGCAATTGGAGCCTTTCTTCAGAAAGGAAAGTAATCTGATATTCTGTTCCGATATTGAGGGCCTCATGAATGCTTTAAAAATCACTCATGACCCACAAGAATGGAGACTATTTGTGGACTCTTCGAAACTGAGTCTCAAGGCTGTGCTTTTGCACAATGGAAACATTCTTCCATCTATTCCAGTAGCGTATGCTGTCCACATGAAAGAGACATACGATAACTTAAGGCAGCTACTGAATTCCATTGAGTATAACAAGTACAGCTGGCACCTCTGTGGTGATTTGAAGGTAGTTGCCCTTTTAATGGGACTGCAGCAAGGATATACAAAATACATGTGTTTCTTATGCGAGTGGGATAGCCGAGCAAGGGAAATGCACTACATGAGGAAGGAATGGACTCACAGGCAGAATGTAGCCATTGGAGAGAAGAATATCCAACACCCAGCTCTGGTTGAGGCTCAGAAAATCTTGCTACCACCCCTTCACATCAAACTAGGTTTGATGAAGAACTTCGTGAAAGCCATTGACCGGACTTTGCCAGCATTCCGATACCTGCATGAAAAATTCCCTCGACTCAGCGAAGCAAAGATTAAAGAGGGAGTTTTTGTGGGTCCTCAGATTCGAGAGCTTTTCAAAGATGACCGGTTCAACAACTTGCTGGAAGGTGACGCGAAACAAGCATGGAATGCTTTTCGCCTAGTTTCTACAAACTTCCTCGGAAATGTTAGGGCAGAAAACTATAAGGAACTAGTAGAAGACATGTTGATGAAGTATAAGAAACTTGGCTGCAATATGTCTCTAAAGATTCACTTCCTTCATTCCCATTTGGATTTCTTTCCTAGCAACTGTGGTATTGTTAGTGATGAACACGGCGAACGTTTTCATCAAGATATCGCAACAATGGAACAAAGATACCAGGGAAAATGGTCCACTACAATGCTGGCTGACTACTGCTGGACACTCCTCAGAGATGCTCCCGAACAGCTGTACAAGAGACAGGCGAAGAAATCTAAGATGTAGTCAATGACTTGATTTTTTATAGGTAGGCTATTACAGTTGACCTTTTACTATTGGAATGCATTTCGTTATGTAAACATTAATTTCTTGCAGATTACAAAAAAACTAGAGCCAATTTTGCAATTTGACTGTCATATTCGTGTTCAGCACATAAAAATTGATAAGAATTGACTAATTTTATTTCAGTAACATGACTTTTGTAAAAATTTGTTGTCCAGTGTTATAATCAGGTAAGATATTTCCTTCCAAACTTGATGAAACGCCACACTGTCAATTTGTTTTTGGAAGGAACATCAAGAAGCAAGGCAATTTCCTTTGTAAAGCGTAAATGTATTTGAATATTTCAACTAATTTCATTTTTATATATTCAGAGAAAGAAGCAAATAAAGTTTAAGTTATATGCGCTATAATTCTAATTAGTTTTTTCCACAAGTCCAAAAGAATAACAAAAATGAGACGTGGGCAGCTGACCTTTGTAACACACTTAAACATGTGCATAACACAAGTCAAGAATATGGATGTGACATAATCTCATCAATTAACATTTCAAACATCTGACAAACAGAACAGTTGCATGAACAGATTCGTCTGAAAAATGTTTAATAAGTTTTACCTTCAGAATATTCAGAAAAAACTTAGGTTGGAGCAATAAAATAGTACTAGACTTGCATATAAGGTATGCAATGTCCCATTAATCTTGCTCCATGGACACCTTGCCATAATAGGTTCCTTCTTGTTTGCCTCTTCACGTGTTGCTTTTCCCGGTATTGAATCAGTTCTTATAAATTGTCCCAGTTGTCTTTCTATAGCTGTCTTCTCCTCCATAGCCCATGGTATTCTAGTCATTTTGTTCCTTTTTGTTTTCACACTTGACTTTCAGTTTTTACCTTAAACGTAATATTCCCTTTTACTTTCAGATCTTACATTCCCCAAACACTGAAAAAATTTGACACAGGAATTTTTCAACTGTTTACCATGTTAAGAGCTGTTCCATTAAAACATACATGGAACCCAGGGAAGGCACTTTTAAAATGGTTACTCACCCAAAGATAAAATTTAGAAATGTCTTATCATTTTAATATGAACTCTGTGAAATCAAAGTATCGTGGCATATAGTTTTATAACACTGCCTTCCCTGGGTATCATGTATGTTTAAATGAACAACTCTAAGCAATGTACAGAAACCGATACTGATAATAGGAAACATCAACATTATCTTGAGTGCACACTGACAAATATGTTATTGTAACATGCTATTCATTTGTTTTAACATCAACATCTACCAGTGAATATCATCTACAAGCACAGTAAATGTAATAGTTTTAACCTCATTATCACAACCATAAAGTTTATGAGTAGTACCAAGTAAAAATAAGTATCTCTAGCAACATGTCAAATCAAAAATGGGATTAATGCACCATTAACTAAATATGATGTAGATATACTGGAACAATTAGTTTTGAAATAAGCTGGACTCATTGTAATATTGTGAGATATCGTCAGATCTTAGCATTAACAGTGATTTCTGTATTTTCACGTTAAAGCTTGTAGTATGTAATAAATATATTTCTGATGGTGCTATGATGTTCGGAAATATAATTATTTTCATACAACTAAAAGTTCAAGCAATCTAGTATGATACATTTAAATAACATGTTATAATCATGTAATTTCAACTTATAGATTTTACTAAGTGGATATCCTTAACACAAGAGCTTGTCTTCCAATACAGGTTATCACGGGTTATTGCAGTTAGTTGCCTGTGGCAATCATGTAGAAAGAAATGCACATCCTTCGTGGTTTTTCTGATCACATCTGGGTTTTTACTAAAGCATTGTACATTAGTTTATTTAAAGTGCTAAACTCGAGAGGCAAGAAGCTTAATATATTACCTTCACAAAATCTGCTTTATGTAAATTTAATTTGCAATTGTCATTTTTTAAAAATTTTTGTATATTATTGTACTTTATTATAATGTAACACTCTATGTTGGATTTGACCATCTCCAAAATTGAGCTCATCTTCTGCTTGACCTGAAGTGATATTTTATTTTAATTTTATTTTGTAAACAGATAATAGATAGCTAATATATTCTCTTTGTGTATAGGTTTAATATCAGGATCATTATTAACAGAAGAAGTAAATATGTTTGTTTCGGTCTGGGTCTAGGTTTTAAAATTCCCTTAGTTTAATTCACATAGTCAAGGTTCTGTTTTCGAATAATAACTAACATTTTTATTTTGCAAGCATCGGGATCATTCTAGAAAGTTATTGTCAATTATGTATTAGGTTTTATTTTAGAAAATGCTAACAGAGACCTGAGGTCAAGTAGAGTACTATGTAATCTTGTAAATGAGAGGATTTTTCAGTCATGCTTTAAGATCGAGCACTTTCAAGTTGAAATATAAGTTGTGTTCAGTATTTGATTCCGGACTGGAATCTTTTTCTCCAAATTATTGAATTCAATGGATCATTTTATCTGGAAATACAAAAGTGCGCTGATAAACATCTTTTTTAGAGACGGGCAATGGAATGCATAATAAATTCAAACCTTGAATTATGCTACTGTGATTCAACAAAAGACTGTAGGAACGTGAATACTCTACAAGCTACTACAGACACAGTAACAACCTCTATTTTGGATTTAAATTATTCAGGCCTTTAAATGATCATGACTTGTGTCAGTAATTATAGGATTATTTGGGATTAAATTTATAACACTATAGGTTCATTTTAATTACATTTCATTTTGCATTCTAGTGAAATATTTTATTTGTTGAATTTTACAAAGCTTATTGCTTTTTACTCTTTTCTGTTACTTATCCTAAGGGCATATATCTTGCTCTGATCTGACATTTAAAATTGGGACCTATCAAATATGTGAAAATGGTGAGCTATAATGTATACTTGCAAGTAGTTGTATCATCATATTTCATGAAGCTAAATAAAACTACATATCGGATACGTAAAACACATGATACGTATATCTGATTTAATATATATAATAATGTAATTGTTTGTTTGTCAGTTTTAAATATTTAAAAAAAAATATTTCTTACATGCTAATGCAATATAAATTTATTTACTAGAGATGATACTTTTTCAGATAATTGTTTGACCTTGACTGTTAGTTTATCAACAACATTTGTTAATCTAAATTCTGACCTGGATTCAGACTTAGAAAACAAGGTTTTATTTTATTTTAAACTAATTGGTTATTGTCAAGGTCATGAATGGAATACTGGGTTAAGAAGTAAACACTTTTTTATTTATTCTGAGAATACAATCATTGTCCTAATCAAGGCCATATTCTGGGTATATGATATAAACATGATCATGTGACCCCCGTCTGATTTCGCAACTGGGGGGGGTGAATTTCGAAACTGCGTCTTATGATACAATATAATCTTTGTTTTGAGAGCGATTTCTCAGTTTCGGGCTCTTCATACTGTTGTCAAGTTAATTTGTTGTAGCCAGATTTGAGATATAATAATTCTTAAGATCAGTTGGATTTCCAACACCGAAGTGCCATTATTTGTATTTCTACAAGGAACTGTAGATAAGCACAGTACTGACTAAAGCATACGTCATTGTCATCCATCTTGGATTTTCCATTAGGAATCGAACCTAAATTTATTAGAACATTTATTACTAGGACTCTTGCAAAGTATTTCGTGGATTATTCTTAGATTATTTTTGGATTTGATTCTTCTCCTCTTTTCATTTTACAGAATTTTCGAAGAAAATAAATTATTTGCTTATATTTTAAAAACGTTGTCGTTTTCACTCTTTCTGTGTTACTGTTTATTCGAGCCTAAGCATGTAAAAAATAAATTGGGGACTTATCCATGATATTTTAATTTTGCCTAAAATATTTCATAAAAAATAGTGTTTTTTTTTAAATTTGAATTCCCCAAGAATTTGAGATCTTTAGTGAGATGGACAAGCATTTTCTAAATTAGCGTCAAAAGTGGAAATCCTTCTTTCAAATCCTACCCAGTAACAATCAGATCTTTTCAAAATAGGAGATTTGATTCAATTTGCCAGAAAATACGACCTTTCTGAAGAAAAGTCTTCCTTAGCGAAGCAGGAAATAAAAAATATTTTGGTTCAGTATTTGGTGGAAAAGAATCTTTTGGATAAAAGTGCTTTGGTTTCAGCCAGTACGTCTGCATCAGAATCTGACAACAAAATGAAGGAGTTAGAATTAAAATACAAGATGGAATCGGATTTGAGAAAGATGGAGCTTCAGAAAGAAGAAAGAGAAAAATGAATGCAAATGCAACTGGAAAAAATAAGAGAACAAATGAACTTGGAGAAAGACAAAGAACAAATGAAATTAGAGAAAGAAAATAGACAAATGAAATTACAAGCAGAAGGAAAATAAAAAAAAACAAGAAAAACAATTGCAGTTAAAATGTGGAAAAGAGGAGAGAGAGACAGGAAAGAGAGAAAGAAAGACAAATGGAATTACAAAAGGAACATATGCAAATACAGTTACAAGAAAAACAAATAGATAAGGAGAGATAAGGAAGAAAGGAAATATCAACGTAAAATGAAAGAAATGGATCCGGCAAGTGAAAAACACATTCGTACTTCAAATTCAAATTTAAGTTTTGAAATGCAGAGAACATTAAGTCTGTGCCCCTTTCAGGAACAGAAAAGTAGAGAAACATTTTATTCGTTTTGAAAAAGTTGCTGAAAGTTTGAAATGGCCAAGGGAGCTTTGGACTCGGTTATCCCAATGTGTACTCACTGGTAAAGCTAGTGATATTTTTAATTCATTGTCAGTTCACCAAAGTGGTGACTATGAAATGGTAAAGAATGCATCATAAGTGGTTATGAGTTAGTCCCTGAAACTTATCGGCAAAAATTCAGAAACTATAGAAAAGAAGCTAGACAAACTCAAGTCGAATTTGCTACAAAGAAAGAGCAATTATTTGATAGGTGGTGCTTAGCCAAGAAATATAAGCAATATTATGAAAGTCTCAAACAAGGTTTATCACTTGCAGATTTCAAAAAGTGTGTCCATAGTGACATTAATTCTTATCTTGATGAGCACCAGTGTGCAACCATGGAAAATGCTGCTCGTGCTGCCGATGAGTATTTTTAACTCATAAAGTTCCTTTTGTAAATAAGACTTATACTCAACAGACTTTTGACAGAAAAGTATTTGAGCCTAATACAAGCCCTTCTAAAACTTTAACTGGCACAATTTTTAAAATTTAAACTTCGGAGAAGCTTGATTCTAGATCCTTGTCTCTTCCTACGTGTACCCATTGCAAGAAAAAAAGGACACGTTATTTCTGATTGCTACAAATTTAAAAATAGGCATCATAATCAAGACAGACCTATTCCAAATGCTCTTATTTTAGAGGTCAAGTCACGGTCATGTTTTGAAAGCAATATATTTGTTGGGTCTAACAAACCGCAGTCTGATTTGATTATGGAGAATTATGAACCATTCATATCTTAGGGTTGTATATAACTCTTGGGTGTTTTGGAAAGTCATATCACTATTAAAATTTTAAGGGACACAGGAGCTTCTCGGAGTCTTTTTTTGGCTGGTACTTAGTCATTTTCTGAGAGGTCTTCTTCTTATGAGAGTGTTCTTATTCAGGGAATAGAGTGCGGCTTTGCTGATATTCTCTCCATTGTGTAAATGTGTCATCATGCTTAGTTTCATGACCCGTTTCAGTCGGAATGGTCTCTGTTTTACCAGTTGAGGCAATTCATTTATTAGTAAGCATTGAACTAGCTGGAGACAAGGTTGTGGTTAATCAACTTGTAAATGACAAGCCTTGCTTGGATCAGAAAGTCGATCAAATTGAAAAAGAATTCCCTCGTGTATTTACAGCTTGTGTAGTTGCCAGGCCTATGGCAAAGAAAAATCTTGAGAATGGTGTTGATAATGAAATTATTCCTTTAGCTGACACATTATTGGTCAGGCTTTTGATGAGGTCACTTTCACTCCTTGTTTGGATCAATCTAAAGGTATTGATCACAGTGATCCTCTTTTGATGACTCATTATCTTTATTCTAATCAGTGTGATAAACGACGATCACATGCCGTCGAACAGGAAAAAGATCATGAGATCTCCTGTTTGTTTCATTAAAAATGGAATTCGTATGAGAATATGGAGACCTCCCGATGTAACTGCTGATGACGAATGGTCAGTGAACTATCAAATTGTGGTCGCAAAACCTTACGGACAGGAAGTACATGGTTTGGCCCATGAAACGCCAATGCCTCGTCATCTAGGGATCAATAAAACTTATCACAAGATCTTAACTCATTTCTATTGGCCAAAAATAAAAAATGATGTTGTCAAATACTGTAGATCTTTTCATACTTGTCACATGGTAGCGAAACCAAATTAGAAAATTCCAAAGGCTCATCTACAATCTATTCCTGCCTTTGACGAACCATTTACTAGAATTATGGTAGATTGTGTTGGTCCCTTACCTAAAACATAGTCAGGTAACCAATACCTGTTGACCATTATGTGTACGTCAACACGTCTCCAGAAGCAATTCCACTGAGTAATATAAAATCTAAAATAATCAAAAGCTTTGATAAAGTACGGCAGAAAATGAATGAGTTAAATTGTAACATTAGTGCTCCTCGTATCTAACCAAATTACAAGAGTACCATTATATTGAAAGAGATAGCCAGGGTAAATATGCAAATAATTTGCTTGTACCTGTTCCACTCAGTGAAGATTTAAGTGAAGGAATATCATCAGATTCTACTGACATTGGAGTGACAAATCTTCGTAATTCAGAAATTATGAATGATCTAGACCAGAAACTATCACATTTGCAAGAGCAAGAAGGAAATGAACGTTATTATTTGAATATGAGCACTTATTTCCAGATGTTCCTAAAAGGACAAACAAAATTTTCCATGACGTTGAAATTGTTAATTCCAAACCTGTCAAACAACACCTGTACAGAAGGAAACCTCTCAAACAGGAATACTTGAAAAAGAGATTCAAAATTTTATGGAAAGTGTTTTTGAAGAGCCCTTTAAAAGTGACTGGAGTTCTCCATGCATACGTGTTCCAAAACCAGATAAAACTGTCAATATGTGTACTGTTTATAGGAAGGTGAATAGTGTGACAAAAACAGATTCATTCCCATTACAAGAGTCGATGACTGTATTTATAAGGTTGGAAATGCGAAGTATGTCAATAAATGTGACCTTCTAAAAGGATTTTGGCAGATTCCACTATTGAAAATAGCAAAGGAAACTTCGGCATTCGTGACTCCAGATGGACTTCTTACATGTAAAGTTATGCCGTTTGGGAAAAAAGGGTCGCCCAGTATATTTAAACGCCTCATAAATATGATTACCAATGACACCTGGAAAGAACATTTAGCAACGATTCGGAAATTCTTTGACAGACTCACAGATGCATGTCTGACAATTAATTTATCTACAAGAGAGTTCTGCCGTGCTAGTGTTACATTTCTTGAGCACATCGTGGGATATGGACAAGTTCAACCTATAGATGCTAAAATCAAGGCTATCTTTGAATTTCCCATGCCTGTTAATAAAAAGCATCTGATGCGAATTTTGGGTATGGCCAGATACTATCGAAGATTTAGTTCCAATTTTTCTAACATTGCTGAACCCCTGACAAAGTTATTGAGTAAGAAAAACAAATTCCTTTGGACTGAAAAATGTCAGGAGGCTTTTGACAAGTTGAAAACCATACTTAAAAGCGCGCCAGTTCTTACAGCATCAAATTTCAACCAATCTTTTAAACTGTCTGCTGATGCAAGTGACGTTGCAGTTGGAGCAGTTTTGATTCAAGAAGATGAAAGTGGTATTGATCATCCAGTGTGTTATTTTTCCAAGAAGTTAAATAAGCACCAAATAATTATTCAACAATCGAGAAGGAATGTTTGGCTTTGATACTGGCATTACAATATTTTGGTGTTTAACTTAGTCAGCTCCTTCCTCGATTATTGTATTTAGTGACCACAAATCCCTTACTTTCATTGGCAAGATGAAACACAAAAATCAAAGACTGCGAATATAGAGATTGTTGTTACAAGAATATAATCTTGACATCAGCACATCAAGGGAAAAGATACGTTCATAGAAAATGCACTTTCCCGTGTATAGAATTGTATTATTTCCTATACACTTTTTGTAATTCATAAGAGTACTTCGTATGTTTGTTTTTTTTAAACTTATGTATTAATCTATGGTGAGAAGAAAGCTTTATGATATATATCTTTCTTTTTTATGGGGGGATGTGTTACTTATATCTGATTTAATATATATTATAATTTAATTGTTTACTTGTCAGTTTTAAATATTTTTAATTTTTTTTGCATGCTATCGTAATGTAAATTTATTCACTAGAGATGATACTTTTTCAAACAATTGTTTGACTATGCCTGTTAGTTTATAAACATCAGGTGTTGATATAAATTCTGACCTGGATTCAGAAGTAGTAAAGCAAGTTCTATTTTATTTTAAAATGATTGGCTGTTGTCAAAATCATGAGGGGAATACTGGGTTAAGAAGTAAACACTTCTTTTTAATTCTGGGAATAAAATCATTGATGCAATCAAGGCCATTGTATATGAATGTGACATAAACTTGATCATGTGACCCCCCGATTTCGCAACTTGAAGAATTTAGAAACTGCGTCTTATGATACAATACAATCTTTGTTTTGAGAGCGAGTTCTTAGTTTGGGGCTTTTCATATTGTTGTCAAGATAATTTGTTGTAGCCAGATTTGAGTTATAATAATTCTTAAGATAAGTTGGATCACAAAAGATTAATTCTTTATTCTCTGGAAATATTTTGAGGAGTGTTCACACACACATTTTGGAACGACCATGCTTACAAATTTAATTTTGGATTTTCAACTCAAGTGCGCCATTATTTGTGGTCCTACAAGGAACTGTACATAAGTACAGTACTGACTACACCATACGTCATCGTCATCCTTCTTGAATTTTCCATCAGGGTATAAACTTGAAATTATTTGAACATTTATTGCTATGATGTTTGTAAATTATTTCTTGGATTAGTCTTAGATTATTTTTGGATTGGATTCTTGAAACTGTAAGTTCTCTTTTTTCCCTTTTTACAAAATTTTCCAGGAAAAAAATTATTTGAGAAATTTTAAAAAGCTAGTTGTGTTCATTCATTCTATGTTACTGTTTATTCAAGCTTAAACACGTAACACACCTCAGACAGAAAATGGTTCGCTGTGCATGACACTGTCTATTTATGATACATATCTGGGTTAAATGTCAGCAAAATTACTTATGAATGTATAAAACAAAACTGCAGAATAATCAGACAGACTTTGGATAGCACAATGAAAGCATCATCCTTCCAGCTTTTTTAATCAATAATGAGAAATATTGGATTGCAATGGGAAGAAAAAAATATCAATATGCAAAATGAGGTCATTAAAATCAAAGTTTTTGTATTTAAACCAATTAACTGGAATGACATTTATTCAAGCTGAATGTCATATATACCAAAACTTTGTGCTTTACATCATTTCATTATGTATTGGACCATTTATCAAGCCCAATGTTGATATCTTCCAAGGAGTCAGGATAATCAGTATTTGGTTGCATCAACAACCCATTCACGTTTTTACCTTGCAAGAGACGTTAGAAGTATTATAAGAAGTTGCTAGTAGGGTACAACTCAGTCATCCAATGAAGGGCATCACCCCTGATACATGCTGGTGGAAGGACCATGTACTGCCTGAACAATCACTTTTCTATAGCATAACCTATTAGCAGTCAACAACAACAACAAGTTTTTAAGAATCTCTGTCATACAGTCCATATTGATAAAAGTGCTCAGATTTGATTCTAGCTGTGTTAATCATACACAATTTACTGCCATTCTCCTTACAGAAGTATATACAGATAAAATCAGGTGTTTTTCTTTCTTCAAAATGTGTTCACCATCATTTCAGCAGATTGAAGAGTTATGGAAGCAGAAATATGCCTAATATGTATGAACTAAGTGTACATTTTCTTTTAACAAAGTGGTTAATATCTCTTGGTGGTACAAAAAATAAAAAAATAAAACTACTTGGTGGTCCAACAATTAAAAAAAAATATTGATTCTATCTTGATATACTTCCAGAACTAAAATGGCGTAATGGTAATTTCAGCATGACCAAAGCAATTAGACAACGTAACATGTATGCAGCAGATATTATTTACCAGATATTATTTAGGAAATGTGTGTGTGATCTGAATTTTTAATGTAGCTTTAACATATTTTCAGTCATACCGCAATGATGTATACAGTGAGAAAGTTTATAGCAATCTCCCTAGCAATAGGTATAATGCTACAGACATGTAGCATCTTGTGACACTCAGTCACACAGCACTGACCTTAGCAAATATTGGGCCTGATTATTATCATTTTGGTGCACCCCCCCCCCCCCGGATTTAAGCACGCGACTCCTTGTGAACAAGGTATTTAAAAATTATCTTTAAAACAGGTTTTATATGATGTTGAACTTAAATGTTTTATGACATTGAACTTAAAATCGGTCCCATCAGACTAAGACCGACCCAGCATTCGTGTGCTTAATCATGTGCTGATAGTAGCATTGAGATAGCACATCCAATAGTCCCTAACTCTGTATCACTATAACAGAAACCAGTGAAACAAATATTACAACAGACTTATTTGCCCAAGAAAACTGTTGTCAACACTCTAAGTTGATGTAAGCAATGACGATGCTTCTAACTACTTTATATATGTATGGGATAGTCCTAAGTCAAATAAAGTTCGTTAGCGCTTAATGTGGAAGTGTAGAAGTATAGCAATTTGCAGAGTTTTCCAAATTTGAGAATTAATTTTCTGCAGGAATATACGTGCTGATGTGAAAGTGCTCTCACATATCATATACTGACATGGTCATCCCATTCAATAACAAAAGCAAGTTCCACTAAATCAAGTTAAAACTATAGTCTAAATATACTTTCCCATTTGTTTGTAACCCCACTCCAATTTAAAAAGCAAAAGGCACAAATAAGATCAAATATGCTCAGAACTTAATCAGTTCATTCATTGATTGATAATTTCATTTGAGTATGCCAAGGGTGGCCCTAACACATTTATCATCTGAGCATTTCACTTCAAACGAAGTTTTCAGTTTAAAAGACGACCAGGCTTGTCAGCCATTTCTGGTTCCTGGACAAGTCAATTTTCAGTGAAGTGATATATGCAAGACTACACATGTATGTACATAGAAGGAAAATACTATAAAGTCTGCTTCCAATATGTACAATGTCAAATCAAGCACACACAGAACATTTGACACATACAAATTTGCCTTTCGCATGGATTTAACAAGCTGTGTAATTTTCATATTCATGAGCGGAAAGAGATATAAAAACTAAACTCTTAACATTATGGTAAGTTACGGCATTATCCATCAGTTCCCAAATAGGATGAACTACATCACTATGCTTTCGGACGAAAAGAGACCTCACCCATAGTGTATTCAATATGCTACCGTGATAGTATGGAATCACCATTAAGCTTGAAAGGTGCTGAGGATGCTACTGTTATCGCCACCCGTGTCACAGTCAGGTTAGAAATTCAATGAATGAAATGGCTAAGTTTTGTGCACTTTCTTTCATATTAAAGATTTGATATTGACGGAGTACAAACACACGGGGAGATAAGGACCACCAACCGGTATAGTCCTGAGAATCACTAGTCTTACTTGTAGCTGACTAGGTCATTAGAATGTGATTTTTCAACACTCCTGTTGTGTGACAACAAGTCCGGATTCAGACTATAGTAGCCAAGTTTGTTTATCAACGAGTCTGTCACGTACAGTGCATTATTTTTTGTTGGGGATATATTGTGTCATCAAGAGTTAGAAATGTAATAGTTTAAAAGGGACCAACCATTTACTTTACAAGGGTACCGGGTACTGACACGGAGGTATTCCATTTTCCTTTCCTTGCCTATCTGACGTTTCAGAAATCTTTTTCTTATTCTGTCTTTCTTGGAATAAAAAATAAGAGAAATACATAATATTCTTCTTGTACTATAAAGTCCATATTATCTCTAGACAATCAAGTTGAGAGAGAGAGAGAGAGAGAGAGAGAGAGAGAACCGGTTCTTCGTTTACCAACTCTTATGACTTCAATGTGAACTGTTTTGACATGGGAATATAATAATCAAGACCTTAGTTATTATACAGTACATGTATTATATAGTACATTTATGGCAGGCCAACTTTAAGCAACGATACAAGCCCCTGTGGGTGGAACCGGATACAAGCAAGTGGTGACAGATGATACCTAATGAAAGAACGAACATCTCTTTTGGACGAATATAATAAATAATTTTATAAAAAATATATTTGTTTCTTACCAGTTTGATCCAGTACGTCTTCCAAATGTTAGGTGCATTAAGTCTCAAACTTCGAAGCAGTAAAATCCATGTACACACAAATCACGGGCCACAAATACCGCACTATATCAGTCGCACCGGGCTTAAAATAGCGCACTTTCTCCCGGCATCACCAGTTTACCATTTTACAATTTTTTTTCTTTTTAAAAATCACTAAAAAGAATAGTAATTATTTTACGAGTCGTATTTATAGGTTTACGAAATTTACAGTGACACTGCACATTAGCGGTGTCCTCATTGGATGACAAGCAATCAGACGTCACGCGCCTTCTGATTGGCTAAGCGTTTGCACACCAATATACAGCCCAAGGAGAGTCGCAAATGTTGTGAACAATACACACTGAGTGTAAGTGTTTGTCAGACATTCTCTACTTTGCAAGGACTTTCACAATAATTCGTCTCTTATGATCATTCTCATCCGTCTGCCGACCAAACATTTCGAGGACTGGTATGTAAATCCTCACAATGTAGTCCATTCCTCAAGATGTTGGTGTGCATTCAAATTCAGGTCCTCGCAAGTATACCAAGACACCCCCATATATATATATATATATATATATATATATATATATATATATATATATATATATATATATATATATATATATATATATATATATATATGTGTGTGTGTGTGTGTGTGTGTGTATGTATCATATTACGTGAGAAGAACGATACCACTTCATGATACTCCGAACTGGTAGGTAGAATATATTATTCTTCTATTGTAAACGGTATGGATCGTGTATATTAATGTATTATATAGTATGAAATTGCGTCATTGCAAATAACACTTTGCAAGAACATATTAATGGATATGGGGCAGCTTTGGTTTCTACAGATGCGTTCTCATTACCTTAGAAATGTCCTGATCTGCCTTATCACGTGATGGCTGTCATACATGCCATGCAATGTATGCCGCCTTTTTCCATGGCGAAATGCTAACATTTGAGAGCTTTTTAATTTCAATAGTGCTTTTTTGCTTTGTTCAATATATATAAAACTGAAGACTTTATCTGGAGATGTGTATGTTTTAACTATAACTGTGTATTTGTGTCATTTTATCAGATATGTAATAGCTACGAAAATGACAGAAAAGACATCGCAGGCTAATTTTGCATCGCTAATGTAAATGGACGTTTAACGTTTGCAGAACTACTGATGATCCGCCTTCAAATATAGCCGCAGTTACTCAAGATACTAACCTTTAAGCGATTGCTCACCCCGAACTCGCATGAAATTTTAACAGCTCAGTAGATAATGTGCAAACATTTTAGATTGCATTTAAAATGCCTATAAGCTCTCAAATATTGTGTCAATACTAAAATAAAAAGAATTATGCAAGGTGTACTACAGAACCGTTCAATTGTAGTTATCAAATCTGATTGGAAGCTCTCTTAAGGTTGAACAAACTGATGTTCGCGTTTACGTTGGGCCTTAGTTACTAAAAATAGAAATTCCTATCCGTCATCCGACGACAATCGCTTTAAAAAAAAAAAATGTTTTATAGACATAGAAGTCTCACTGCAATTAAATTTAAGAAAGAGGATCCTCCCATAACATCCTTTCAATTTTGTCCAACTTATGTCAATATGTATTTAAGTCAGCTGCTTTCCTAATAAATTACTTATTTATTTAAAAGGTCTAAGCGTAATACTAGTGTTCAAGCAAACAAGTTTCATGAGTATTGAGCCACATCTTCAAACGAAGTGGAGCACTTGCAATAACTACTTTGCATTAATTCAGATGATGTGGAAACCATTCAAAGATTCAAACATGAACATTTTTGATTGTTTGCATAAAAGATTACATTAGTAATGCGCCTTTAATACACGTACATGTCTGATCGCCTCTGTTTAAACAAAGCTGCAGGTAGAAACGGAGTGACGGAGACACACAAAACAAATGTATGCATGCACGAGTCTGAAAACGAGTTAACAATACACAAAGGACATAACTCTACATATCGTTAACTCAGTGTGATGACGCATGATGTTTTCAAAATGTCAATAATATATGTCAAGTTTCATAATATTGGATCAAAAACTGTGGGACTATTTGCCCCCATATCATTTTTACTTACCACATAGTATATCCTTCACTCTGCGAAGGCTTGAAGATCAAATGAAATCTACATTTTTTCCTGAACACAATAACCATTGCAAAGTTTCAGGGCAAGCGCTTTTCGCGCTAATAACAATTATATTATAGTGTAAATAAATCTAACAGAAAATGGGACAAAATGCTTGAAAATAGTATGTTGCTTGATCACAGAATGAAATAAACATTCCAGGGATGTGAGTTAGTTATTCTAATTTCAGGAGACCCTATCAAAAGTTGTATCATTCAGCCCACAGAGAACAATTATCATCAATATCGAATACTTTCAAAATTAAAAAGGATCATAATTCTGCAGCACCGTTTGGAAATTTGATTTCAAAAGCTATGCGAATGTTTTCCCAATAACGTCTATCCAGTATACAGACAACCAATTATATTTTCTCAATAGCAGTATTTTTTTACGTTTTTGCGTCATTAATGTTGGAAGACTTGAACACAGAAAAGTGCCTTGAAACATTAATTTGCAAACAGTTTACAATTCAAATAAGTTTCAATATTTACCTGGAGAAAACTCAGCAATGTTTTTTATGATAAACAAACGGAGAACTGTATTTGATAAATATTGTATTATTCTCATCCAGAAATTTTAGATGGTTTTACAAATTGTATCCAATTCTTAGAACTAATTTTTAAAATACAGAATAAAAGTAAACTGTGGTAAGTGAAAAGAATCGTTAACCGAGGAAACAACATACACATTCCATAAACATTCTAAATAAGCTGTTCCCTCATAAATGTCTATGTAAATCGCGTAGGTGACACGTAGCGGTCAGACACTGTTGAAATGGAAGCATATAAACATGAAACTATGGACATATGTACCTCATGACCGTGATTTACATTTTTCTTCCTTCAACATAAAATTTGGAGACGCATATAAAAAGAAAAATGGAAGACGACATATTAACTGCTTTGAGAGAAATATTTGATAAGCGAGAAAGTAAAAATGAAAAAGCAAAATGAACGGACAGAAGTTTAAAACCGAAAATATCTGGAACGGCAGAAAATAAAATATCGAATACTCGTCCAATTTCTCAGACTAGCTTACCAAGAGAATGTTGAACAATTCACTGAAATTAGGTACATACATTGCCTAACGTTAACGGTGGTCATATTAATGCATATCACAGTTCAATAGGTATGATTCCATTGCGAGGCAAGCAAGATGGAAAAAGATATAATATATTACTCAGGTCTTTTATGGAACATCCACATATAAGGCAGGTGACACCATCATTTGCTTCAAAAGGGTAACATCCTGTTGTTACGGACGAGAATTCTATATCGGACAAATAATTTTCAGCGACCCTTTATTACATAAATAAAAAGATTTGAAAATAGCTAATATTCAGGAAATATTTTATGAAGTAACGGACGAGAGGAGGTGCTCAGGGTTGTGAACATAATATAAAATGGTAAAAGTTATATCCTGGTAAGATAGAGAGCATGACTATTTGTTTATAGCATGAGCTTGCGAACATATTAACATAGCCTTTCAATACGATGAACAGTTTTGAGGTGGAATATCAGATCCATTGGATGCTTGACATACGTGATATAAGCCATAGTCAGGTTTTAAGATATGCTACCTTCTTTTTGTAAGATCAAATTACATAACACTATCTAAAGGGAGAGACTGGTCAAAAAGACGATTGAAAGCTAGATTTATCAGAATGTACAAAATGGTAAAAGCCTGTAATAAGATTGAAAATGACATAACGTTGCCCATAATCGCATATAATGTAGTATAAATCCAGCAATATATCATTCGCGAAGCTCAAAACAAACAACATTGGCATATATAAACAATGATGTAATAAATGACCAATAAATATACATTACATACAAATGTGAAATGAGTTAAATATATATGATACTTTAACGGAACCATACAAAATTAGGTACTGTGATATCCTAATTTCATTTAATATAGGTCATTGTTTGTTGTAAAATAAAAGATCTGCCAAAATTAGTGTCACATGAAGTCAACAAAAAGTACAAAACATGCCTTAGTAAGAAATTGTATTCTATACGAAAGATAACAGAATAACTAGCAATCAAATAAACAACAGCATTAACACTTATGAAATTTACTTTGAAAACTCCAGCATAATAAAATTTCTGCCCCTTTGTGTTATTGTTATAACTACTATTTAACATATAAGAAATTGTAAACAAAATGCAAAAAAAATATTGGGGCAATAAAAACAGCAAAACACATGCAGTCATTATGTTTACAGTTTTCGAACGACTCGATTCTACTGAGAATATGTGCAATCACTTGTATAAACAGTTTATGAAGAAATAAAGTCAAAGAATGCATATAATACAGATCACTAATAAAACAAAAACAGATAGTATAATTCCGCTAAATTTCGTAACTATTGAAAAGGAGAATTTTGAAGAGAAGGAAGCAAGAGATCTAGATACATTAAATGTAAAATAGCAGATATTAAGTGTGATTTAAATCATTAATATCCTAACTGTATTCAATTTTCCGTTGATACTTTTGTATGCACGACACTAATTGTATTATCACAACATGAGTAAGAACGACTCATATCAACAACGTGATAAGAATCTAAACGATGTTCCTTTTTCAGAAACAATTATTAAATTTCTTTACATGACAACAAACCACTTGAGAATAAAATTCTATCCGTTAGAATAAATAAATGGTTTGGCAACCTTAAAAGAGGACAAATTATCTCCAACATACAAAATTTGATAAGATCCCATATCAAAGATGCCCAAGTGAATTGTCGAGGGACATACATGACCACTAAAGGAAAAATGGTGAAAACGTGGACGTATTTAAAAATATATCCATAGATGCTTACCAAGTATAATCAGAACATTCATCTAATGCACCTGAACTAGCCCATAATACTAGCTGAAAAGTTGTATTGTTACTATCAAAAAGGCAAAACGGAATTACATGCCCACTGAAACTGGACATAGTGATCTCATTCAAGAGCGTTCTTAAAGCTCACCTAATTCGATAACAAGAGCTGACTTAAAGAGCTAATAATGATTCCTTACCTAAAATATGTTCAGCATGTTTTGTTTTCTAATATCATGGCGTTTGCTTTGTGTAATCATATCATTATGAATGTTTCATTTTAGGTGTTGTCTAATGTTGTAAAGCGCTTAGAACTTTCAAAGATCAGGCGCTATGCAAAGTACTCGTTATTATTATTATTAATTATTATTATTATTATTATTATTATTATTATTATTATTATTATTATTATTATTGATCTTTTTCTGATGAATAAATCAGGAAATAGAGAAGAGATTATGCTGCTACCAAACCTACATGGTATAAGAAACAATGAGTACTTCTTGAAGATAACAACACGATAATTGCATTTCAGGGTTATTAGTTGTGAACGTAGACACTAGCTGCGTCCATGGTTAATCTTTGATCCATTTAATGCTTGTAAAAATTGAAGTTGGCATCGAAGCAACAGGTAAAAATAATGAAAGAAATGTCTTTAAGCGTAATATAAGGTTACATTCAATTTTAAAAATGGATTAGAAGTACCACATATATGAATATTATTTTTAAGACAACCTTTCTATCTTTTAAAGAGTCGGATTTGTCTCCATTACAGAACATTGAAAGAAGATGAAAAAAAGCAAAAGATCTTCAGTACCAAATAATTGTGCAAGGCATCTAACAAAATATAAATGATTCATCAAAATCCTTAAGCAAATCATATAGTTAATTGATATATTGTAAAGACTTAAAATAACCACTAACCTTTATACTGGTGAATAATGCTTTCTTAGGTAAATGGAGATATGCACTGTTGAAAAAAGGACAGATATTTGGTGCAGTATGAGGAATGCAATGATTGCTGGGTAAAGAGTATGATGATCATACTTTTGGAATTGATAGTTTACACTGTATATCTGAAATTATTTGGTATGCAAATATAATTGGTCGTAATTTAAGCATTGAAATAAATTATCACTTGTACTTGAAGATTACATATGCGGTGTAAGAGGAAAGCAAAGTGCTAATTGGGTTTTATTTTACCCTTATGTAATTCATATCCTAATTTTGTTTCTTCAGCATGTTTCTCAAAGTCTAAATATATTTTCGTTTGTTTTGTTTAATTTTCTTTAACTTCTGTGCTATTTTTATTTTAATTGTAATGTGCTTAGGTTTGCTTATATCTTGTCTTTTTCGTGTTTAGTTAACTTTGATTGAAAATTTGAATGCGATTCTTGACATTAGATCAACAATCAGAGGGACGAAACTCTCTATGAAATATGGCAAACACGAAATAACTGCAGATGTATGAAAATTAACATACTACTCTGTCTATTGCAACCATAAGAATAGGGAAGTAACTCTGTAACACATTACGAGAATCAATAGCTGTATATATTTCAAACGTTACCATGCTATTGTATCTACTACAATCATAGTTTAGAAAACGTAACTCTCTATGAAATACAAAAATACGTAAGGCTTTATATGTGTGAATAATTCAAATATATAATAAAAATACACGACGTCATTGCATAGAAAAATATTGCATGGTTATTTATTTATTTAAAACTCAAGCATATTCTCTGGATGATTTTAATTTAGAAATTGATTACTGTAAATTTAATGATAAATATTTGGATATAGAGTTTTAAAAAACAATTTTTAGTGCTTATAAAGAAATATAAAATGTATTATATAAGCAAATGATAACTCATTTCACTTTAGGTAAGGACAGAATTGTAAAAATTAGTATAGAAGCAAACTGCATTGTATTAGTCGCGCTAAACACTGATATTTCAAATTCATACAAGACAAAATTAACAATTTTGATAATTTAATATTAGACAATGCTTTAGATTTTATGATGTGTACGCATGTTAATAACTGAATGTCGTAAAGACTGCTTTTGAAACTTCTTTCGTAGTTGAAAGAAAGAAACAAACTATCTCGAAAATATGAAGATTTGTACCTGGAGAAGAAACAATTCTAAACAGCATACACAAATGGACAATTTCAGATTTCAGATAGTACTGTAAACTACCTCTGGGACACAACCATTGTGCCATAGTAAAGACGTGTTCATGTTGGAATTGTTTTACAACGTATATTAAAAGAGTTTAGTGGATATTGAAAATTCATTAATTCTGATATAAAAGGCAAATAATACGCCATCTTTTTATATCAATTTTAAAAGTTATAGCTTTATACAGACAAAAGGGTAGTACAAAAAATTTTCATTTTGAGGATCTTTAATATCCAGATCTAAATTGAATACTGTCGAGTAACTATATCCAGCAAGGTTGCTTTTATAATAAGAGGCAACACCATACAGTATCATAAATGAAGAATAGTTTTTTACAAAGTTCTATTAATAATTTGATGATGTACTCATTGAAAGTTTAACAGGACAAACTGCAGGCGACTGAAACAATCAAGAACTGCTCGCAAGGTTGTAGATTCCTCACAACCTATTCAGATGAAAATGTTAGAATGGATAATCGGTAGGGATATGTTTTTGGTATAATATTGCTATTGTTTAGGTTACCCAGTTTACTTTTGAGGACGCCAAGTAAACCTGTGCTAATAAATGTGGATGTTTGCAGTCTGTATACGGTTCCCATTGTTCGAATAAACGATATTACACATGTAAGGAGTGTTACCACATCTCTCCATATTTCACCAGACCATTCGAAACGAAGGTTTGCCATAATAAACCCTATTGCTACAGATAACATGGATATCTGCAACGAAGCGGTACTTGAGTGTGATAAGTGGGAAATAAATCGGGCGAAGATATTCAGACTGACTGCACTTGTTGTTTTCCCCAAGCCGAAGATACCTACAGTTAGTGGCACCGCCAACAGTCAGGAAGTTACGATATTGCGAGACATCGGATGCAAAGGCATCATCAAGCAGAGTCTCGTTATGGGTTATTAAACGTTTGGTTTGAAATCTTGGAAATTCCTGGATAAAATGACTGATTGTTTTCCCCATTACAAGAAATTAAAACGGTACGTCCTTTGTGACTGGAACTATAGAAGCGCTGTACATCGACTACGCAGTATGAAAGGATATGGTTTGCCTCATTGAAAACCCTTTGTGTTAAGTCCATCCAGACGAGACTCTACCACGCGTGACTGTATCACGTGAGTGGTATGCTTACACACAGCTGACATAATTACAAGTGAATAATAGGTAATGCTTCCGTAGGGGCTAATTGTGTCATGGGCTAGGGGTGAAACCGGAGAAAAGGAACAAAAAATGCAATCGCGTCAATTTCATCATGCAGATACAGTTATTAGTGGGAGGCAACTCCTGCATACGTGTCCGCACTTCCCTGGTTAAACTTACCTAGCATTAATAAGCATCTCTACTACCTAGATATTTACAGTCCACCTTTTGGATAGTGTATTACTCCGAGCATTGAGGGCAGATTTGCATGCTGGGAGTGACAACATTGTTTCGGACACTTGACCCCATTGTTTGGCTTATTGCCATGGCTTGCTAAGGTCAGTCTAATTTGTGCCTTGTTTGTAATTTACGTAACGTGACAATTTGCAGGATAACACTAACCTAAAGTTAATTTTAGCAATCATGATTCTGACAAAGCACCTGCCTGACCAAGGAATTCACTTTAAGCAGCACAATGAATGAATTATTTGATAATGATGAGATATTCAAAGCTAGCATTTTGATCATACAAAAAATTGAAGCATAATATTCAGGTCACTGTAGAGTGCATATCAGGTAATAACAAAATCGCCTGCTTGGACAGGTCTGAACCCTAGCACCATCATCTGATTATTATCCATCAGCTTTTCCATTAGAGTTTTTCTGGCTTTATAAACAGAAGCAAACACGTTGATGTTGACTCTGCACCAAATAATACTCCTATAACGTACGAGAATGCTAGCCAGTTTGTATTATAGTATGCGTAACTTAGTCAACAACAAAATGTCAATTGGCTGGCATTAGCATTTTGTGGAAAATTGCACTGTTTGGGTGCTAGTATATCGCTTTATAGTGCGCACAAGAAATCTTAGGCACAGAGAGCATGTAGAGTGTTTAGTATACTCTTACACCTATTACTCGTCCACCGTTTATATTGTCGCCTGTGTGCTAAATCTCAATGTGAAACTTTATATTTCGTGTCAGCTTATAGTTTGTCATGTTTGGTTAATTCAAATTGTATAAGGTCGCATATGAAAAATAGTATAACCATTTCAATTTGTGCCCTTAATATCTGTTCGTCAGTTCTACTAATCAGTGCGCAATTCTCCCTGTCTGATTAATATGAGGATGAGAGCAAATCCTTTATCACCCCTTCAGATGACGAAAACTAATTTATTTTAACTCAGATACATTAATCCAAATATGTGTGACCAATGTTTTAGGCCCATTGCTTTGACACTATGACAGTTCACCATTTTTTCCCTATCAATGTAGAACAGTGTTAAAGAAAATAGTCTAGGATTTTCAAGGTGGACAAGAAAGTATTCGGATCCTTTTACATCAGAATTTGAGCACGTGCCTCTGTCTATAATGAGTTTTCTGGACAAGGAAATCAAAGGTGAGGACGCTAGGTCGCACAATCTTATGAAATCTTTATCAGAAGAGCTTAAGATTATAACTGTATTATAGTTTTTATTTATATTCCAAGGACTAAACCCATAAATAAATTTCCAGGTTATGGACCTTCCTCTCACATATGGATTGTTGGGGCATCCAGCAGTTACATTACATGAATTAAACCCATACTCTCATAATCATTACAGGATCGTCCACTATTTAAATGCTTTTATAAAAGAGACTGCTATATAAGATGGGATCCATCTTGACATTCAAATATGTGAACTAGGGTCATGTGTTAAGGAAATATATGCAGCTGATCGTACTGTAATTTGTCGATCGTTATGTTCTATCACATGATCAAAAGGTGGGAGTTACTCTACGTATTGAGAGATAATTAATCACTTGATCAATGTTTTTCTCACCTGTCACAGAAATTGATATATTTGAAAGTTTCCGTAAGAAACAACCAAAATATATTTAATATCAAATAATACAGCGATACGCCGATTACATGAGGAGTCATATACGCTTTATGTAAGAGTAAGAAAAGATGTTTTGATAACCATGGTCTTTTGGTATAAATATATAAAAAATATTTACTACTTGCTACTTGTATGCATGATACTGTCTACTGAACGCTGGAACTGAATGTCTATGAAAATTACGTTATTCTTCGTCATTCCCTGTCTTTTTCTTAATTTTTGAGCGTCATAAATACATCTTATGAAGGGAATAACAATCGTGAAATAATTTAGCACTAGATGTTGATAAGATTAAAACAAATCGTTGAATAAGTTTACTTGAGTAATCAGATAGTATTGGTTACATTCTAGGTCTCACTGTGAAAAACACAATAACATCCAAACTGGTAGAAGGGAACACTTTGTAGAAAGATGAACGCAATGGAAGGACACTTATTACATTTGATAGGCGAGTGGGATTATCATGGTAGCCCAAACATAAGAGGTATGGTTACACGACAAATGGGAACGACAATAATTTCTGAAGTGAAACTAGGCACATAATAGGCGTTAGAATATTATTTACATATTCATGTATCTTCGTATTTATGGATTTCTCCATATATTCATATCTTTATGAAAAAATATATCGACATGAACATTTGCATATTAGAAATTGAATCACCATAATGATATTCTTTCTTTTGTCCTTTATTCGAAAACTTACCTTCCCCCAATCTCACAGATTCAGTTGATGTGTTTTAAATTCAGCAGCACCACTGAAAGAAAAGACACTTTGTTCATTATTCACTTTGTTGATGTTTGTAATATAATCTTTCATATTTTAACTAGTTTGTGTTCTTAAAATAAGTAACTGAGGACAACAAGCGTTGTAAAATTTAACAAATGCTTTATTTCCCTAGAATGCAAAGTGAAAAATGCGAAAAAAGTTACGATATTGCATATTAAATCCAAAAATAATCTAAGAATTGAAAACACAAGTCATAATATTAAAACGTCCTGACTAAAACTCAGTTGTGTCAATGTAGTTTTGACTGATGCAAACGAAACACCAGAGTCTTTATTTCAAACGAATCCATTGATTTTGGCCACTTTTGTTCAACAGCTCCTGACAGTTTCAAAAACTTTTCTTGAATGCCGACCTTAAACCTTTTAAGTCTTCTAGTTTGATCTTAAAAAAAATAAGAATCTTGCACTGGTTGACTTCAATAACAACCCCGCTATTAAAAATTTGCTTTGTTGGCAAAACGTGTCAGATCATCGTATACACATATTAGTAATAGACATTTCGTATACTATTATGCACACGATCTAGGTAACAGCAAGAAGAATGCTTCGTGCTGATGAAATCCGATACGCATGCAATACTGTATCAACTAGATTACGCATATGGGACCGTTAAGCAGAGTTTGCAATAGCAGAGTTGGAAATAATTGAAGCTGAGTGAAAGCGCGTATGAATAAAAATATAATCGATATCAAGGTTGTACCTAGTATGCTACCCAGGTCATGTTTATTAACCGTGGTTAGCAATCATAGTTTCCCTTGTGTTAGGAATCATGGCTCAAGAGCCTTTGACTCCATTTTAATCTTGAATATAGACATATCGGAAATGCTTAAATGACTTTATCATAGCGAGTAAATCAATATTGGTTAATGAAACCGGGCCTTCTGCGATTTGTACAGTGTTATCGAAGATCTTTATCTGAACCTTTCTCGCGAGTAGTCTCCTGTAGTCGATAATCATTTCTTCATTTTGGAGACGATATGCAACCTTTCTCATAGCCATCTCTAATGCAGCTTCAGCGGCCCTAAACTCAGCGGTTTTAGCAACAGGCAGGAGTCTCAGCCCCTAACTTCGTTGGAATGACCGCGAAACGAATGCGAACATTCCAACTGCCAAATGAATGTTTGCGCCTCTAAGGTGTCTCGCTTTAATAACACTACTGTGATCTCTTGTTTGGCCTCATTAAGGTGACTGATTTGTGTCTGGGTGACAACTCTAGTTAACTTTGTCGAAGTAAGCTATTTTCTGAAGCTGTTTTGGATAAGGTCATCCTTAACTTTAATATATGACGTTATTATTTAAAAAAAAACTTAATAGGATATATTACTAACGCATTTTTTTAAAGTGTATCATTGCGCGTCATTAACCCTAAGCGCTGTCGCAACAACATTTCATGAGACAGAATGCAAACAATGCATATATGATTGTTGCCAGCAAGCTGATTAGTTGTTGTTGTTGTTGTTGAGGTTTTAACACCATTGCTCAGCACAAGATAGGCTATACATGGCGGCCAGTATAACTGGTGGGTGCAAAACCATGTAAATCACCCGGAAAAACCTCCGATCCAGGAGAAGCTACTGGCATGCGTTTTCACATACCCACGTTAGCCGAGCCTGAGACTCGAACCGTCGTCGACAGAGGAGAGAAGGAAGCGATCCGAAACGGGAGCGCTCTAGACTACTCGGCCACTCGGGGCCCCCGAGCTGATTAATAGCACGTGTATGAAAGCTAAAACTACTTGTCTACCCGACTGCCTAAAAAGTCCCAGGTGTTTAAATGAAAATTAATAATCACTTAAAACATAGTAAAATATCTTGTTTTAAGAAATCTTCAGACCCGTGTCAACATTTTGATGCCGGTTTCTGATTTCACACAATCTGTAATATGCACGTGCAACATAACTGTTTTTCAAATTAATACATACAAATTTCACTGGTGGTGTCTCTGATGAGCGATCAACTGTAGAAATCTTCACCCACTCCTGAATTATTATATATGATTTGATTAGGGACTTATTCCTGATGCAAACTGAATCTTATCTATCCATGCAGACATGTTTTGGTGCGTTGATATATTGTTGTTATATACTTGCATTGAAATCTGACGAACTTATAATTGTATTGAACTTGTGGTCCTGTGGCATGACGGCGGCGACTTACCTCACGAATTCATAAATGCTAACAAACATATTTTTACAGCCTTTAAATGGATTATCACAATAATCTTCAGAGGTAATTATGGCGAGCCCAATCAGTACGACAAATGACATCACTGTCAGTGGGTTGTCGGTCTAGCCTGACCGTGTGTTGGCTTCTAAATAGGCTAGGGATCATCTCTACAAAACCTGAATATATAACTTAGACAAATCGCACAAGTAATCAATCCTGAATATCATTTATTTGCTTTTCCTCCACGCACTACAAATTCGAGGATGTTGTTCACGTTTTTAATTTTATAATTTCACTGAAAATAAATCTGTCAAGCATACCAGCGCGTCTACGAAAGCATTTTGTGTAAGTTCATGCCGTAAATACTCGATATGATCAGCATGTCAGAATGAGCCCAAATGCACAATCACATTATGGTTCTGTCGTGACTCTATATGTCGAGTCCAATATTTTCGGCAATGTAAATGTCGCTAATACGTTGCACTATACACTCTGCATACATATAATGCCAAAGATCATTTTGCACAATCCGCGAGGAGGAAATTACTTTCGCTTTTTAATGTTTCTGGAGCAGACAACACACTTGATGAATTTTAGGACGCAGCTCACGGTATTGTTCCGTTTATACATACTCGCTGTCTCAGACGAGGTCGACGCGGATTCCGTAGTTTTGTCAGATATATTAGTTTAAAGAAATCTGTTTGAAGCCCAATTATGTCGTCTGTGCACTGCTTTTAATTCATTTTTCTGTAGGCGTCACACTCAATGTTTTCTTAATATTTGCATACCTATCGCGGATATAACTGTAAATTACGCACGTGTATTTCATAGTTATTTGAATCTGTATAATCGGAGCGAGCACGAACTATTCTGTGCAATTACAGCCGGAATCGTGCATAATTTCACACTGATGCACGGATAGCTTCTCGTGCGGCACCTAAAGAGGTTCTGGTGCTAAAGGATAATCGTTATGACCGCGACTAAGCTCTTCTGGATATTCCAGGTCAACTTCATCAAAGTAATTGATGTAACTGTTTTTATCGTGATTCATATGTTTTTTTTTTTTGTCACGTCTATGTGGGTGGGTTCATTCCACTAAGAGTCATCATGGGGCATAGGTTTCATCAAGACCGCGCATACACAAGATATAAAGTAGCACATTTGAGACATTTGGGTCGTATCAACCCAATAGCGGATTTTTGGCGTAGCGTAGATAAAACTCCTTCTGGATATGCTGCCATCGGTACCACATTTAGGAAGTAATTATTGCTCAATGTTCGTTAACAACTTCTTTGGTTTTATACAACAATGCGTGCCAAGCCATCAACGTGCTTAAATATTGAACACACACGAATATTTGTATCACAAAACGTCTCAAACACATTCGTGAGAAGAATTAAACATATTTTCAAACATAGATTACAATAGTCCCCAAAATTTTTAAGACATATTTCGGCCATGACATCGTTTGCGTGTTCAGATTCGTTGACGGAAATACTTTCGCGAGTCACATATGAATGAAATGCTTGACTGGGTGGCTTTTGTCTAATGTTTTGCATCCGCTCATGTGCTAGTATGGGTTTACCCCATTTCTTATTATCAAAGTCAACCTGGCATAGTTATCGGTACCATATTGACTAAGAGTCAATTGCTGTGTCCTGTTGTCATGTTTCCCACTAGCTTGATGAGACTGCAAGTCAGAAACAGCAGAGAGAAAATGAACTTTGGTTGACCGAGACTAAACGTAATGTATTGTAAATGCTGTTAGAGTTTCCCCTTCTTTGCGTCCTTATTAGCGTCCTGAAAGTTGGTGCCAGTCTTTGTATAATCAGTTAGCCATCGTACTCACTCAGATTGTAAAGCACCATGGTATATTTGTTTTGTTCGGAAAACTTCTTATCTATATATGGCATGACCTTTTTGTGGCTCATCCATGGAAGCTCCATCACAGATCCAGCAATGAGCTGATACGGAAAGGTCACGAATGTTATCGTGGGGGAAGAGTTGTTGTTGGATCCATTTCGCCCGAACCTAAAGCAATTCAGTATTTCTGGCCCTAGAGCCCTGAGTCTAGTGGAACATTGACGGCTCAGATTTAATAACAGCATATCAAAACCCATATTGGCTTTGCTCCGAAATTTGAAATGGAGCTTTCTCTGGAATATTTAGATATGGAACGTTCGCGTAAATGACATGTGGTAATTGCATTTATTGTTGAAGCGCAGAAATTTGTAGAACGTGTTAGACAGGTTTTAGCATGATGGAGCGCCGTGATTTCTCATTAATTCAACCTATGTAAAACTCATATATATATATATATATATATATATATATATATATATATATATATATATATATATATATATATATATATATATATATATATATATAGATAGATAGATAGATAGATAGATAGATAGATAGATAGATAGATATATGAATGCAGCGTCAGCATACACATTTCCTACCCTTGTCCTCAGTGGCGATAATATATGTAATAGGGCGTCCACGCTCTTGTTCATCGTCAGCCACCTCTACAATTTCAGCCATCTTAGCCCACGTATGAATATCGAGATGATACTGTTTTGCTCTTTCGAAAACTTGTTCAAAGTGAACTGTGCCGACTTTAGAGAAGGTTGTAACATTAAATGCATATCAGCTATTCATAGTCCGCTTGCTATTCGCATCTCACACCAACGCGCGAATTTATTTTGCCGATTCACAGTCTGCATGCCTATATATAATGGAACATCATTCTCTAATGTATAAATATTTATTGTATTGTTTTTATCTTGTCAGTATCAGAAAATGCAATGGATTCAATCCTGCCTATTACTGCATTCACGTATTATCATTTTCCTGAACGATATCGTTGGGATTTCCTACAATAGTAGGTTGTATACCTTCGCTGGCGCGCACGTCATTACTGTCGAACATATCTGCCAGGCCGTCAAAGCTGACTACTAGACTTTACTTCACATACATCTTGTACTGAGTGATTGTGCATCATACTCATACACATGTGATGGTATATGAATTAATATAATAAAATCGAATTTATGTATTATAATTTTACGGAGATCATCAGCCAAACATATTTTAGCGATACAATGATACGATTATTTAAATCAGGCCTTCGTAGATAAACATGCTTGTACTTTCCGATATCGTGAAATTGGCTTGCTAGCTAAAATAACTTATCTTCCAACGCAATGCCAGACCAAATAGCCTCAAGTAATGTACCGAGTTTAATCCTTATACGCAACAAAGTAAGACGTGGCGGAATGCTTGTAAATGTCCGCACCATTTTGTGACCATAACGTCCGAGAATATAGCACTGTTTTTGATTCTGCAGCGTTATATTGTATTTCACTGAATTCGAGTGTGAATGCGATTATTATATTATTACTAAATGTATGTTTCTAATTGATGTCCTCTTTATTACATTCACTGTCTATGATGCCATATTCATAAATGATTTCATTGTATGTGTAATGTTGTTCCCCCACTAATGCTAGCGTCAACATCTTAAACGTTTTTCATGCAATATCATTCAATATGTTTTTTGGAATTATTTTGTTATAAATTTGATCGATTATACATCTTTGCTCTTAAAATAGAATCTGTAACTATATATATTTAATACGATGCTCATAATACGCAATGAAAAGGAATGATACATCTTTTGAACGTCTCGGCTAAATCTGTATGATGTATTAAGTGACATAGTGACTCTATTGTGATGTGACGTTACAAATACGTCATCGTTCACGTAACATGACTCCCCTTAAATAGCATCATATCTCCCTTCAAAATAATATACACATCGGCGAACTGTTTACCACTATGAAAGCACACACAGACTCACACATGGCCTGATAGAAACATTTACATATGGATAGGTTGTATGTGTATTACAATTACAATAATAGTTTGTTCACCACACTAGCGTTGATACCAATCATGACAGTGGTAAGTGGATAGTAGACAGTCTATATGGAGTGGGATGATAATCGCGGCTTGTGTGGAATACTCATAAGGCCTTTGTTCTCACGAAAGAAGTTTATATGAGTTACCTATGGGAGAGAGTTAAAGGTGTGTACAGAACTTAGTAAAGGAAACAACACATATTTATACGGTGTATACTTTATAGATAGGTGAAGAAGTCTGTTTTATATTGATAGCAACAGTTTACAAAATTCGGCGATAGAAACAAAACGCATATGCTGCATGATGTAATTCTAACAACTTGTTAACACTATCTCTTAAAGCGTATCTTTGAAATTATTAATGCAATGGCTATATGTATTTTACAACAGGATGCATTCAAAACACACGAGATAAGTTAATTTTAAAATTAACATACCCATATATCTGTCATGATATCCTTTCAAAACGTGTGGTGCAATAACGAAAACACCCAGGACAAAGTCTGCATACGGTATCGCAAATCGAGTTACGTCTTGCTACAGAGATATATATGCAACTACTATGAATAAGGTACAAACTTCGGTTAGGTACAGTGGGATACAGTTTTTCGATAAAAGTAATTCATTTATGTGATGTGATCCGCAGAGACACGACGGACATATTTGTTTGAGGTGCATCCATTCGACAAACATTACAATATCAATATTTAATTGACAGACGGCAATGACAAGAGCAGACTATATGAAATTTATGTACAATTGTAAAGAGTTATTTTCACTAAACGATATAGTTTGTAGTATTTCTTGTTTAACAAGGGGTCCACACATGGTATATGTTTTGAATGGGAAATGACTAAGCCATTTCTAAAATAGCTTGTGTGAATTTTCAAGTCAAATTTAACTGTATTAAACAGCATTAGCGTGAAGATAAATTGCATGAGAATTAGAAGTAAATTTCATGAATTGTTTTAGTTTGAGAGATGTGTGCGGCAAATATGGTTTAGAATATCCTGTACAACAAAACGTACTTTCGTGTGAAAGCTGATTTTATAGGTATAAATGCCAAGGACAAAAAGGAGCATTATTAAGTAAGGCATTTTAAGGTATTCAGCTTGATACATGCATTGCACTATGTTGATCGACATTTTTCTCGTGTTGGGATGGGAAGAATTACATCACGAGTAGAAGTAGATTCTTTTCTTTTTATTATTATCTTCTTTCCGCTTTTGTAATTTTGTATTGTGCAGAATTAAAATAACTTACTTTCTTAATTGTATTGTCTATTGTATGACATTGATGAGCTAGCATTTAATTATGTTCGTTACAACTGTAAGACAACATGTCTTTTATTTGAACTTCATTACTATTATTACAGTATATATTATATGGTAGCATAACTTTCTTATCAACTTATCTTTATTTCTAATAAAATACTAACAAGCAATCAACAGTGTATTATCAGAGTTGTCTGTTTATATTTGTTCTGCATGGGTTTTAATGAGCCTCTGACACGTGAGAAAGCCTTAGGTGTCAAGGAGTCGGCGCAGTGTATCTACTGGCAAAGGCTATGGTGGGTAATGTTTATTTGTATGTAATCTACCATGTAGGAAAAATAACAAATGAGCCTGGTGAATGACATTGTGAGTACACACATCAGACCATGCACAGGAAATTCACCATACAAGGTTCATTGGAAAACCATACTCGAGCGACTCTAATAATATGCGCGCTTACTAATCTTAGAAAGATTTTCTGTTCCATTAACCCTAGGACTGTACCAATGCATGTTCATTATAATAATGTTTGAAATCTAATTACACTGCTTTGTCCACTTGTAGCTGAGCCTCTGAGTTCCATCATAACCTTCACACTTTACTTGTCAATGTATATAGCGATTGTTCTCAGACATCATGTCACGCAATTGCATTTATGGCATGGCTATGACCTGAACGTTTTTACGCGAATTCATGGCTTCGGTCGCTTATTAGAGTCCAGTCCTATATCCACCCATCTCTCACGCCTACAGTAATTATATCCAGGGAAGTGCTTTTCACCAGGATAGTTGCTTTACAGTAACAAGGGAAGCTTTGCTAAGCCAGCAGCGATATCACCGTCAGGTTGACTTTGAAACTTAAAGGTTTCATGGCTGTAAACTCCTTTGTTCCACTAACATATATATGTTACAACATGACTAAAGATTGTGGATTGACTTCACTGCGTCGGTGACGCGTTGCCTATACAAAAATGGTTCCATGTTTCAGAACTCGGTTCGTGCGCTGATAACTGGCCAGGCCTGTTCGGTGAAAACTGCGTTGTTGCACCATCTGCGTACGATCATCAGTGTTATGATGTACTGAATGGTTTAAGAACGCGCTTGTCACTTATCATTTTGCATGATTGACGAAGTCCTTGCAATTGAGTACTTGATTCAGAGCATAATAATTGTTTCGTGTACGAAGATACGATGCTTGACAGGTGAAATATCGTCGCCAGAATATTTTCTCGGGACCTGCAAAAAACACAGACATGATCTATGTGACACATCGTTGCAGGTAAATGGCTAAAGGGACTCGGTACAATTACAATATGTTGATGATATTTCGTGGGTTTAACGCTTATGGCCTTGCAAGCATTTGCTAGGCATAATGCACTGTTGACATTTCGTGGGATGTTGTTTGAAATATGTTTACTGAAGTAACCTTGGACCCGTATAATTTCCACAATATTGACATAAGTGTTGAACCGCGCAAGTATCGCCTGTCTTTGAATACAAATGTTTCAAGGAATTTAACAACCACTATACATATAGACTGTAACAAAATGCCTGCGATGTCATATTTGACGCTGCTGACCAACAGAAACTCCTGCAATATCTCGTTATATAGGTGCCCGAGAACATGTCAAAGATAAGTTATAGTGGAGACAGACTGCATTAAGATAGGTCAAGGTGGGCATGGAACAAACACTTATGTAGCTCATTAAGCCCAGGCGCTTAACCGCAGACGATGTAAAGAAAACGAAAAAAGCTACACTGTCATGATTGGAAGACTACGAGAACTTAGTCTCATCCGTGTCAGCCAGCATACACAGTATGAATTCAGGAAAGGATACTGGAGATACAAGAAGGTTTTGATCAGGCGGCAACCAAATTTCCACAAGAACCACTACGCGAGTACCAATATAATTTTGAAAACACTAGCTCAGCAAATTTAATATCTGGCACATCAGATGACCTTTTACAATCCTCATATGTCGATCGAATTTCGAAAAAAATAATAAATATGTAGAACCATAGGTGAAGAAAAGATCATTCAAAATCAATATCATTTTATCCGTATTCATACAAAGTCCTTGCAATATCCTACAAGTTTAGTTCTACTCAGCACAATCCGTCTCCATGGGAGATTATATCTCATCAAGAAGAATATTACACTCCAACAGAAGGAGGTCCCCCCAAACCAACCCTGTGATGATTTACTATCAATTATTCAGGGACTGCCCGTCTATTTTCCTTGCTAAAACTCCAAATTGATGTTCCTTCATTTTCTCCTTCTTGATCAGGAAGAACTCGAGTTGGATCGCCATGGGGTGTCTTAGACACTACCACTGTGCATTAGAAATGGACTTGGTATTTAACGAAATGACAATTGCATGCAAACGTGTCATAACAATGCATGTTATTAAATGAATAGAACCCGTGTGCGCAGTATATTACGAAAATGATGTAAGTGATGTCTTCTATGACAGTGTTTGGGGCTGCAGTTGTTTTTGGATTTATTTCGTTTTCATGACTTTTCGGGCATTTCCCAGATTATTTAGCCGTCTCGTTTGCAATTTCCTGTAGAAAACGTTGCAGTAATTGACCATACCGTTGTACTTTTCCAGTTTCTAACATTCGATCAATGAACCATATAAGCTCTTTTCGTACGAGTGACATAACTGCACGATTGGATTCAAGAGGTAAGTTAGGCATCCATTATCAACGATAGAGTTCCATCCACCGATTGTAATGAGCTAAAGCTAATTTTCGTTACAAATAAATTGCACAGCTGCTCATTGTTATTTTGCATGTTTTCTTATATGGATATAGTGTTGAACACAAAGTCCAATTCCATGTAATATTTCTCAGCGTCGTCACATTCACGCCGTCAAATTCCTGGCGAGTAGATATATCCAGACACCAGAGAGCCAGACACGAATGAAGCAATTTTCCGAGTAAAAGTGGCACAAAGTTCAGTAGTGTGCTCCATAAATAATGTACATATATAAATGAGCATATGACATATTCATAGTGAATCGGTTCTATATCCCATTCCTCTACTTTCGTCAGCTACCACTAACAAATGATAATGCATGCTATTCACGAGAAACGTTTACAAGCCGCAGCCAAAGAAATTCCGATATGTTTTCTTACCTTCCGTTTTCGACCTCAAACTATTTTTGTATTTGAGAGCAAAGAATCATGAAAGTAATTAGTTGAGAACATATACGTATATATGGTACTAATGTAAGAAAGAACGATATAGTTAAATTTATTTCCTTTTATTCTAATCAGAATATGATTTTTCTTAAAATTGATAAATGATTATCAATATAAACTACACATAACTTAATATATAGATGCTTACCAAATCTTGTCTGCATCAAACTGATACAGCAGCAAATCTAAACAAGTATTACGTTATTAGCACGTTGGTTCAGATCAATGAAGAAATAAAAATTAAGAAAATCTATTTTTTGATATCATTTTTTATATTTACTTATTAGAGTTGAGACCTTTCCAAAGTTTTTCCATAAGTCCACTTTTTGACTCTTTAGAATTAAAATGCAATGTTACACATATCATTTCGATCACATATGCGTAGTTATACCAGATTGAAGGAGAAACAGAGTGTCCCGTAACTAGTTTGAAAGTGTTAAATGTGAGCTATATTGCCTATTGTGATGGCTTGACCTTTAGTCTCATAAGAGGTTCGTATTCCATATGATTAACTGTTTTAAAGCTCGCAGGCAAGAGTTTGCTTGCTAATACAGACAGACATACCCATGACGTTAAGGTGTTGGAGTGAATGAGATGTAGCGGCAGTGGGGTTAAATTATTTGGGGGTGGGGTATCGATATTCTCAGCTAGAGTTTCTCTGAGTGTTTCACGATGTGGTATTCGAAATAAATACTTATCTTGCTAATATGTGCTGTGTACCATAAATATACGTATGTCTTAATGGAGACGAAGGCCATGCTATATTTTGTGCTGTTATATATCCACATATTAGGACTGTATAATGTTGCATTTCAATACATGTCGAGTAATCTACAATCCTCGACATGAAGTGGTGAGTCTAGTCCACGTGTTCTAAGCGATATTCTGGCCACGTGTTATTTACAGCTTGAGTGAACATTGCGTGCATTGTTAAGTTAAAGCAACGCTTTGATCTTGCTTTTAAGTTTATGTTTCTCTTTCGAATAAAATGTGCCAAATTTTCTTTCTTAAAGTTTCAGTAAACATTTCTTGACACATATTATCAAATATTCCTGCATTATATATATATATATACATATATATATATATATATATATATATATATATATATATATATATATATATATATGCAAACTCATTTCGCTCCGAAGTAATTTTGAAGTGATTTTGAGTAATATATACTAGTTGGTTATAACCAGATTACAAGAGTCATATCTTACAAAACAAGAGCAAATAACCTGCCCTTCTATCAACTGTAGTTTTCAGAATAAGACAGTTTTCAACATGTTTTGTTTTCAGAATAAGACAGTTTTCAACATGTTTTGTATTTTAAGGGATACACCAAGCGGGTTCAACTATACTGTTTAATGTTCAAGTTTCAAACGCTTTACCACTTGCTTTCTTCTTACAGAGATTGAACATCATCGACTAATGTTTATACACGAGAGAAATGACAGCAAACAAATGAATATTTGCAAATGATGAAAGCCGTCCAATGTTTGTGTACCATCAGTACCATTTTTACTGGCTAGTTTGATGGCGCTTTTTCCATCCATACATTACTCTTACATTATTACGAACCTAAAGAAAAGATATGAACAAAAGTCGATGCTTATGGATTTTAATTATTTCTCTCTCTTTGTTTCTCTCTCTCTCTCTCTCTCTCTCTCTCTCTCTTTATATATATATATCACTCTTTTCAATCATCTAATAATTCAATCTCATGAATTCTTGCTCCTTGTCCAGTGAGGCCTACAATATTACATTTGCTTTGAAGAACAAGTTGACTTCTCAGTAACAATGACGGTTATATCGCCTATGAACACTTCAAAATGACAGCCAGCGGGGTGTGATTTACACAACTTAGATATCGAATGATTAATGTGACCAAAGTCAACATTAACAACTGCCTAATAGCGATAGGGTAGCAAAGAGACATATACATACAACAGCAATTGCTGCCAGTTCATAACAGGGTATCATGTCCTAAGTGTTTCAAGATTACTTAACCCGACATATTGTCTAATTTGCGTCAGCAGTTGCTGTTAATGTTTAGAGTTTAATAACATAGGGTTTTAAGCACGCTTTCATGTACCCCATAACTGCGTAAATGAATCTGACACTAATATACAAACGCCGTTTTAAGATATCGAGATAATGGTTTTAGAAAGCCGAATCGGTCGACTTTATCTACCCTACAGAGCCACGGAGGAAATTCGAGGTGGTAATCTGATGCTTTCAGCTTCATCATGAATAATAAAAATTTAATTTGACAAAGCGAAGATATAAGCTTTATTTACTCTTTATTTATTTCTCTAATCATACACGTAGTAACAAAGTTTTAAGAAAAGTTAGAAAATCAATAGAATTAAACATTACAGTTTTTCTCTTGTTACCTTATGCTACCACAAAATTAACATTTGCAGTTAGCGAATTTTGTCAATTGAAAGAGGCGCCCTTGCATATCATAGTACAATAGGGGTTTGAAAACATTTATCGATTGTTTAGATTTATTCTGAGTTCGACCTCACACAAAGATGTGTTATCAGGGCTGAAGAATTTTAAAATGCCTGATCTCGAGATGCGTTTCTAATAACCCAAATATATCATACCTCCTGCAGCTATAAATAACATTTAATTTGAAAATTTGGCACACACTAGTTAACTCAACTGATTACTGAAATGTTTCGCACGTATAAGTTATTTCACTTGAGTTCGTAAACATGGCGCAGATATTTTTCCTCGTGAGTGCAGTCAACGTTTAGTAAAATACAAATATGCTAATTTGCCTAACCATAAACCTATCAACATATTATAGGATTTATTTATAAATAAACTTAAAATATTTAGTGCTATAGAAAGTTTTTGTGTCTCAAGGGCTTGGCCACTCTGCGAGATTTGGGCTAGAAGAAACAATTGCGTGTTTTGGATATTTAGCGTAGATTTAAAAATGTTAGTCATATCACTACGATTTCTGCGTCGTGGCAGTGTTTGCTGACATCTAACATTGAGCCGTCATGCTGTAACATCACGCCATACCCAGTCACATTATATGACACCAGTCCTAAAAGTAACCTATTAATGCTGAGTGGTTTGTATGTCTCGGCCGGGGTTCTAACCGGCGACCTTCGTCGTCCAAGGTGGAAGCTCACACCACTTAGATCACAGAAGTGGTCGACCTGTAAAATAAAAAGATCATGTAACCTAAACTTTCAATGTGAACACATCTAAATAGTGATGCATACAGTTTAAAGGTTAGGAGTCCTCCGACTCCGTTTGCAGTGACCAGGTGATGTTCTTTAACAAGGATGCTAAACTACTCCGCAGAAAGAACATCAAGCATTGGACAGGACTTTATAAAATAATATTATTTTTGAGCGCATATGACCACATATTCATGTTTTATGAAAACAGTGTTTGTATATGCTGCTATATTCTACTAACGTTATTTATGCTAAAGGCTTTGCAAATTAAAGAGATCGCATAGTATAATCGATCCAAAATCAATATTTCTTTGTGAAGTATCATCTTGCAAAATGGAAGTTGCCAGAATGGTACTCATTATTATCTATGACAGCTGTCAACTCTGAATACGCCACGGTCCTTGGCAATTTTTAATTAGCAACAACACAAACTACATCTTAGTATACTGCCGGCACATGTAACTTTGCCATGTCGTTAAGGATCAGTATTTTATCCAGTCATCAGAAGAGACACTGGGATCACCACGAGCACGAAAGTAATTGGTAGCAATATCTGCATTCCATGATAGTTTTAAATCTAGTCCTTTTGTATATTTTGTTGATAACAATACAATCAAAAATTTTGCGTCCTTGATAAAGCAATGTGTCAGAATATTACAAGCCAAAATTATTAAAATGACGAGAGGATTCAGTAGTCATTTTATACGGTCTGCTTATTGATTCAATGTTTCATAAATGTTCTTTGGATCAGTTTTATTTTGCCTTGAATACAACAGCACATTAACAGTATCGATTCTAATGATCGAAACCCAATATACATCACTGTTTCCTTGATCTTGGCTAATATACGTAAGCAGAATCTTCCTCCTTGCATAAAGATATGCATACAGAACGCGAGTATATGATTGCAAACATTCAAGACCAGTCGTATTGCTTTCCTTAGGCGACTGATGATAATAATATAAAGTGTACAAACCAAACCGTGGTTTCCGTGTCACCATATAAAATATTTAAATTCCCTACAACTATGTTCACCGCGATAATGGCTCTAACATAACGGTCAGGCACACAGTATTA
>CM068835.1:72522844-72757844 GCA_028554795.2 Sinohyriopsis cumingii
ACACATAGTAATTGTTTCTACAACGATGATGCCCAATTTACCGCTGAATGAACATCGGTTATCTTTTCCAACAATTATGTTGAAAAGAACTGACCCAACAAAGAATGAAAGGTATCGACCATTTTTTAATAATGAAACATATCTTCTTGTATCAGTCCTTGCGTGATGATATTATTTAGTGCTGGACATTTTTTTTTTAATATCAGCGTGATACTATGTTCCAATAGCAACAATCGTTGGAGACTTAAATAGCCCTTAAACAGAATTTCTCTAATTAATGATTGTTGAACCAGAAGAAAGGTAATCCACATGTTGATCATTCATAATACGAGAATACATTATCAACAGAAACACTACATTAGACGCTCAATTTAACGGAAGTGAAAAATACTTAAGTAGATTGCAATTGCAAACTAAAATCACCATGAAAAGTGTGTTATTCGTGAAATGCAAACGTGTATATATTGTAACCAATGGAATTTGCGTAATCGCCGCTACAACATCCGTTGCGCATGGCATGGGGGAAATTACAACCACGTCAATCATTACTGGCTAACCAATGATACTTGTTATCGTGTCTATATCAATATTAACATGCAGCACTGGTAAAATAATTTTGATACAATTGCTTTCCCGAATACATATTTTTTTTCTGGAACCTCTGTAGACAGCACAACTTATCCTGCCATGATTTTTCAGAGGCCGTCACAGCTGACTTTGTTAAAGGAACTGTCCAAGTCGATACATATGGTTCCCAAGTTAGATGCATGTTCCAGGTATTTAACCTAGAGTTGACAAGCAGTAAGCACCATGTATGTTTCCCCCGTCCTTACTAAACTCCCGCTGAATTTCAGGCAGTATCCCTTCATCAATGTGATGCACATGCTCTGTCATCAGAATTATAAATAAAGAGTATTTCTTGCTATTGTCAGCAAGGAGATACAACCTGCTGCCATGGCTATATTTACGGAAACACTTGCTAAAACGAATATACACAAGATTGAACAATGTTTTTTCTCACACCACTATAATGATCTGTTTCTTTAACTAAAAGACTCATAATGTAAAGAATTATCAGCATCAATGGCGTATACGTTCACGCTAGTTGGGACATTTTCATACAATTTAATTTTATACATATCTTGTCTAATATTACCCTTGTAAACGGACACATATAATTTGTTTTTGGTACATCATCCGTATCCAAGGTAATCGAGGAAGCCTTTAAAAGTTCAATGTCCTCAACATTATACTATAAGTAACTGTACAGTTAAGTGTAATGCTATATGACCAATATTATTGATTCGTTTGCTATTAAGTCATATAAAGTTTAGTAAATTTAATCAGGACTCTCACATAAACTATTTTATTTACCAGCTAGTTATTTTGTCACAATAACGCAGTTATGGAACCAAATTTACGTTCATACATGCTTTGGTGGTTAGTTTTAGTATTCTCCGTCGTGAGTAATTTCTTTTAAAGGGTTTGGTTTGAACTTAGAATAAATACTCATATAGCAAACATCTACGCCAGGTATAAATCAACGCATGACATATTTAACCCACATGTGACCATTGCATAGTTATCAATTTTATGCTTGCACACAACTTACCTTAGTCATGGTTTTATCCGGTACCAATTGATATTGTCCAGGTAGCGTAGCTATGCAACATCACTATTGATAATCAGTTCTCTGCGTGAAGATTGTTTCTATTTTGACCTTTTCGTTTTGTTGTTTTTGTTTGTAATTGTTTGTGACTTTCGATTTCTGCCACATATATATATAAATATATATATATATATATATATATATATATATATATATATATATATATATATATATATACATTTGAATGATATAAACATAGGCAAAATGAAATTGTCTACAGTTGGATATTGAAAGAGTTTATGTTCTTATCATGTACTCCTATATTTGCACCGAATACATGGCTTTGTGTCTATAACGCCGTTTTCAGCACATAGGCTACTCATGGAGGCCAGTGTATTTCGTAAACAAGAGTTCGGAATACAAGACAATCCTATAGGAAGCTACTGGCAAGCCTCATTACACACCTTCGTAAGCTGCGCCTGGGGTGGAAAACATGGCAACATTGCTGATTTACAAGTAATCTCCAAATATGACTTCCATAGAAAACTCGAGCTTTCGCGGCCACTAACTTTGTATTCAAAACATATGCATTGTTCAAAAACAGAAGTATAATATCAACAAATAATGTTTGCTTTATTTCTAGAAGCAGAATCTATAAAAAAAATGATCCATTATGTCTCTCTAAATGTAATTTACGGGCTAGTGTCCTTTATGTAGAGGGTTCCTTCAAGAAACGTTTGATATTAATTGGAATTATTAACGTGTTACTGGCACATTTCATTTATTTGTTATTGTAGGTTTGTAGACTGATTCCAAGGAACTGTACTAATTATTCAAGGCTTGAAAGACTGCGAAAGTGCTTCTTCAAAGGCATTGTCAGCATTTTATTAGTTATGTTGCTCCGCCATACGAAACATGACAAAAGACTCAAGTAAGGCAAGAAGGAAGTACTTTATAAAGGATTTCTATGTCTCAAAATATAAGTGTCTGAAGAATGTATTATTAACTTTAGATAAACTGAGGACTTGTAATCCTTCGGATGCAACATCTGAAAGGTAGTTCTAGTTTTCTATCACTGGAAGTCTCATGTTTTCGTCAGCAACTAATTGTTGGGTCTGTGATGGAGCTGCTCACTGAACAATCGGTATTTCAGGTGGTCTAACTTATCTCAATAGGACTCCCTGTTCACAAAGCAATCATAGGTCAAGACGCTAATGTTTCGACAGTCAGGGGTTATGTGACTAAGTCTGATTCCAACTGACACAGTGCAGAGCACAATTAACAATGATACACCGTAATCCCTGACAAAAATAACACATTAACTGGGAAAAGACTTTTCATTCAAAGGCAAAGTACATTTAGTAAAAATTAACTGAGATGCTCATGTGTACATTCATATTGTAATAGGGATATGCCCGGCAGAATCAACAACATGTGATACACAACCTTTCGACAAGAATGGTTCATAATGTTACATACTACAATATGCCGATTGTTTGACCCAACAAATGTTTGTATTTCTATACGAGAATTTGAGGGTCATTTCTTAGAAATAAAAGCAAGTGTAATAGCTTATTTGTCCACCTATATGTATCATAAATAAGTTGTCGCTTCTTCTTTCAATTACTGCATGTAGTATTAGATTAACAAGACACACCAGTATTATCAGAACTTTGATATTGAACTACCCTTGAGTAAATGTGATGGTTCTTTACAAGCAAACGAACTGCTAGGAGGAAGATTTACTGAAAAATTAAACTTTTTGAGTCATGGAAAATGGGGCTTCTGAACAAGCAGCATTTTACAAAATTCCATCTTGATCACATCAGGACGGGTCGTAACATTATTATTGATGTAATTATTTTAATCTTCCATTCATATGATCCGTCTGAGGTTATCGTATTCTGTATCAACCTTCTTGCCTGAACACCTCTTATCAAATAGATGTTTATTTTCCGGGTAAATCCATGACAAGATTGTCCCCATTCTTGCTTACAATTCATTAACCTTTTTTGATATGACTCATGTACCAAATCATAACCATCAAGATAAAATTCCTTAGCCACATCATAATAAGCACTTTGTTGTACAGACAATGAAGTCTGGTAATAAAAGCCTTGCCATTTAATAGAATTTGTAGTTAAAAAAATGTCCATTACTCTCTTGGGCTGTTCAAATGTTCAACAATTTTCTCAAAATAAGGCAAGGTTTATTTTTACTATGTTTTTCTTCAAAAGTGGTTACTAATCAAATGTTACTGGTATCATCGAAATCTGAACTTACGTGCAAATGGGACGTGGGTTCTCTGCCTGCCAATTCTATTTTTTTTAATTTGAACTGTATTTCCCATCCTCCACTCTCTCTCTTTCTCTGTCTTTCTCCCTCCTCCTGTCTCTCTCTTTCTGCAGCTGCATTTGTCTATGTTCTCTCTGCAATGTTCTCCTTTCTCTCTGTCCTTTTGTAGTTGCCTATATTGTTTATATATATGTCTCTCCCATTTCTCTCTCTGTATTCTCTCATTTTTCTCTTTCTTTATTTGTAAATCTATAATTTCCTTCTGAAGTTGAAGCTTTTTTATTTATATGTATTTCTTTTTAAATCGATATTTATTTCAATATCAAAGAACCCAGGTACATACTTACCAGTTACAACCAAACCGCTAGGATCCAAACAATTATGTTCCAACAAATATTGAATGAAAATATGCGTTTTCAATTGCTGTATTAAAGATGTGTTTGATTTAGAGAGATCATATTGTTGTCTGGGACATTAAAGTTACTATAATTTCGTATTAGGACTTAAAGAAAAGTTCTCTAGTTTAGTTGAGAATTTGATAGCTTCCTGGTTTCACTAAATATTTTTCAAAGATGTTTCATTAATGTCTTTACCAAGGGCAAGGAATAATGTTCGGATATATAAAGTCAATTCAGATTTTAAAAGCAATGTTTTTAATGAAACATTTTAGATTGATTTAGATCCCGAACGAGTCACCAAAGTATATTACTTCTCTGTGGCCTTAAATTAAGTATCATAAAGAATCAAAACTAAGCAGTGTATGAAAATGAATAAATATGCTCATGTATCTAAGATACAAAGTAACAATATAGACGAACGTACGTATTATGAACTACATTACAAATATTTCTGAAAGCTATATCACAAATAAAAACACATTCCAGTATTAAATTTGAAGACGCACAATTAGTCTTGAATATCTTGATGTCTCAAAATGATATAACTCAGAATGTTTCTGAATCAATTCACAATAATCATAAAAAGGGGCTTGGTCCAATACGTAAATAAGCAATATGTAATTTGAACGAATAATTTTTAAATAAATAATTATATACAAATATATCTGAACACAACAGAAACACTAATATAGACTGAACTTAATAAGGAATGAATAATTGTCTTTAGACTACTTTATATGAAACATAAGACACAAAAATGGCCAGGTTGTCTGTCAGAAGATATCTTCTAAAACATTCTAAGTTTCTAAACAAAACCTAGACCTTGAATACAAATATCAGGAAACAACCTTGTTGTAATTTACAAGCATGACCACAAAAAAGATATACACTAAAACGCTAACCTCAATTATGAAAAGAATCAACCACACGATGCAACATGAATATATATAACAACCTCTTAACTTTGCCTATAATCAAGTCATCCGTACATATCACAGGTTGTGGTCATACATACACCGGTATAAACAATTGGCATATATCTAAACATTTCCCAAAGTCACTTCACTTCACTTTTTTCTTGATTTATTATTCTCCCTTCGAACACCTGGATTTGTTCAAGCAGCCCTTGATCGACATCTACGGTCATGCACGTGTACATGCGCCAGGCAGTAATTACAAATGCATTGATGCGATCCTCTCGGATAGGCATATGTTGTTGCAGGGTACAGGTAACCAAATGTGGGCCACTAACGCACCTGTGGAAAACATGTTGTAATGGAAAGCACACGCATAAGCATTTAGATTGATCAACGCGACAAAATGGTTCCTAAAATAATAAAAAGTTTGTAAAAAAATAAACTGTACCTTCGTGATATGACATTACTTTTATACGAAATGATTTTTCCATATTGTGTAAGCAATTAGTTAAAAATTAGGATATAACGGTACTGCCATATTTAAGGTTTTGCATTAAATGAGTGTAGAAATATGATCAGAAAGGATTATGTAATGGAGGTTAATTTAGAGGTGGTCAATTCATGAAATAAGGTTGCTATTTCTGTCGTGAAAAGTTATCAATGCACTTAAATTCTTAATTAATCCCTATATGAAGATTCTAGACAAACAGCAAACATTGAAAATGAGAGGAACAAGATGTAATAATCATGCTTGACTTGACACAGATTTGGAAGAAACCAAAGTAGCGTTGGGCAAAGGTTGCATGAATTATAAACATTGATTGGCAAGCTGGTCTCCACATTTTCTTTATGTTGCATAAACACCGTTCTTTTCTCTATCTATGTATACAAATAATTATTATAGATCATGTGCGGAATTAGTACAGATATGTAGTGGGCATCGCTACATTGTGATAAGACAGCTTTACTTTCAATGTTTTCTTTTCAGCCTGTAATAAATAAATTAGATGATAACATATACATCACTCATATATTATTATCGAGGTTTAAAATGAATGAAATCGGGTAAGTCATATGCCTAATTAAGATTATTGTAAACCGATAATCTGACAAACACAGCACATCTATCCCGTATTGTAAAAAAGATAGAGAAGAGATTTAATGAAACACTTTTTTCGACGTATTTTATCTTAACACTAGTTCACTGGAATTAGGGACATCAGTAACAAACCATTATCATAAAGTAATTGAACGTATTAATAATGAAAGTTTAAGAGGCTCCTGTGACAACTTATACATTAAGGACGGGATTGAAAATGTGCATTTGGACTATGTCTGTTACATTTTGTCAATGATAAAAACATTCAATAGTGTCCCATATTGAATGATATGATTCTGTAGAAATTGATCCGCTTGCAGGAAATTAGCTAATTACTTAAATAACACCAGATATTACTCGATAAATGAATGATGAAATTGCGATGAAAATATTCACAAATCAGAGAAATGGAAAGATTTGTGAGACTCGGGGCCGTAATTTATTCAACGGTGTTGTTTAACCTAATGTTAATACCGTGGCATTATTATTTATTTTAAAAGTTCTTTTTTAAACTTCTGCTACCATAATACACTATATTGCATTTTTAATGTATACAATACAAAAAAAATTGCAAACAATTTAAGTAATGATTAAATTAGAGCAATTACCATATATTGGACAGTCTGTACAGCTGAAGATCTTGATTATACAAACGAAAGATTGTTTTTCATGTTTAGACCCTAAATGATGCCCTTTAATTTGAAATGATCGTATTCTAGTTCTAATGACACATACAAATATTATAGCTCCTAAGTGACAAAATGATGACTTAAAGGAACAAGATAAAATGCATAAATCAACTAAGTTGGTTTGTATCTGAGGTTTGCGCCATTAACTTCGTTCATGTTATTTTAAAGTTAAAATGTTATGTTTCGTTTGAAACCCTAGATAGTCTCTTTAGGTTTAATAAAAATATTACCAAAAGTTTAAAAGTCCATATAAATTAGAAACGTTTAAAATCTCACATATGTCTTGATACAATACAATATGAACAATAGATGAACGCAACAGTGTGTATGTTCTTGAATCTATTTCAGAAATATATTTGCTTACTCATAATGATAAGTTGTTTATAAAGTATGACGAAATGCATGAAATAGAACATGTAAATGTCATTTGAAAATACGTTACATTGGTAGGAAATGAACATAATTGCTTTCCAATTATTAACGTTTACAATCTGACTGCTTCAATAGTGAAACGATGTATAAAGTCAGGATTGTTGTTGTTGTTGTTGTTGTGGGGTTTAACGCCATTTTTCAGCACAAGATAGGCTATAAATGGCGGCCAGTATTAATGGTGGAGGAAGAACCCGGGAAAACGCCGGAAAGAACCACCGACCCACGAGAAGCTACTGGCAAGCTTTCTCACATACCCACATTGGCTGAATCCTAGACTCAGGAACCTTCTACCAAAGGAATGTCAGCTACAACTAACAGACTCCTAAATAAAGTACCTGGCTTTGTCGTACATTTCATAATTTTCATTAGTTCTCCCATTTATTTCCTACACCCGATAAATAGATCTTATGAATAGACGGAGCAGGTAGACTTCAATAATCTTTCACGTTTCTTTTCATAGCCTATGTTATATTTGTTATTGTACGATTTGCTTCTGTTAAAATTTACTGTATCAAAATGAATCAATCTGATCTATGTGCTCAGACAGTGCAGGATTTGAACACGCACCCTTGTCATCAAGAGTTAGTCTCGCTAACCATCGATGCATCATGGATCATCATTATAACTGTTGTGTTTCAAAATAAAGATGCAGTTAAATGCGCTAATGTATATAATATAATATTAATTTTGCTGGTCCTCAGTGTGTCATATACTGGTTAGGATGTACCTGTTGATTTATCTCAAGTCATACTTTGAACCCATAGACATTCACACACCGGTAAATTTAGGTAATACGAATGGTATTAGACTTACAAAACTTCTATAAATCCTTTGTACTGCAAGCGTCTTGAACTAACAAGTCCACTACCTTATATATGCTACTTGCATACTCTCCTCAGACACACGCCTTGCTGCAGATAAGTTTGCAAGAGCATGCACACAACTACTAGTCGCATAATACATGTTGACCTATCCCAGCCAGAAGTTTAGTCTTGTCAGAGGAGGAATTTATTGTGCATAAAGTGTTACCCTGGGAGAGATGTATATCGTTGAAGGCAATTAGTTTTGTACATGATAAGGCGTATATGGCAATATGTACACAGCCACAATTATTTTACATCTACAGCTTCTACTACTACTACTGCTCCTACTGTTGTTATTATTGTTACCTCAAATATTACCACTAATTAGCTCGTTCTCTACTAAAGAAACCGCAGCTTTTATTATGAATAAAATTATTGCTTTTTAAGTGTCACTACTGATAGGAATCTGTGTTTGTACGACTATTATTATGGCATCTGTTAGTATCATTAGTAGCTTTAATTCTGCTGCCACTATTTCTACTAATTTCTTCCTCATCTACTAGTGTTTATAATATTATTACTGCTAATAACTTTTTTCTTCCACTACTGCGTCCACTGCTGCTGATGCTACTACTACTAGTATCATTACTTTCAAAATTACTGTTGCTACTAACCTCATCTACTACAACCGCTACTAACGCCTAAATTATTTCTGTAAATGCCTCACCAGTTTGTAATAAGCCTACACGTATTGACCAGACTTGTTAGTTTTTGATAACCTCTTTGTTTATCAGGGAATACATATCGTGTCTGTGGTATATGAGGTCGTATGCACAGTGTTAAGTAGATGTCAGAGATTGTATGCACAGAGTGGTGCATGCGTCATGGGTCGTGGTACAGTGTCACAGATGTATCAGAGGCCGTGCGAACGGTGTGGCATATGTGTCTGGGGAAATATGCACTGTGTGATATATGTGTTAGAGGCCATGTGTACAGTGTGACATAGGTGTTAGAGGCCAAGTGTATTGTGTAACATGAACCAGAGGCTACACTTGTCACAATCGTGATTAATTACCGCTTTAGATTTTGTAACTTGTGCGTTTGAGCATGTATGTTGTGCGAAGGAATATACTACTAATGCTTTTAAACATACTAATGTGCAATAACACACTTCGGCCGCATCTGAAATTTTGTAGGTATTAGACGCAACGCTAAGGCGCTAAATCGAGTTTAAACCGCCCTGTTGCTATACCGATAGGAGTAAATAACGTACAGGCCATGGCCAATGCAATTCTACATATGTGTTTGAAGGTAAGAATGTACCATCTCCGTGTTTTAAGACTTTACCAACTTAAAAATAATCTCTAATGTGTTGGCACTGTGTTTTAGAATATGTACATTTCTTGAGTACGTACCAGTAATGATGTCTTTTAATTTAGAACAGGGATCATTTTTGCAAATTTATTTCATACGAACAATGCTTTAAATTGTATAATTCTTTAATAAATGACTATCTTCATCTGAAATATGAGCCACTTTTTCTGTGCAATAAATCTCATTCATGGATTGATACATTGAACAGATTTGATGGGAGCAACATCATCACAGAATGAAAGGATCCGACAGCCGTCTGAACTTATGATCTTGAATCTAACGATTTTTATGATTGCGAGTTTAAACATTACGATTGTGTTGTATTTAAATTGTTTACTCTGCATTTTAACATGAAATGTTTTTCACTATTAATCTGAAGCAACGGCTGCAACCACATGTCAAGAAGCAACTCGATTTGCAAACAACACCCACCCATCATTGACTTGTCCATCTTTATCAAGCATGCCTACGAGTTTGATACAATTTTTAATCGCTAGGCAATTATTACTTTATCTTATTCGGCATTTCTAACCACACGAATATTACCGTTTGCTATACATTGTACCTGGTAAGGGCGACACTGAATACATTGCCCACTAACAGAGGTCATACATGTTTACTCAATGACAATTTGCACGGTTCGTATTGGTAATCATTGGTAATAGGGCAATATTTCAAACCTAGATGTTGCTTGCTGCTTTCTCTTATGTTCATCTCATTGGATTTTATTATTACATATTTACCACTTTAATCACCAATATTGAGATCTTCAAACTGACAAATTCCAATATATAATTATGACGTTCGGAGTAATCATGTTTATATCCATTACTTATGTGAAACCAAGTAATACAGACATCCCATGTCAAATAAGCGACAAAGTAATGCGTTAGAAACTAACAAGTTTGAAATTACATCTAAAGCATTTGTAATTATAATTATCGAGTTATTCTTCATATTTAGCTCGCTTGTTTTGTCCACGTTTTAAACCCGTTGGCCTCTAAAACAATAGGAAAACAAATGTATCGGGCTATAAGTCACTACAATTAGTACGTAATGTGATACACTGACGGATTTGCAATGGATGTGACATTGATTAAAAATTAGCCTCAAGCACATTATGGATATGCGCCCTTGACTGACTAAATGGCCTGATTAAAGTGCGCGTTATTGATCCTAAGCAAATACAAACCCAAAAGTTATTTTCCGAACTACTTTCCTCGAATTAGAAATGAAACATATAAAATAAGAAGAGCATCACAGCTGATAAGTTCAAGGGTAAATCATTTTCATAACTTAAAAGGTTGTTTGAATATGCCATTTAAATCCTCAGAACAGAATTGTATTTGCCAAACATTTTCACTTAAGGGTGTATATTATTAAAAGTGTATAGATTATGCACCAACGAAACAAATCATTATACGATGCACATATAACTAGCCCTTTTGTGGCTAGAAACTAAACTTGTCTATTATTACTGATCGCGTAACAAATGAAAAAAATAACCCTTTAGATTATATATACTTGTGTTTAGGATAAATGGTACATGTTACCAAGTAATATTTTTGGAAAACGCTTTTTATTTTTTAACGAATACATTTTGAACTAGACAAATTGAGACTCCAAATAAGTGTATTGGTACAGTATACATCGGAAGCAACATTTCAACGAAAGTGTACCAATGTCAAAATCATCCCTGCTGCGGCACAATAATCATTAACCCGTCAAATAGAATACAAAGGGACATACTGTCGCGCTAAGAGCGCCTAATGAAGGTGTCGGCAACTTACGGCACTTGTACCCAAAATGCCACACCAGACTCATTGGAAAGGCAAGCGGTACGAGTTGTAGTTTTGCAATGTATGTACTGAAATGATAATTAAAGTAAAGAATAAATATGACTTCGTACAAACAGTTGAGCGTAACAGGCGGAAAAACTGGTTCGACATTGACTCTCATTCGTCCGACAACACTTTCAAGCATCTTTGTGGTGTCCGATATTATTACAGCAATGATTCTATATCCAGCAGCTCTAGTCGGCAGCACACCAACGCGAGCTCGGAAATGCATGTCGCCAACGGTTTGTCATAATACAATTCCGATCTAACATGGAAATGTGTAAGTGGGATTCAGCGTGCAGAAATTTCGCTAAGATATTTGTAATCGGGTGTCGACGTTATGATCGCATATATTTGTGCAACGTAGCTTTGAGTGAAATATAGTGGTATATCCTCAGATTGTTCCCGATCTACATTTATTAGCAGGGTTGCATCGCTTCTCGGAGTTGATTTAACACCATTGGGTTTCCTATCTGTGAGTTTAACCTTCGTGTATCTTCAAACGTCTGAAAGCATGCCTGGACGATGATGCTCCTCGTTGACTTGAGATATGCCATATGAATAATCTAGCTGACGTTCCTCTGACCTCGTCGGTGGTTACTGGCAGCCACTACAAGGTTGATTTACTGCGACATACATTCAAGTAACTGCTATGCTTCTGTGATCGGCGGTTTCATCTTCGGTATTCACAACGACGGTTTGTCAAGGTTAATGTTCCGTCGAGCACAGCCATTTCATTTGCATTAGTGCCTTATGCTAGATTGCTTCGGTGTAGCTACAATGAAGAACAAGTTCAGTTGTGTGTGTTAGCACCAAATATGACTTTGCGGTTATTTCTGCAAAACCCGAATATATGTGACAACGGTATCGCACACGAGAACCTGCCATCGGCGATAACTTGTGTTCGCTAGGAACACCCATATATGTTTTGTATAACATGGTAACCGACTTGATTTTTGAAATATTATATTTTGTTTAAGCAACTGCTGACGATTTTTTATCTCAGAAACTGTAAAACTGGATTACCTTTAATTTGCAAGTAACCGATCTGGTTAAAATACTTGGTAATTTGCAAGTAACCGATCTGGTTAAAATACTTGGTTCTTTATCTTGGTTTGGACACCTTTTTAACAATATATTTACTATCCTCGATTTCAGTACGTGTTTTAGCAGTCTTTTCATTATCGGTGGTGGTAGTTTTTATGTGGTTGATTTTTAATTTTTGTTATATCTTTGTGTAGCGTTTCAAGAGGTAACACTGCAAGCATATTTTTTGCAATTTTTGCTTTCAGCTGAAGACATGTTTATGCTTAAATGTTCGGTTTGAAGTTGTCTCAGTCCCATTTTGGTCCCATTTTGGTCACATGGATCTATGGTGAAGTTTCATCTGGTGTACACTGAAACAGCATGTAATTTAGTCGAATAATATGCCGTTCAGGATTACCTGTATGCAGTAATGCTACTATACGGTGCTAACTTGCAATTAAATGGAAACATGAACATAAAAACCAATGGAAACTTTCTCAAAACTCCCTTTATTTAATGTTCTTAAATAACATGGACACCCCTTTTATATTGCTGTCTTGTTTGGGTGACACAGACATATTTATATTTATTTAACACTGAGGACCTCCCCTCCTTGATGATAACGCTGAAATAGACCTTGCAATGCTTCAGAAAAAACCGCGTTCTGCGCACGAAACTGTGACTTGCTCGGGATATGACAGTTTCCTGAAAATATCTGGTAATACTTGGTGTTTTCAGACGCAACGGGTCTCGTCAATATGGTAACAGCGTTGCCGTGATTTAAAATAAATCCGATCCTTACATCCCTGCTTTTATTTTTTCTAGCACGTCAACCAATTGCTTCAGTTGCACAACACGTTCCGATATTTTCTTTTTCTCTTTTGAAATTTCACTCTCGAATCATCGAGTTATTGAACTCTTTTCTGATGCCATCAGTTTTCATTTTTCAAGTTTGAGTCTATTAAATAACAAACATTTGTTATAATGATTGATAAAACTTCATTGTGCGTGGTTGCCTTTTGGAAAAACAGTTCGATGTGGCCAGAACTGTATTAAAGCTTATTGTGGACAACACCCTTTAATAATTCGCCGTGGAGGAGGTCCTGACCGATGTACTGATTATGGTATTGGAGTTAAATCAACAATTAAAGTGTGCCGAAATTGTAGTGGTTCGTTGGATTACAGGGTATAATGCCAGACTAGCCGCCACTCAAATGGTCACAACTGAGAGTCAATCTGAAATTAAGATGTACGGATCATTATGGAATTTTTAAAACTTATTTTATTAAAGAAATGTGTATCATACTTCAAGCATAAGAGTACATAATGCAATCAAGTGTGTCTTGTGCAACTGGGAAAAACAGTGATATGTTTGGAGAAACGCCATTGGTGTATACTGCAGCGATCATTATGTGTAGAGCAATAAGGGATATATAATCCTATCGTGATGGCAACGTGAGGATAGGTGCTGATCATAGACTCTTCCCACGATGTGATGACACAAAGGAAGCACTAAAGATACAAAAAAAAAACTAAAATAAAAGAAAAATATTTAAAAGGGTTTTCTAACTGTGGGAGACACAAATAAGCATTTAAAGAGCCACTTTTGTTTGAAATATATTATCAAACAGCATGCATCCATTTCCAATGATGGTAATGCAATAGCGATTTTAGAGGTCAGTCAGACAGTTGCTGCCAGCCAAAGTAGAGCAACCAAAAGAGCCCAAGCGATTGTGGCAGCCTACTTATCATCCGCGATCGATAAGCACTGTCTAGAATCCGAGGCTTTGTCATTTCCCATTGCTATGGCACCTTGTACATATGGCATCATCGGCAGCAACTTTATAAAACATATCCACATGAAGTTTAGCATCTTTATGTTGGCGCAGCTGGATATAGCCGCACAATTTCAGCAGATAGTGTAGAATAAAATGTGAATGTCCCAGGTTATTTTTGGAGACCTGCGTTGCCGATCTGCGCTTTGACGAGGTGGCGCAAATGGTTACACAATATATAGGCACCAGTCAGATGCACATTGAAGATTACACACCGGAATGGTCTGAATGTCTTTTCTTGTGGTGCGTGGAGCTCCATCTTAATGTGTACGAGCACCACCGGAATTAAGGCTGGGGATACAATCCAACCTCAAAATGTATGTATGTTATCAATGTTATAATCACCGACAACCTCTGTTTCATTAGATGATCAAGTTGAACAGAGAGCAAATATGGACAGTACTTTGCAGAAATGATTTTCGCCGGGATCGACATCACGGCCAATGCAAGCAACGTCGTTAAGTTCGTGTGCCTCTATTCGTTGTATGCATTTGATAAGGAAAATGTCTTGTACCCGCTACGCAACAAGCAAGTGATTAAGGCACACGAGGCCAACCTGCTGTACTTTCTGAAGGGGAAAAGACCTATTGTATCTGAAAGATAAACTGATGCTTCCGGTTTTTAATCATAGCAAATTCAGCAATAAAACTTTCATCTGGTGGTATATCAATGTCTTCAGCCAGAACAACCCATTGGAAGCCAACACGCAAAATTGAAGCGTATATTCGAAAAGTCAAAGGGGGGAAACAATATTAGACATCCAGATATGCCACTGTCACATGAATGCCCCAAATATGCATATCGTATATCAATACATTCGAAATTAACCGTGTTTCGTGTACTACCTGTTTTGCCAAATGTCCACTTTGTCCAGCTTTAACTCAAAAGTTGAAATTTGGGTTGCGGAATATTAACACAGGGTTATGAGCAGTGAGCAATGCTCAGTATCACTATTCGTATCTTTAACAAGCATCAGTGTTGGGACAGAGGTTCTCGTGTAATCATTGCTATAATCTGAGAGTCAAACAATTCTCGTCGCTACATTAATGTTGTCCACAATTACGTCGATTTCGTTTTCAACGATGAAATAAAGTGCACTGTTAAACAATGTCATAATTCCGTTGTAAGCAAATACATCTCACTTCGGCATTGACACCGTAATTGCTATCGTCAGCCTGATAAAGTTTCCCTAGACTTCCAAGAATGTCTGACGTGGAAGGAATAGCCTAGATGTGTCTTGCACTTCCAATTATATTGATTAATTGCTCTGGCTGGAACACCAATACCACGTCTAGTTCCATCACATATCATGTACACAGGTTTTCTACATTAACGGGTTTCACACGTTCTCACATGACTCTCATTGTTGTTATTATTATATATCAGGCTTATCTTTAATGTATAGTTGTATCGTCCTGATCCACAAGGGAAACACATGTGTCAGCCGATTATTATGGCATGTAAGATTCGCAGGTACTGCAGGTGTACTCAATGTCAGATCATCGGATTCCAGAGTTGGTGAAATACCAAACAGTATATAACCCTGAACAACTGTGCTTGTCCTTTTATTCCTGCTCTCATAACTACAACTGATTGAGCCTAAAGTTAAATTAACTTGCTTCGTTGAGGTAATTCTCACATTATCAGGTGCAATATGACATCACACACGTAAGATAACCGCTTATTATCTCGAATGTGGCAAGAGCAACCTAACAGTGGTCTTACTGATGACCGTGCAATATCAGCCGCATACTTTTAGGATTATATTGCAATGACACAAATTTGTATTGGCTCGTGGACACGTATACCAATTTGAAATGCTTTGCCGGTCACCGATGTCATTTTAGTCAAATTTCTTCATTGATCAATTCTGTTTTGTAAACCCCATAGGAGTAATTCAATAGCCTGACAGATCGGGCCAGTGTCAGTTGAAGCGAGTTATCTGAACTCAGATCACGAAACGGTTGGGATCGGATATTAAGCCAACTGCAATACACTCGAGAGGATGCACGTTTGATCTAAAGTGTGCTTGATTTACCAACAGTCACATTCTAATTGTTTTTCAATGTAGAAGATAAAATTGTAGGTGCAGGCTGTTCTTCTTCTGCTGTTGTTGCATATTGTTTTCGTGTAACTTTTGCTGGTGACTACCTATTTCGGTTTCGTTGAAGCGAAACCGTTTGATGCGAATATTATTCTGCTTCCATTTCAGGAGTAAAGACAGGTCGATCCGAATATTGTTATGACGTAGTATCAGAGGATATTTAATACCCTCGATTATTCTTCTGTCGCGGAAGTTTTATGGACTGGATAATATTCTCCTGATTTGTGCATGAGATACATAATTGTTTTATCGCTTCAAGCATTATATTAACTTTTCCAATTTTACTCAAATCAAGTAAATTTTTTATAATAATTAAACACATTGCAGAGGCGTTTTTATCCCCAGTAAATTTACTGCATACCAATTAGACTTTAACCTTTTTATATCCTTTGATGGTTTTTTGACCACTACATCTCTCCAGCTGGGCAACATTAATCCTCCGCGGAAGAGGTCTCTTTTGATCTACGGGCGACCTTCTTCATTCAACGTCGGTGAATGCACCAATGACCGCTAATTAGGTGATGGTTGTGTTTCTCCGGTGTCTTTTTCTTTGACTTCAGCCACCAAATCTGGGAAGCGTGTAATAACCTCTGCATGTGCTTGTGTTGTGTTTTGATAGCCTTGGTGCTAAGTCTTTCCAGTTAGGGCTCCAACTTGTTCACTATGACCTTTGCACCCTTTTTATTATCTTATACGTTGGGAAATTTCTTTACTGGGTTTAATGTTTGTTCAAACCCGACTGTAACATGCTCTTTTATGGCCTTTCATCGCATTTTGAAGTAATTCTGGTTATTGTTGAACAAATTCACGGTGTCGCTACTCATTCTTGTATGGTATCACTGTCGGCCCTTTTTATATATAATTTTGTGCTTGATTGGAAATTTATGCATCCAGTCCCGAACAAGTTTTACCCCCTCGACTGGAAGTTCCCTTCAAATCAGTGGTGAGAACGTTATGCGGGTCAAAGGTTATCATTGCAAACATGTCATTTAATTTATCCCACGTGTGGTCGGTGGCACACCAATAAATGTTTCCAAGAACATGCGCTTAAATGCCACGAAATATCGTCAGCATAATACTGTTGTCAAAGATTACTTTCTGGAATATATGCGCATCTATGAGTTAAATAGATGAGGTCAGTGTTTTTTGTCGGCCTTGTGAAAATGATAAACATCCGCTAAATTCGCTTGTGGCTGATGAGCAATTTCAGCTCTTTTAGACTGATGCCTTGAAAGGTTTCGTCGAATGGGGTTGTACAACTTGTACATAGATTGTTCTTCTGACAATTTTTGTACAGCATGCAGATGTAAACCTTTGAGTACGGGTGTTGCAACTGCTTGCAAAAATTGAATGTGTCATTGCTGTCGTTGCTGTTCCTCGAAACGTCACTATTTGTAAAGAACTGAAGTTACTTTGTGCCCATCCATACGTTCCAAGGGTAAAAGTGTGATGTCGTTGATGAAATGTGTATCCACGATGTTCTCTTCTTCTTCGTCTCATTATTACTTCTAAAAGATGTCCAGGAATCGATCATAACAAAAGCAGCATCCATTTAACACAACGGTCCTATTTACATAGTAACAAAACACTCCTTTTTGAACGAGTATTTTTTTGGTGACATTTTGTTCCACTATTTGGCGAAAAACGCAAAGATGGCTGCCTAATGGATGGTTCTTTATCTGAATCAAAGACATCATTTCTTTCAAAACGTTCTGACTACACTGACACACGGTTTCAATGATTTATGAAGCTGTTCTCTGAATGATATTTTTTCTCATCGCACAATTGGCTATGGTAAGTACTGGTCATACATCCCAACGCTTAGCTAAACGAAAAGGGAGTTCTTTCATTCCTTCCTTGGAAGAATGTCTCTTTTAAGGTGTGAAATGTGTTTCGGGAGGAAAAGAAAAACGAACTAAATCATTTGAAATGATTCTTCGTCTATACTGAAACTCGTGTCCATTGATGATCGCAACATCGTATCAACGTACGTTTAGACAAGCTGGTGTTCCCAAGGGACTAAATCTTGCTTGTTCCTGCTTTTACAAATCCAGTAAACATTGTTGCACTCCTCTTCTGTCTTGTAATTTGTTCTTTAGAAAGGTACCGTGTTTTGGGTGCAGATGCAGCTGGAGCAGTAGATGATTGTGACCGGTAGAAGTTTCGTTATAATTAGTTTGCCACTGTCTTCATCAAATTGGGAAAGACACGTCTTAAAACAGGGTTAGCATAGATCATTATTAATGGAGAAGTAGAAGAAGACATAGAAGGATAGACGGTTACCTTGCACGATTTTTTGTGTGCGTTTTTGCAGCAGGACATCCCTTTCTTGAAGGAGACCTTTTCGTTTCAGATTTCTTCTTTGAGTGTTCATACTGCACCTCTCTTCGTTTTTGGTGTGTCTTTTATATAATTCGGCCCTTTAGCTTTGGCATTAAATGCCATTTTAAAATGAAGGAATAATGACAACTTGGAAAAAGATCTATTTCCACATGGTTTCAAATTGATATTTTTGGGGGGCCTTAGTGTTGATACTTGGATCAGCCAGTCGCGGCAAAGCTACTTTATGTTGCTTTTGTGTTAAATTTAAAAACACTTTTGCCTGAAGTAGTATGTGAATGATACCATGTAGTAATTGAAGAGCTGTCGAGATAAACCTAAGTAACATTTGAGACTAGTTTCTAACAGTCATTAAAACACTTTTGCATTTTGTTTTCGCGACTAAAGACATACAGTGCGCGAATCCATTTGGCAGGGAGATAAAACTTAAAGATCGTCATGTTGAATATTATTAGATAGAAAATAAGAACATGATGTTTTAGCACCTTTTTACGAGACACGAAATCGTGAAGGTGATGTGTAAATGTTTGACCTACTTCCTGGCATCAACTGTGCAACAACTTTGTATGAAACCTCAAATAACTAGGAGAGGTAGGTTTTAAATGAAAGAGTAAATACACATGTGGGATTGAGTAGCATCGCATTACGGATAATTTTACGATGGTGTTCCTAAAAGTTTGGACAACATTGGAACTTAAGATTTATTTTCGAACACTACATACTGTGCAGTGAGATTGATGGTTCGAGGGGCTGTACTTTATGGAAATAGAGTCTGAATAATGTAAACAATACAGGCATTATAGTGTCCTTTTTCGTGTAAACCAACTCTTCAACACTATACAAGCTCTTATTATTTTATGTATGTTATTTTTTTCCCCCAAGATTAATTCTTCATATACTTTGGAACAAATGACAATAGCTTCATGACTGAGAAATAATGTTGAGTTTGCATTTCCCTTGAATCTTGCAAAACTATCTGTAAATGAGTGTTTGCTGTTGCAAAGGTAAATGTTGAATCCTCTCTTCTTCGAAAGTATACAAAACGATGGTCATATTTTGTACGAACCATGAACACAATCTGAAATGGTAAAGGAAATCTGTACCTTTATACTCCCATCCATGAAGTATAATTGTAATTGGTTTCCTTTAAGACAAATCCCGCTCTGGCTAAAGCCTTTCAAAAAGGTTCTTGAAATATGTATTTCCCTCTTAACGTGTGGAATTTACTGACAAAATATCAGACTGGAGGAAATTTATATTCTCTGGGTTCATGATACAGGTGATGTGTTGAGCATATTATCATTGTGAGTATTTGGCTGTTCTCAAAATAATAATTCTTGTCTTGGAATGTTTTTATACTGGTGAACGCTAACGATTTCAAATAGAGAATCTAATATACTTCGATTCAAGGGTCCAATAACGCTTTTATAATTTAACAAACGTACAATTTTGTGGTGTTTCATCTTTTGTTACATGAACGTATTGATCTTTATCTGGTTTTAAGGCTTCTTTCAAGACAACTTGACTGAAACGATAATAGTAATCTTTGGATTGCTGGACGTGTTGAATTTCTTCCATTATTTCGGATTAAGCTAAATCTGCATGTGCACACAGTGCAATCCATGCACGAGATTTCAAGCTGTGATAAATCATGAGTCATGGACAGTCTCAAACAATCTTCATCTTGAGCTTTGGGTAGGTGTCAGGTTTAAACTCTCGATGTTAAATTCCCCTCTGAGTCTAGACCGCGCTTCTCCTGTTTAAACCTAAGACATAATATCAAATCCAGTTTGACCCTAGTTGGACAAAGGTTACTGCTTTCATTGTAACGTATGAAAATGTATGAAATTTCACAGCGTAATTACACATTGTAAAAGTAAAATAATTCCAGGAATCTTAGAAAACAAAATGAACAGTTGGTGAGTTATTGTGGCTACACATTGCTATATATTTCCTCCATGTTAGTTCACTTTCCGGAAAATATTCTTAAATGTTCCTCAATATTATGTAATATCTTGCTCAGAGCTTCAGTGTATTGCCTTTAAAGTGGCTATAACTTACGGGATATAGAGTTGCTATATTCGATTTATATGTACGAACGGTAATTTGTCATTGGCAAATGAACAACTAAATTGTTACCAACTATGTGGGGACCTATGAATCTCGGAACTCTCTGTGGTGATTTCTTAATATCAAGAGTGCAAGGAGAGAGAAGCTCCAATTACCACGGGGAAGGAATTCACATCGGGAACAAATTCACAACAATAGTTCATGTAATCTCACACTGCATGAAACAAAATTGACATTTTAGATCAACTGAGCAACAGGTAAATCCCCAAAAAATGAAAATATTCATAATATTCATTGGGGTCTGAATGGTTCTTGTCTGTCACTTTTTATATGTGATCACTCTTATTCCGACTGTACATATATATATATATATATATATATATATATATATATATATATATATATATATATATATATCACAAGCTTCACAAATAGGTTACTATTGCTTCCTTTTTCCCACAGTTATTAGTGCGTCAATGGTGAATGTACTATTAGGTTTTATAACTTTTGCATACAACATCGTTCGAGAACTAGAGTAATATGCTAAAGCTAACATATTAAATCAGGCGTAAAGAATGACCAACTTTTGCCTGTGCCGAGTGTATAAAGCAAACTCCAAGAATTAAAGGCGTATTAGGTCTCATGGCTGCTTGTACAGTGATGTCCAAGAAACTAACACATTTTAAAAACGCTATCGGAAGTCTGATACCTTGTCTTGTCAATACTTTGCAGGATATATAAAAGCTATTCTAAAAATATTACAGATTTGAACGAAACGTATTTGTTTTATGTAGGATATTCACTGCTGTTGATTTAGTTTTATTTTTATGGTAAGAGCTATCAAGTTTTTCGTTTAGTTTGTACTTGATCAAAACACGATTTTAATAAGGCTCCTTTAGTTTTTCAGTTGTTTTAAATTGACAATCCATTGCATGGCCTTGAATTTTTTCCATCATTGTATCATCACATGGTTCAATTAGGTCTACATTTCTGACGTCCTGTAGAACTTAGCGCTTCGACATCCTGTGCCATTATGTGGTCGATTCGATTTCCCAGTTAGTAGCTGACTACGGCACAGCAGCATAGGCCACAATGTACAATCTGGGGACGTCCGTTTCTAGAACAGTTCATGCTGTACGCGACTTCACTCACTCCGTCTTAAAAATTGAACGATCCACCTCCCATACACCAGTCACTCTAAAGCTTGGGAAACAAACCGATCTTTCACTGATTAGATAACACATACAATTTATCTCCTACTTTGAATCTGTCCCATGGTAAATGGCTGTGATGATATCGCTTTTGCCGCCGCATGACACTTTTGATAGAGCGTGAGTATCTTTCATTCGCTCTCTCAGCTCCAACAACTTGGGAAGTGGTTTTCTTTCAGGAACACAGATAACTTCGGGGTGAGACTACTTCTCGTTAATGTTAAATATGCCTTTGGCAACATCTGTTGACGCACAGTCGTTCTTCATAAAGTCCAAACATTTTATACACATGTGATACAAATAAGGATCAGGACTTTTGCCATGTATAATGCGTACTGCACACTGGATCAAGTTATATTTGTGGTCGATGGGCTCAAATATTGTGTTTGCGCAAATCGTTGCTGCCGAAAACAAGGGACAATTGTTACAATCTGATTTTCTAACAACATAATATGTGCATTTATTTCTAATATAGCACAATCTTAACATGTGTATTAAAATGTTCAGGCGCCAAGATATTATGGGACATTGCATGTGCACAAGACGCATGAGATCCTTACAGTCGTGCATCATCGAACGGCTTTGGATGTCGAGCGCTCCTCTTGGCCGAACCACTTTCAACCAACATGGACTTTTCGTTGAAAGATTCGACAGTTAGCGCAAATTCTTCAGCCGCATCTATATCGTTACCAGCTTGCCTGCGCTAAAAATCAGGCAGGGTTAGAAGCCATTCGTCTACTGTTATTTTATTCATCATACTAAAAGCCTAATTCAGCAAGCAATACATTCAATGATTACTTCGTCGTTATAAATGGTTATATAGCATGGATGTCATTTGCCAGTGGAAGGTGGGTAGTTGACAACCTGCAGCTTGTTATTGCCTACATCATTATATGATGCTGCCACTTGCTAGATACGAATATTTGGATACCAGGGTTAAGATCAGTGTATGGTATTTTAAAATCAAATGCTTGCCGAGATTTTTGCTAGTTTGGCAAAGTGGTCTGCTCTTTCATTACCTTCAATACCGACATGATAAAGTGTACCTTGGACAAAACTAAATGTAACAAATAGTTTTAAGCATTTTCGGACATAATTTTCTTTATTCTATCGTTTATAAGAAAAGAATTTAATAATAAGTATTTATCATTTAATGTTTTTCAATGAAGTATAAACCGAAAATAAGCTAAAGTAACATCAGAAATCATGTATCATGCACAGCCTTTTTGGTTACATTTCTCTGTACATTAAATCTTATTTGGTCTGTCATTAAATAAAGCCTGGCACGATCTTATTGTTCTGTTATTTCAGATTTATCTCTGTATGATAAATTTATTTGTCCGATACAGATATAGGAATTTATGCTTTGTTGATTCCAAAACTCCATAAATAAATCATTCCTCAGTTGGTATTTTAAAACTTGTCTCTACCACTAATAATTGCTTCTTAGAATTTAAGCTGCACGTGTCTTTGTCATTAACATATAGTCAGCTTTGCGAATATTTTGTGTGGAATTCATGGCCTGCATCACTCACATTCCACTGCATATGATGAAGCAGATGAATACTGATACATAGATTTAAAAACTAAGACAAAAAAGGCAGGTTTGAGTGAAAAATATACCTATATGATTGCAGCGTTTTGCCTCTCATTTAAGATATTTATATATCCAAAGTCTACGCAAATAAAATTCTAATTTTATATGTGAGCTGACTGATTTTAATCTATTTGTGAATTTTTTATCTCTTTTGGGTGCTTTTTACTGGTTAGGAGAGGAAAAGTAAATCAAAAGTCAGTCGGAATAAATATCGCAGATTTCAGTCTAGTTACGTCGTGAAACTGTGGGGCTGAAACATTAATTATTGCCACTGAACTGATACACTATTCAGAATCACAGCTTCTACTTTCACGTTATGAATGCATATCACATCTACTTAATACTTGTCATTGTACTTAATAAACCTTTATTTATCTGACTGTACGCCTTTATATGGGTCTCTCAGTGGCATAATTTGCCGCATTGTTAAGTTGGCTGTACTCAAACAATTATACTTTGTCATTCACAGTATCGCGAATTACATCTGCGTCTGTTTCACATCGGACTTTCACGCCAGAGTCTCAAAATGTAGATAAAACTACTGAATTCGTTCATGAGTTAATGATTTGAACATAATTCAAATTGACATACAGCCCAGCACTTCACATTTGATATATGCTGCAAAAGACATGTAATTAGCCGTGGTCGTCCCGAGTCCTAGAAAAGACCATTTATGATATCGCAAAAAATCAAAGGGAGGCAAATACATTATGATTGAATAAAGCCAATTAGCAAAGATGATCTCTCCTTAATAAATAAACCGATTCTTCCACAGGCAATGGCGGCATTGACACATTTGATGTAAACATACCACCCTGTTTAAGCATGTATTTACTTCGATGTGTTACGCTCGAAGTCGATTCAAACGGTGTTGAAATATTTCGCGCACGAAACGATTTGCATGGGAGCCTCGTTAATCCGGACTCCGTTTATCCGGAACCCTCCCTATCCGGACATAATTCAACGGGATCGGAGTACATGAACGTCATTTTCCTCCGTTAATCAACAAATGCGCGTTCCGGATCCGGGAATCAAAATCGGGGACCAAAGTGTAAAATTACTATAAAACTTTTCTCTATAATCCGGAAAGTATCTGTCCGAAATTAAGAAAATTCGAAAAATCGTATATGAAAATACAGCCAGTCAGAAAACACCGATTCACCTACGCAGATTTCGAGATGTGAAATGTATCAATCTCTGACTGGTCAAATTCAAGTGGTACGTTAAAGTTATCAATTGATCACGTGACCACGTGTGTGGAAAAACTAAGTAGCGTAATCAGATTGTAACCAGCGATTGTATAAACAACGTCTGTTTATTGAGGGCAGTACCAATACAGTTGATTGATTTAAACTGTGGACAGCATAGGGCTTCATTTCAGAACAAAATATGTACGTCGATTATCAGCTCATTAGCAGCTATAACAGCATTAAAACATATAAAAAGGACTGCATCTTGTTAGTTTACCATAACTCATTTAACGGCAAGATATCAGTTTGAATTCGTTTTACTTTGTACATTTATTATGGCGACACCATCAAGCAAGTGTAGACGAATATAGATACCGGCCAGTATAAGAAAGAATTGCCGCACAAAGAAGATCATCCAAAAGCTACCATTCAAAACATACGCCAGCATATTATAGCTTACTCCTCCTTAGACAGTGGCAAGTCGAGAGTTGCTGACTCATAAAAAACAAGGACAAATGGTTGTCCGTAAATGCCTACTCATCAGCCCTAACCCGCACTCGCCACGCCAAATATCAAGAAGTCGATGAAGCCTTATTCATATGATACTCGGATAGGTCGACCTACTACGCCGCCGTCAACAATGAAATGCTCAATGCCAAGACAAAAATACTCGGAGACTTGGCATCACTGACTTTGCCTATTCTCGTGGTTGGCTACACATTTTCAAGAAGCGACGAGGCATCAAAGGCACATTGTATGAGGGAGAAGCAGATAGTGCCAACATGAACAAAATGTAGGCCGGCAGAGAAGAACTACATAGATTACTGCAAGACTACCACCCACAAAACCTTGACGAAACTGGATTGTTTTTCTGACTGGATCAAACTACATTTTAGCTACCGACAACATTAAAGGCACCAAAAAGTCTAAGGATAGGATCACCGTGGCGCTGAGTGCAAAAGCAACGGGACTATCAAATTAAAACCATTTGTCATCACTAACGTCAACAGACCTAGATGTTTTGGCAAAGCTTATAACCCCGACAGATACTTGAGATACAAACACATCAAAGCTTGCATGACGGCAGGAACTTTTCATTGACTGGTTGAATTACTTCGATAAACAGACCAGGGAAGCCAAACGAAACGTCATCTTACTTGTAGACAACGGTGCAAGCCACACACACGAGGGCATTCGATTACGCAACGTAAAACTACACTTCCTTCCGCTAAATACAACGGCACACATTCAGCCAATGGACGCAGACATAATGCGTGCATTCAAGACCCACTACTGGAAACAGCTGGTTAGACATTACATTGACTGTGCTGAGCAAAGCAAGGTTCAAACTGTGGACATTAGGCAGGCACTACACATGGTAATGACAGCGTGGGGTTCAGTGACACAAACTTCACTCTCAAACTGTTTTGACATGTACCGATCATATCGACACCAATCACTACTGTTGAAGATGTTGATGACAGAGATGACATTAAGTGAGCTCACAGATGTAATAAGAAGCCTTCCTACCCAGGAAGATAGGTATGCTGAGGAATACGTACGGATAGACGACATGGAAGAGACAGAGTAACAACTCAGCGACGACAACATTTTGACCCTGGTAAATAGAGATGAGGTTCCAGACAATGCTAATGCAGAAGACGATGATGCCACTACCGAACCCGAGGGAAAAGACATTACCATCAACCATACCAAGGACAGCATAGCAACACAAATTTCGTATTTTGAGTAGACATCAGCAATATTCACCAGTGGTGACATAAAACACTATATTGTAGCCCTTGATTTCTATGGACACTATCAATAATCATTGCAGATTGAGCCGCCAAAAAATCCAGGCAAACAAATGTTACAGATTTCTTCAGGAAATTGACATAATACATGTATGTACAGTACATAGATGTACATGAGCATAGTGTGATGTGTTCGATGTGTTGATTGTTTAAATTTATATTTACTGTATTTGTTTGTTATATTTACTGTACATGTATGTACAAGCGCATGTTATAATAATGTTAAATAAAATAAACAAACGTCAATAGATGTGTTAATTGATTTGTTCCAACCATTAAAGAACAGGCAGTACTTTTACAGCTAGCATTTACATGTACATGTATACGATATGATGACATCATAAAATAAAAATGTGCATGATACAATTATCCGGAAAACTCGTTAATCAGGTCATATTTACCGGGAACGAAGGTGTCCGAATTAACGAGGCTGCAATGTTGTTACTTTTAACTATATTTGACCACACTAACCTGAAAATTCAATGTGCTGCAGATGCGTATATCATTCGCGATTCTGTGCCTAACGAGCATTAGGTCGAAATATAATTCTTTATGAGAAATATGATCTCGCATTGATAGACACACACCGGAAATAGATAATAGTTAATAGACACATTTTATTTATAGTCGGTTTACATTAACGCAATAAGAACCTTTCTCTCATTATTTTGCTGATTTTATGACAACCAAAATTCAATTAATTTTATATACATACATACATACATGCATACATCAGTTCGCACAGATAATGCATTACATATTTGCATGCATGCATACAGATAAACATAAACATGTTTACACAGGTACATACACATGACAATAATTAAGGCCATATATATATCTACATGCATAACAACATACATATTCACACACAGATACAGATATATTTATTTGTTTTATTAGGTTGCTAATAATTTTAAATTTTTAATTTGGTTATTTTCATAGGAATTTTAAATCTGGTATTTATGCTAAACAGATATACAAATATAATTTCCAGTCTAAAAGTGACATGCGGGATAATAAGAGAAGATCTTGGTTAAGATTACTAGCAGATTAAACAAATATACATATAAAAAAGTTATCATAAACAAACTTAGGATGTAGTTATTCATGGTATAAGTTTTCAATTTGTAATGTTAAAGAGTTGGCCAAAACTATGCGGATAAATACTCAATTTTAATTTAAAATTGGTATAAAATACCACACGGCAGAGGCATTAAAAGCAGCGTTCATCGTAAACAGGAAAATATATGAAAGGAAAATATAGAAAATGAAAACAAGAAAAAATTAGAAACAAAATAACAGAACAGGAAACCTAAAACACAGCATGGACAGCAGAACGGGAGAGAGAGAGAGAGAGAGAGAGAGAGAGAAGAGAGAGAAAGAGATAGAGAGAGAGAGAGAGAGAGAAGGAGAGGACAATTATCTACAACTAAATGTAGGAAAAAGAAAAAGCCATATTGAAGTTCCAAGTAAATCTATACAAATATGAATAAAAGCACATGCAGCAGAGCTTGGCAGAGGAGGTGTATTTTTTAACATATTTACATATCGAAAATGTGAATAAATAGTATTGCTATAGCCATCGTAATAGTTGTAGAATAATTGATTAGGTCTAGAGTTACATTCAAGTGTCTCCGGTGGTCTAATTAGTGATATTGAACAGGTGAAATTCTTTTTGAAATCAGACAGAGATGCTTGTCACATTTTTCCAAAGTAGTTTATAATATGATCACATATTGTTCATTCGAAGAGTTTTGATAAAGTCGGGGAACAGTAACTGAAACGTTTTTTATTTTGTGGCTTTGATAACGGGAAAATCTATGCTTTTTTGAATCTGATTGGGAAACTGCTCAAATGAAGGCTGAATCTTAAGAGGTTACAATGTCCGCAAGTTATTGACTTAGTAATTGCAATAGTTTAAGCGAAGAAAGATAAGTGTCAGTTAGCTTGTTAATGCTGATATTAGATAAGCTGTAAAGTCTTCAGTGACATGAGATAAACCTAATTTATTTGACATACGAATGTTCTCTTTGATAGATAGGATGTTCGTAGTTAGGTAGGTGGTTATTGTCTATGTCTTATGCGACATTTACAAGAAAAATCATTAAAGGTATTAGCCAGACAGGTATAAACGTATTTACAATCTAATCTCTTTGCTATAGGATACATGATATTTGTAAATATATATTCAGCGATCTAAAGACCACGGTCTTTATATTCAATACGTAAAGAAAGGCATTGACTTTGCCTGTCAGACATCAGCCAGCGGTGCCATGAAACGGTTGATGGTGTATTCCATTTAATAGCAGTTATCATTTTGCATTTCGAATCATTTTTCAATCCATTTTACGGGCATCCATCTTAAATGTGGAGACGACATTTGCCGTAACTAAATTAAACCAGCAATGCGTATGGCAAGAGACATACTGCGTGACTGTCGTGAGAAAAGTTAAAATAAATGGATGTTATATTCTAAAATACAAACGAAAGAATGATAAAAGAGAAATTTAGATATAGCGCTGTTTTACTGAAACACAAACATACAGTGTCCGTGGCATAGCAAGTTTTGATATCTATTAACATTACTTAAAGGTGCGGAGTGGTGCCGCAAGACAGACATGCAGTTTTCATAGCATAACAAACAAAGCAGCAGGGAAGTTCTACAGACCCCCTGGCACAGACTAAAATAAACCTCCCACACAACATTTCTCCGTACAAGCCTCAGATTGCAAAAATAAACCCTCCTGCGCAAATTAATCATTAAAATTTCGACCCAAAGTGCATTTTCAGGCATAAAAAAAAACAGCATTTTTTGGGGGGGGTATTGTAAAATTTGTTTGTGATTGCAAATTCGGACTGCGGATACTAATTTTATTTCACATTAAAACAATATAGTTGAAAATAATATGAGTCGGAAAACTAGCACAGTTGGAGAGCCTCAATCTGCTAGATTAGCGCGAGATCAATTAGCGGCATTAAAGAAGTTTATTCCGACAAAACAATTATTTAAGAAAAATGTTCGTGGTTACGAAGATATGCAACATGGAATTTCAGAAACTTCGGCAAAATGGTTGAAGCCAGTGACCGGAACAATTGAGCAGGTTGTATATGGCGACGAAAAAGATCCAGATGCTAGAAAACGTGGAATCTTTCCTATGTTGAAAGGTATTGAGGATCAATCACGAACATTACCCGAGCGATTAGCAATAGCAGCAGCGGCGCAACAACTTGCAATTACTGATGGAGGAAAACCTGGAGATGGAAAACCGGGAGGAAGAAAAATCTCAATGATAAAAGGGAAGTTTAATATCGATAATTTAAGAGAAAATTTCACCGATGAGGGATGGGAAATAATATCGCAGCCCCTCTCGACATTGTATAATATAGATGAGATTGGCCAATTTGCGGAGGAATATTTTAGTAGTCGAGCTGAATTTTTGACTGCAGTGGGGAAAAAAAGATATGCAACTCGCGATAGTTGGTACGATATGGTATATAAAATTTACACACAAACAACATCAGTAAGGAAGACAACGGATCCGCGTTACAGAAGATTTTTAGAAACAGCAAGAGATACACAAAAAGATATTGTGCAAAGGGAGAAAGACAGAAAACAACAGGAGAAAGAAAGAAAACAACAGGAAAAAGAAGAAAGAAAACAACTGGAAAAAGAAAGAAAACAACAGGAAAAAAAAGAAAAAACTAAAACACGAGGAAGAAAAGTAATACCACAGGAAGATATTCAACCACAGGAGCCAATATTTCAACCAGAGGAATTAGGAGCTAGACCAAAAGAAAAAACTTCACCTCAGAAAAAGGAAAGAAAATCGAAAAAGAAAAAAGATCAAAGTGATGAACCGATAATTGTACCCGAATATAAATCATCACCGGCTAGTAGTGTGTTTAAAATTGATCCTAGTGTAACAGCGGATAATTATTTGAATCCAAGTAGGTTTTATTTACTTAGCCACTATGATTCATTAGTTCAAATGACTGCGAATGATTCTACGGAAAATAAAAGATTCTTTTTACGAAAAGAAATTGATGCTGATAAAGTTAACATACTTGATTGGTATGCGATAATGTATTTTGGTAGTTTAGGAAAACCAGTAAGATATTCTGATGAAGGTTTTGCGAAATTTTCATCGGATGTTGGTAATTACAGAATAGAGTTATCAGAGGGAAAAGCAATAGCATTATCTTTAATAAAATCTAAACAAGATATTCCTATAGGGGATTTGCCACCAAGGTCATTGTCAGGGACATCTTCATCGCCGTCAGATGAAGTATTCTACGTAACGCCATTGGAATCTCCAGAAACAAAAAAAACAGGAAGTGGATATTCAGTTTGTCCCGACAGTGTTGTCAATGATGTATCTCGCCTCGAAGTATTAATCGGAGGAAAGCGAGCAGGAAATAATTCTCGTGAGATAGTCAACGAAGCATCAGATATTTGTCAGCGATTATTCCGTGGTGGTATCATCGATTCTCACATTTACAAGGAGTTTGTCGATGAACTCATCGATTAAATCAATACAATTGAAATAATATGATTATTCATAAACATCAACGCAGACCTAATCAGGTTCGCATAGTAAACTCTCGATTGCCAGTATACAAATATATTCACGGTAATGGATTCGGCGATATCATTGGAAGTCTTGTCACGCGAGTAATACCTAAAATTGGACCAATGGTAAAACAACTAGGATTGAAAGCGATAGGAAAGATAGGTGAGACTGCTGTTTCTGGTATCGGTAATTTGGCCAGTAAAGGCTTCAACGCTATCAAAGATAAAATATTAAGTTTAGTACGTAAAAAGCAACCCGTCAAATTACCCATTACCAGCGAAATGCCACCTGAAGTCAGTAAGGCCATAAATGATGCGGCAAATAAAAAAATAAATGATCTAGCACAGGAAGCTGCTATAACAAATCTAGCGCAGGAAGTTGCTAATACAAATCTAGCGCAGAATGTTGCTAATACAAATCTAGCAAATACAAGTTTTGTTTCAGGTGATGGTCTTCGTTTTAGACGATATTATTAATAATAAATGTTCGCACAAGTGTCAAATGAAGTATTTGACATGGATGAACCGGTAGGTAGGGATACATCAGTGCGAGATTTCCAGTATTTCTCGTACGAGGTAGTTGAGCCAGATTCAAGAAATCGAAAGGAAATACAAGTCCACGATACAACAAGATATTTTCTTCCATCTGAGGCGTATATCGAATTTGTTGGGAGAATTGTAAAGGCAGCTGATGATACCAACTTTGCGGCGGCTTATAAGATAGGATTTGTTAACAATGGTATCATGGCATTATTCAAGAACGCCACTTACATGATCGATGGAAAAGAGATTGAATCAATCACGAATAATGTTGATATAGCAACGACGATCATAGGACTAGCAAGATACTCTGATGATTTTACCAGGTCAGCCGGTCCTAGTATGATGTTCGCCAAGGATAACTCTGAACATCCTGATAATTACCCGTATAATAAAGTACGACCGCACGAACATACTGCCGCTGCCAATATTGCTGATATCGAACCTGTGGTGTTGGGACCTAATGACAATTACAACCTTGGATTTGCAACACGAAATAAAATGTTAGTTGGAGGTGAACGAAGATTTTCCTGTGCAATTCCGTTATCTCATATTTTTGGATTTTGCAGACATTTTAGAAAAGTTATTTACGGAGCGAAACACACTATAATTTTTGTTCGGGATGCAAATGATGATAGAGCCATCTGGCGAGAAGCTGGTCCAGATGCTGGCAAAGTTGTCCTTGAAAAAATTACCTTGTGGATGCCAGCAATAACACCGTCGATGATCATAGAAGAAAAATTATTGTCATTTATGAATCAAGGTGGAAAATCCGTTATGTCCTGGCTAACAACTATGACTGACTCCTACGATATTAATATGAACGGAATATTTACCTGGCGAATTGCTTCACAACAGGGCTCCTCTGCACCTAGACATATCTTTGTTGCTCTCCAAAACATAAATAAATACGATCAATTACACAGTCACATGATATTTGATCAATTCGAGGCAACAAACGTATCGTTGAGAATAAATGGCCAACAAGAGCCAACCGAAGAAATAGCTATCAATTTTGTCCAATATTCCACTGCACGCGCGTATCATCGATTACTAAGTTTTATGGGACGCGATCAAAATATTGATACCGGATTGCAAATATCACAACTAGATTTTAATACATTATATCCTATCTATTACTTTTCCCTGGAACATCTCGATTTAGTAAAGCAGTCGGTTGTCGATATTCATTTTAAAGCCAGAATTAACACAGGAGGAAACGCAAGAGCAATTGCAGTTATTCTTAGTGATAGAACAATGATCCTGGAAGGCATCAGTGGTAGAATGAGAGTCATCGATGCACCCGTAGAGAACATGTGATAAATTCTAAATTTAGATTAAGTGATTATTAATATGCCATACGATCACGTCAGCGTAACTCTGACCCCGGGTCAGGTGAAAAAACTTCATGCAGCAACAACAGCGCGACACGGTTTAAGTTTAACCTTAAAAAGTAATCAACTTCACGGTGGACCTAACAAACTATCGTTAACTAAAAATCAACACGGACATTTCACCAGAGCCAGATCAGCAAATACTGGTATTCGCCTGAATCTCTCAATAGGAGCAATCAGAGATATGATCAAAACTGGCGGTATTTTTCCTTTATTCGCCGCTATTCCAGGATTAATAGCTGCAGCGGCCCCCATGATTGCAAAGGCAGTAGGATTAGGTGCACTTGGTGGGATGGGTACCGTATTAGGAAAAAAGATCGTCGGAGGAAGATATCGCAAAAAAAAGGGAGGGATATTCCCTCTTCTCCCCCTTCTCACAAAATTGATGCAGCCGCAACAAGGATCAGGCCTTTATCTAAGACGACCCCCGTACGGATCCGGTCTAAGTCGAGCCTACCAGCCTCAAATTTAGATTTAATAAGTGAAGCAAAAAAAAAGAAAATAAAATTTTTCAGGGGCGTATTTATGCGAGATCAACTACCGGACAAACCAAATCTCACCGAGACAGGAATAATAAACCTCGATAAAAATTCTGGTCCTGGCACTCACTGGGTTGCTTACGCGATTAATCCTCGCGAAATCATTTACTTCGACTCATACGGATTAGCGCCGCCAAACGAATTTATCAAATACGTGTCAAAACTAAAACTTCCGATTTGGTATTCAACACTTCCAACACAAACATTAGCAGATCCACCAATATGCGGCCCGGAGTCAATTAATGTCCTTGATGCAATTTCAAAATCATCCAAACCTTATCGCAAAATTTTATTTGAATATACCGTAGATAAATATCATGGTTGACATTTACGGTAGGTCCCTCTTCAGAAAAGAAAAAAAAGGAACGGGCGACATCGATACATCAAAGTTTGCAACCAAGAGTGATATTAACAATCTTCTATCGTTGTCAGAAGTTGATCCTGGTGAAGTTGCTGTTTTTCAAAATACAGAAGGGCGATTACAAACTAGTAACGTTAAAATAACTGATATAATCAAGCGAGACGAATACCGTGATCACATTAGTCAGTTTACTCGCCAATCGGAGATGGTATTAAAATCTATTGCTGATATCGCCGATATTATAGCAAAGTTACCCCTGAAGGCCGATAAAGCATTACACGACGATCTTCAGGATAGAATGACAAAAAGACTTAACAGGCTAAATAACGACCTTAAAAAACTTGAGGATGCTTTAGCTAAATTTAGTAAAAAATTTGACGAGAACATAAAAACATCCAGCGATACTTCCTCCGCCGCAAACGAACTAGCAAATAAAAAATCCGATCAAGAATCACATGACGATCTTAGCGAGAAAATAAAAAAAATCAACGAGGAAATTACTAGTATTCTTGCCGAAATTAACGAAGTAAATATCTCAATGAGTCAGAAAATCGATAAACCATCAATCGACGATCTCAGCGAGAAAATAAAAAAAATCAACGAGGAAATTACTAGTATTCTTGCCAAAATTAACGAAGTAAATATCTCGATGGGTCAGAAACCATCAATCGAAGATCTCAACAAAAAAATCAACGAGGAAATTATTAAACTCGGTAATGTTGTTGTTCCCGAATTTACCAGGGGGATTAACGTGATGCAAGGACAAATAAAATCCATCAACGATGAAATTAACGTGGTACGTGAATTAGCGCGTCAAAAGTTAGATACATCAACGTACGACGAAAAAATTCAAGATTTAAACACGAAACTTCTTGCTGCAACAGCAAAGATTGACCAATCCGACGATAAAACTGGTCACGCCACTGACGTAAAACAATTAGGTAGGGAAATTATCGAAACAACCACAAAAATTAACAATATCAACACAAAAATATCGTCAATGAACCTTGGAAGATTATCGCGAATTTCGATACCAGAAAAAGCAGAAACAAATAATGTTACCTGTAGTGTACCATTTGTTGTAGAGACATATAAGGGTATATGGACACCTGGGATTGACCCATTTCTCTTTCAGGCGCCAATTATGGGTATATATCGAATACATATTATCTCCAGGATAAAATTCAATGCAAAAAGCAATAATGCATATTTCGTTGAATATTATCCCGGTTTTCTTATTTTAACCTTAGATGAACAGCAAGCATTTTTCATCAGTCTGGAACCACCAGATAGAACCATAACAAAACCAACTCATTTTTTTGTAATTTTCGAATATTTATCCGAAATACCCCCAAATTGGAATAACGAATTATATTTATAAATGACAGCATCGGATTACCGCTACAATCAGGCGCGATCATGGCAGGATTCGTTGCGAAAACAACTTGACGATTATCAGATAAAAATAAATAAATACCAGCGCAAATTAGTTATCATTGATGTTGCAGTGTACGCGGTATCTGCTGTGGTCGCTGGTGCAGGAATAATTCTATCCGCGGTAACAATGATAGCGCCAATCGTTGCAACAATAATAATATCGTCAACAACAACAATCGCGGGTGTTCTTAATATCATCGCGAAAAAAATCTCATCGTGCACAAGTGAAAAATTATCATCGTACAAAAGTAAACTAACTAAGATCAGTGACGCGTACTCGAAGTTATCATTGTTACTTTCTGAGAGTCTCAACGATGGTATTATATCCGATCTAGAATTTTCTTCAATGATTAGTATTTACTCGGAGATTGAACAAATGAATATTAATAATGTCCGAGCTAGCCCAGATCGTGACAAACACAACACCACCAACAACAACGTTAATATCGCTAAGTTCAACGAAACCCGAGTTTAGTATTAATTTCTCAACACCAATTAGCGTTAATGAAATTGCGTTAACACAATTGCGCGTCTACAATAGCTGGCCTAATGTTAGATCAAAATCATTCGGTAATTTGATGCCAAATAATTCACTTGTTTTTGCAAATAAAAATAAACCCGATGGAACACCCGATTGGATCGTCGTTGGTATACCAACCGGTAGTTACGAAATTGATCAGCTGAATAATGAGTTTACCACTAGAATATCAAATTTAACCGGCGATGCTACTCCGGGAATAAAGATATCTTCACATGATCCAACACTATCGTCAATGATAGAAGTGAAATCACCGTACGTGGTAGATATTTACCAATCATCGATCAGGAATATATTAGGTTGGCCCGAGGTCGCACCTCTGATAAAACCAAAAAAATCGGATGTTATTATTCCAGGTTGGTATGATGAAACCCTTCCAGAACTACCGGAACCAAAAAAATCGGATTTTACAACCGACGAAGGATGGTATGGAGATATCAAACACAAACCTTTGATCCACAGCGCCATCAATCTCATGAATAATCACAAATTTAACCTGGTAATGTTCGCTTTCACTTTTATTAACGAAAGAATTCTCTCATGGCTGCCTCTTCCTAAAATCCCCCCAGATGTGAAAATCTTCGACGCTACCCACATTAACAGGATAATAGCCCCCATAGACGGTATCTTGGTAAGAAGAACCCTCGACGAGTTTATTCAAGAACACGAATTACAATTAAATTTATTGCGCGGATCATTTCATGAATGCATCCTAAATAAATCTGGTTCATGTAGCGAAATTATAAAACACGTGAAAATTTTAAATCAACTTGCGAATGATATTGAATATTATCATGATATGTTTATTCGGGCGATAGTCGACGATATATCAATTGCCGAGTATGTTCTTCCTATTAGCAAATTCGAGTTGATCAAGAACTCGGGTGAGAAACAAAAATTCATGAGAGTATTTGAATTAACCGAGGAAACACTGCCAAATTTCAAATTTCCCAATTCTGATTTTGATGCGATGAGAAAATCCGTCACTGATACCATTGATGATTTATTTCCGAAATTACATGCCGCATGGACCAAAAAAATACATTCAGAATTGATTCTTAAACACAATAACGATCCTGACAAAGGTGGACGACATATATCGCCGGATATCGTTAATATAACGGAAGTTATCGCGATTTATCTTCACGCGGATGTTGTCGAGGGTAGTTACAATGTTGATGCGTCAGAGTCAAATCAAGCCCATCAGGGTTTTATATTGTATTCATTTTCACCTAGCGCATCTCCTGGTTATTTGATAATCAAGGAGCCAATGAATCCGTTTTACCTGCGATGTCATAATCGATTTTTGTCAAGAATAAATTTCAAACTAACGGATCAAAAAGGAAATTTACTTGATATACGCGGAGAAACTGTGAGTATCAATCTTTTGGTGAAATCATAAATTTTCAAATCGCAAGTGAATTTGTTAAATCTGTATCCGGGAAAAAATGAGCGAAAAAAAATAAATAAAAACCAGGGGAATTTTTAAAATTAATCTTTTTTTTTTATTTTGCAGAAATTATTCAGGAATTTGATGATTCCCTAATTTTACTTTCATCAACAAGTTTTTTCAACTGCCTGATGCGCGAACTTGTAATTTTTCGTGATTCATATGCGTCAGATAAAATTAATCTTGCGTTTTCTACCAACATCGATAATTTAACAAAATCCTCGATGCGATCATCGCTGACTGTCGCAAGTGATTGATATATCGCGATTTGGATTTTCTTTATTAATTTATATTCGGACGGCAGCGTATATTTGTATTCAAGTTTCCCTAGAATAATAGTTTCGAATTCCGCTCGAATTTTATTTGTGTCTAGATCCGATGGAAGATCTACCTTTTTCTTCAGATCGTCGATGGCTACAATGATATCGTTTATTGTTTGTTCGTCCATTATACTAATTTTGTAGTATTCAATTATTCTTCGTCATTTTCCGAATCAAATATTATTCGGATGTAGGAAAATTTAATCCACGAATTAGCATCATAAGAAAAAGTTTTATTAATTTTTCCTTCTGCTACTCGTCGTACCGAATTTGAATTAATAACGAAATATTTCGCAGCTGCAGTCATTGATTCGAATACAAGTTCTTTACCTGTTACCTGATTTACCGATTTGACAGCCTTAGCTGGTCGCTGCCCACCACCTGTGTTACCAGCCTTTGAATTTTCACTCTGCGTCACAGCTCGAAGGTTAGATAATTCGTTATTAAGTTTATTACCGTCAATGTGGTCGATGACAAGTCCGATTTTTATTGGTCCTTTGTAACATTCGAACACAAATCTGTGGTTAAAATATTTTACTCCCCTTCTTCTTTTAGTTTTGTTGATTGTAAATCTCACGTAACCGTTTTTATCAACATTACCAACAAGATTCTTCGTTTTTATATATCTGACATTACCATCCTCAGATGCTTCGTAACCCTCGATGGTAGGATGAGATCTATACTCGTGTGAGATTTTCATTGCAGGAATCGTTGATTTCATTTCCATATACAATATTCTGTTTGTTTAAATCATAATTTGCTTTGAAACGATTAATATAATCTTCTTCACAAGAAATTACTGATAAAGATTTCTTTTCATAATATCTTCGTAACTCACGATATTTCTTTCCACCACAAGAAAAACACAATCGAGTCTTTCCTCGAATGCCAACTTGGCAAACTAAGCATCGTTGTGGTCCTTTGTTAACTCGTCGAACTTCGTATATATGAGCGCCGCAATATTCACCTCTGCAGGATTTGTCACATGACTTTGTTGATCCGACTATTATCCATTTGCATTGCATATTATAATTTAAACATTTGTCTAAAATATAATAATGGATTTATTTGATCTTGATGAGGCAGAATATATCATTCCTGAAGTAGATCGTGCAAAGAAAGAATTTTTCGATGATGGAGCGATTCATACCTGGTCGACATGGAAAACTAATTTTGTTGATGCTACGATGAATCTGGAGCGAGCAAAGAAGATAATCGAACATATAAAATCTGAACACAAAGAGGAGCGATTTATCTTTGGAATAAAATTTATCGCACAAATGCCCGATGACACTTGGATTATTCGCGATAAAAGAGATCCAGTACGCGGCGGTAAGAAAAATGTCGTTCTTGATAAGAATTCGAAGCCGGGATTGTTATTAGGGATTGATGGTCCTTATTATGCTAGGGCGTATCCTTCTAGTGCTGTAGTGTATGGAATTTATCGGCTGAATAATAATCCTGATGTTAAAAATCTACCTGCGATGAAAGAATCTCCGAAAATAAACTGCGTTGCTGAGCGCGTCATCGAACACATGAAAAATGCTCGTCGTGGATCTGGTCTGACTCAATTAAGACTGGATAAAATTAATTTATGGGCAAGGACGGTTACTGATGGTGCATCGATTGATGATGTTGCTGCGCTGAGCAAGAAACTTAAATTTCCTATTACGGTTAAAACGTTATCGGGTGAAATATTATATTCGTCGCCGTATAATTCTCGAGGAACACCAATCGAAATTGTTGATCATAATTCACATGCGTGGAGTCAGTCGGTAATGATATTTCCACGAGATCGCTCCATTAAATTTTATCCCGTGGAAGAATCCAAAGACAATTCTGATGCAATGTTCAGGTATATCAAATTATTAACCAAATCCGATCCAATATCGGTTTGGTTATTTTCTAGCGAAGAAAGATATGATCAATTTATATTGCCACGCGGAGATATTTACCGAGATGAAATATTACACGAATCGATGAAAAATATCGCGGAGAAATATTCGTCAGATCCAGATCGATTATTAACAAACTGCTTTACTGTTCCGTCTGTTGCGGCTCACGCTGCTAGAGAGAGAAATTCGTGGAAACCTACGAGGAATGAGTTTCTTAATGATATTCAACTTAGTTGTATCGAATATGGCCATGGAGGATTGTGGAATACCAAATATTATTTCGAAGATATGATTTCTGTTGATATGAGCGCTTGCTATCCTGGAAGTTTTCTTGGGTATGGTGATTGCGCAGATTACTTTGCTAAATTCGGCCATCCTACCAACGAGATGACGAGAGTTGCAATCAACGGACCATTACCCGATTTTGTTATGACCGGATTCGCTCATGTTACTTCATTCGAACTTGCTGAGAATTTACATAAGATTTGCTATATTTGGTTTGGTCGGCATTTATCTCAGCGAAGATGGGTCCCTACGGTATTGTTGAGATATATGTTGGATTCGTCGATGTTAATATCGTTGACGGTAAGTGAAGCGATTATATCGTATAGGAAACAAACTGAAGTGTGGTTACCCACGGACTGTGAAAACGCGAAAGATATTGGAAGAAAAATAATTGGTAAATTTACTCAAGGAGGATCAGTTGATCATAAACATCGCCACGCTAGGTTATTTATCAATGATGCTGAGATGGATTTTATTATTGCCGATACAGTATCACGTGGAATATTCTGCAATAGAGAAAATATTATTATTGATGGAGAAAAATTAGGTACCGTGATTACTTATCTCGATGGAGAGTCAGCGCAGTATACGCATTTAAGATCATCGATGCTCGCTTATGTGAGTATTAATTTGTTGTCAATGATAAATAAATTTGCTGATATCGCGGTAAGGGTTGCAACGGATTCGTTTTATATCGATAAAAAATTCCAATGTAGGTTGGAGAATTTAATCGCCGATGGTTCATGGGGAACCTGGAGAATAAAGAATGAGGATATTCTGGATTATTGTGAAGACGCTGATGTGGAAGATTGCAATAAGTTTCATAAAAACCAATATGATGAAATATCAACAGCAGCATCCGCATTCGATCCGATTTCACGAAATAAATTTGTTTACATGAATGGTCCTGGCGGTAGTGGTAAAACAACACGAGCAATAAACTTATTTTCAAATTCTGATATGATCGTGTTAACTCCAACTCACAGACTAGCAAGAGAAATAAAGCAGCGTGGTGTTAAGTCTTGTACTTATCACAGTTATTTCAAATATAGTGGTGGATTGTGGGATCCGGCTCGAATGGGAAACAAGAACGTTAATAAGATTATAATATTTGATGAAATTTGCACAGTAAATTTAGTTATACTAAAATCATTCCTAAGTTGGTTGGAAGAGAAAAACACCGCAGTAATAATGTGCGGCGATCACGGCCAACCTGATCCTATTGATGGCGAATCTCCTCATAGATGGCTTAGAAATTTTGTGGATTATTATGAAGAGATTGATGCTGATTATAGATCTAATGATATTTTACTGACCGAGTTTAAAAAAATGATTCGGTTGCAACCTAATAAGTTTCAATGTGATGTGATGAGAAAAATAATTGATGAGACTCCGATGGATAATTTTCTAACTTTGTGGCGTCCAGATCATTTGATTGTTGCTAGCAGAAAAATTATTCGCGATACTATTCAGGAAATACTATTCAAACTTCATTGTGAGAAATTTCCAACATTGCAGGTTCCGTTGTGCTACAGGCCAGCTGATACTAGGAAACAAAATATTAATGTTACTTTGCCATGTGGAGAAGAAAAAATAATGGTTTTAAATGATATTATTTTCGTTGATATTAATCTTGTCAATGATGCGATAAATGCCGAAAAATCACCATGGAAACTCGGATACGCAGCAACGATACATTCATCACAAGGATTAACAGTAGATGGTCAAGTCTGGATTGTCGATGATAGAATTTCCTGGTCAAATTTAGTTTATCTGGCCGTGTCTCGAGTAAGAAAATTATCTCAGTTAGGTAGAATTAAATTTCACATTAACGACGATGGTGGTAATTGAGTATCCTTTGGTATTATTTGTAATTCTTCTTTGGTAAATCCGCGTTGTGGCGCTAGTGAATCTAGAAAATAAATCGCTGGCCTTCCTGATGATCTTGTTACAGCTGATATTTTATGTGTCGTAACACTCCAGTTTGGATCAGTTGCTCTTTTTCTGCCACCCTCGGCTTCTCCTTCCTTATACAAATACCTTACAATAACGCTACCTAGCACAGGTGGAATAGTAGAATCTCGCTTTAGTGGTATTTTTGTCTTTGTAATTGCAATTGCGGGTTTCATTGATATTGTTCGTGTTACTTCGTTATTTAGCGCATTAATCACGTGAGGTAATCTTGTTACCCAATCGTGAGATCGTTTATCTTGAATAAATTCTCTCGCGTACTGATATCCGAATAATCGTTCTGCAAGAGTTTTATTGAATCTCTCAACGATAGCTTGATTGTGATGAACACCTACAATACCGCGACGGATTTTAACATTATTCTTTTTCATCAGTGAAGTAACCGCGCCAAGAAATTCTCGACCTGGATCAACCTGGAGAAGCTTAGGCCATGTTAATGGAGATCGTGAATAAATTTTCTCAAATGCTTTTGCTATTTCCGTTGCTGTTTTATTCGATAATGGTTCTGCTTCCTTGTACCTACTTGCAATATCAACAACCGTCAGAACATATTTGTATATAACTCCGTCAACGGTATCGTAAGGAAGAAACATAAGATCAGCCTGATGGACTTCATTAGGGACACTGACAGAGAAACTCGCATATGATATTTTCTTAGGCGGAGGAAGATAAATTTGCCAAACTGCTTGTCTCGATAGCCACGATTCAGCGACAGATTGCTTTACTTTTGCTGCCTTAGCAAGTTTGGCTATTGCTGATTTTCCTCGCCAAAATCCTCGCGGAGAATAATATATTTGCTCCATTATAAATTACCAGCACCTAGTACTAATTTACCTTTCATTGCTCCTTTTATCAACCAAGTTGCCAATTTATCTTTGAAATTTTTATCAGGAATAGCATCTATTGCGTGAATTAATTTAATATCAGCGAGATGTCTTTGTTGTAAATCTCCGCTGCGATATGCAAGATCGTGATAGTAGCATGCGTTATCGATAGCGTTTACTGGATCCTCGCCAGGATTTGGTTGATTATTATCGTTAAGTCTTATATCTAGCCTTGTACCAGGTCCGCAGTAGTTGTATCCTGGTAAATGTTTCTCTCCGGGATATTTTGCCCAAGGAGCTCCAGGCAGATTTGTTAAGGAGGCAGCGATGTCTCCTCCGGTTCTACTTTTTTTTTTACAAATCTAAACTTGATTGTCTTGCAAACTTCACATTCACCTTTGATTGCATTCCTGTTGTTGCGCGTAACGACTTCGATTGGATTTAGCGTAGCAGTTCGAGTGCGACACTTAACACAATATGAATCCATAATATTCTAATAACATGAATGTAATTGATTTTTCAGCCACGAAAAAACGCGAGCAAGTAAAGCACACCGAGGCATTACCGAATTCGATTAGAATGATAATCATTGGACCATCTGGTTCTGGAAAAACGCAATTGTTGTTGAATTTGATAATGAGATGGCTAAAATGGGATAAATTATATTTGGTTGCGCCGTCCGTTGACGATCAGCGATGTTATCAAGTACTAAAAGAATTTAGCGATAATACTGAGGATGGCACAATAGAATTTATAACGGACATCAATGAAACTCCATCAGTGGAAAGTTTAGACGGCGATGCTAATAATCTTGTCGTTTTCGATGATGTGATGCTAGATAAACAAACTAACCCAGCTAGGATATTCTCGCGTGGCCGACACAAGAACACCGATGTGATTTACGTGACACAGCGATATACGCAAAGTCCGAAGGTAATTAGAGATAATTGTAATATTTTATCGGTATTTAATGGCGTCGATACTCACACGCTGAGGAATATTCATCAAACTTGGTGCAACGGCGACATGGACATAAATAAATTCAAAAATTTTTTCAGTAACGCTCAGGCAACGCCGCACGGATTTGTCACGATTAATCTTCATGATCCACGTAGTAGGTATCGAGTTGGTCTTGATCAGATTTACTCATAAAATTGCAGCCCGAATTTGCAATAACAAACAAATTTTACAATACCCCCCCAAAAAATGCTGTTTTTTTTTATGCCTGAAAATGCACTTTGGGTCGAAATTTTAATGATTAATTTGCGCAGGAGGGTTTATTTTTGCAATCTGAGGCTTGTACGGAGAAATGTTGTGTGGGAGGTTTATTTTAGTCTGTGCCAGGGGGTCTGTAGAACTTCCCTGCTGCTCAAACAATGATATTTGCTAAACATAATTCAGCAGATTACACAGGCAGGCATCGAACGCCAGTCTTCACATAGACTGGAACTTGTAAGAAAATATCTGACTTGATGTCTCAGTTAGTTTAAGCGTTGAACGTCTAAACAGTTGATGGTTCATGGTTTGAGATTCCCGTTCGCCAAATTCGCCATATTGAAATAACCATAATAGCTAAAAACTGACCAAAACAAAAAAGCAAAACAAAATGTTTACGCTATAGTTCCAAAAACACAGTTTTACCTAAGCGCTGTCACGCAATTGTCAAACTGTTATTAAGAGAAGCAATATACATTCCAAAATTTGGACAGGAACTAAGCAAGAGTACAAGGATTCATTATGGACAGGATTTAATTTTACCATTGCTCGTGCGCGTATTTACATCAATACAGGAACGCATAAGTATAGATCGACCGGAATGGGAAATATGAGTAAGCTTCCACAAAGGTTGACACTTATAAGTAGTCCAGATATGTTTTGTATATGTGACTATGTGCTAAATCCACCGAGTGCTAGCGTTGATAATAAACTATAGTTTGGTTAGATATTGTCACTGCTTTGAAAAATTCCTTCACCATTGTAACGCATGTTTACAAAATGTACAGATTGATCTTGAGTGTGATAACTCCATAAATGTGTACGAACTATTTTAACTGAACATGTATATGTTCTATCTGTGAGAGAATACTATTAAAGGAGAATATTTAAGATCACTATCACTCAATATCATATTACATTGTGATGGTCATTGTGACCGTCGTTTGCATTTTAAATACCCAAAACACATCATACTTTCTATTCATTTACAAATTCCATGGCTGTGACAGTCATCTGCTTACAAGGCTCTTCAAAACATGATCTAGATGACGAGATCAAATCAACGATGAAATAAAATACGCATAATTCAGGTAGGCGGTTAAAGTGGATGATAAATGGCAAAGTAAAAAAGGCTAAAATAACAATCAGTTAAAGTTAATGGGTCAATCTTTGCAGTCGATGGCTAAAATTGAAATGATGACAAATTTATCAAAACACTGAAACATCATAGAGATAGGAAATATTTTACCCCACATTAAGACATAAATGATTTTCAAAGATTAAAAGAGACATCTATACCACCCACATATATGTAGTAGCTGTTTAGCGTTCAGGTCTAGTGTTCGTGGAGGAAAAGAAATGACTCAGTACTTCGCCCGATGGTGAGTCAAGCATGTAACTACCGAAATCACAAGAAACAATTACGACAACAAAAATACGCTTGCGAATTATTGAAAGCGTATCTAAAGTGTGCAGATAATATTCGTGACAATTACAAAGATTTAGAAGTTTGTCAAGGAAAGAAACGATGCCGTATTTGTTGTCATGTCGTCCAGTTGGGTCATCAGTTGGATCAGCAGTTATACATTTAGAGACATGGTACCGAATCAGATAAATGAATTAATCACCATAGCACGTACAATAAACATAGCCATCACATAGATTGTATCTTTGGTGACGTTGAAAGTTTATAAGATATAGGAATTTACATTACTATATTTTGTTTCGCTCATCACGTTTGTCACGACTGTATTCACGAACCTGTTTTTCATCATTGTGGGGCTCTAGTATCCTCCAGGTGAATGTGGTAATATATTTCATAGCTCACGTACTCGTCCTAATTATGATCAGTGGGTTTGTGAAGAATCAAAGACGACATGGATGGAGATGAAGTGAATCGTTACGTTGATTGTCCTCAACACGCCTCAGTTATTTCTCATAATATATTATTATACAACAGATTATTTCATTTGAAACATTTTTCAGAAAAAGGAAGTGGATTCCCATAAATTAATATGAATGGAGGCAACATGATTTGCATGCATGTAGGAAACATACGGTTCATTTGGCTTATTTATTTGGCTATACCATTGACTGAAAAAACTACAACAAACAGAAAAACGATAAACATTATTAACCAAACTCACTATTCAGACCCATATGAATTCAAGAAGAAATGCATACTATTGCTGGTCCCATGTCTACATTCACGTTGTTGTAGAATATTTTGACAGGTGTTTCTCGAGCACGTCGGTATCAATCATTTGAAGGAGACTTCAACCATTACCGAAGCTTGCGGATTAGTGTACAGAAAGGAGTTAATGTTCTGGAATGAACTAATAATTGTACCACATGAAACGTATTAATCCAGAAGCAGAAGACATTGACGTGGAAAACATTGTTCACTTCGTCGATCTGGTCAAACATAATGTTCTTACATCCACAAATTTGTACCAGCCATAGTTGCCTCAATATTGCTAAGAAAACTGATATTTTCCTTATATCGTTTGTGTTCTGAAACATGCAATCAACACAAACCTTGTCGGAACGATGAAATTGACGCGTCGTGATAGAAATGTGGTGACTATGGAATTATTTCATGCTCTCAGTCGAGGGGGCTAATTGTTCGACGTTTACAACATTTGGCACTTGTTTTACTATTTTACAATAATAACCGGATGACGGCTCAAGACAAATTACTTTATTCCCCGGTTACTTCAACGACTTTCGCAAATTCAAACAATAAGCGAGCGGCTATCCCTCGTTGTTCCACATCCCAGATAAAAAAAAGTCCAATTCAAACGACGGTACCGATAGATAGAAGGTATGGGCTTCGGACACTTATAAATAAACGAAGAAAGGAGATCGTTAGCTGAAGACATGAACAGCTGATTGTGAGAAAGACTCACTAAACGTCTCGTAATGCATAAAGATAATACTTAGTGGATCTAAGCGGATACTTTAACCTCAACGACGATAAGGGAAAATTTACAGAACTCATGAAAATCGCAAGGGAGCACGCTATTTTGGTGAAATTAGGAAAGTTCATGAAGTTTATTCCACTCGACATCTTGCCAAAGTCTGCATTGCAATCAGCGCGACGGTCAACATCAGTTTGAAAGTATTCGATATTGAAACGTCTAGGAGATCAAGTCCTTTACCTTAACACCGATAGTTGCATTTACAGCGATCGATCTAGACGTTTTCACCCTCATATCGAAGACAACCAATTAAGAGCTTAGATCCTGAAGATACTATATCGGATATTGCCAGATGTGGTTTAGAAAGTACAGCTAACTGAGCTGAGATAGAAAGGACAACTTCATACCAAATGCAGAGTAAACGGCTGGCACTAAATATCCTTCTTGTGAAGAAGGAGATTTTTTGAGCACTGTTCAAAGACGTAAGGTAATTGACGGGTATAGAAATTTAGTGTAACAATGAAAGACTTCCAAGAACAAAAAGTTCAGGAGCCAACCCCAAATCTTTAACTAGAGGATGATTTGTGTAATTGGGTCAAGGAGACCGGGTATAGCGTTTCAGTTTGTGGTATGAAGGTGCGCAAACGTAGTATACAGATTAAATATTCTTATTTCAGATTGTCCCAGTGCTGTCAATATATTCCACTGGTGGCTCCATATTATGAGTTCACTTAAATGTTTTAGAAGAGCACACTCAGAAACTACCTTTGAAGAACGCATTTCCAATGATGTGGTATAAATTCAATCGAAGCACATTGAACAGTATCATCCTAATCAACATTTATGTTTTAACAGTTGATAACTGAATGCCATAAGAAGGTTGATGACTTAGGAAGTATTCACATACCTAGACATTCATCAGCTATGCATATGTTGTAAGACGTTTGTTTTCAATATGTCAACGTAAGATGCTGCAGTGGTAGACTGAATTCCATGGGATAATTATAATAAAAAGGATCTTAATTAATAGAATGATAAAGTATTTGTAAACAGGTAACCCTGTTAACCCAGAACGTGTGAATGTTTCAGAGGAAAGAAAAACCAAAATGTTTGTCAAATCTTGAAATTTATTGTGACATAAAGAAAATTAAAAACATGATCGCTTTTGTGCATAAAATAGCTTGTGTCCTCTGTGGTCGTCTCAGAATTTATTTGAAAACGAAATTAAAATAAAGCTCCATCCTCCGGTCCCAAAGTGATTAAGGAAAGTTAAGATCATCAAAGCTGGGAGGCATTATATCTTCGTAATTTTTAAACATGTTAACTGCAGGAGGAACAGTTCAGGCACAACCCAATTTATCAAAGGTTTGATCAAGCGCAAATGGATATTGTTGGATCGCCATCCCCATCGTACGCCTTGTGCTCAGATTGTAAAATAATGGATTGCAATATTACAAGTGAAATAACATAAATTTGTTAAATTTCTTTATAAAATATTTTCTAATAATTCAAATTAAAGACGTCGGATAACTTAATATATATTTGCGCTACTCTAGTAGAATATGCGAAGTATAGCAACAGAATAAACTGTTGGTGAACTGGATGTGTATGTTTATGCATCACTTTAAAATAAAGTGGACGTGAATATTTTAGCAGAGGTTATTTAATAAAGGCATTTGCATGTTTCAATTATATCGTTGTTGGCATTATATTAATTTGATTATTTTCGCATATTTTGAATCAGTTGAGTGTCATCACATAGAATATATTTTGAAGCGTTAAAAGGACGCAAGCCAATAGTGTAGCAATTAATGAGCTTTCTCGTAGAGCAAATGACGCTGTAAAAACGCTAAAGCAATAAAAAAAATTCTTGCAAAATGAATGTGTCACAAAGGACCACAAATGAAGAGTTTGCAATGCAATATGAAATTCCCCAAAAATTAAACTTCTACAAATACAAAAACAAAAGTGTAGCAAACACATTTTGGAGAATAGAAACAAACTTATTTCAAATTAAGATAAAAAAGCATAACATTAGAAATGTTACAAAATAAAAAAAAACAAACAAAAGCAAATTTGAAACGAAATTTAAACAATAAAATAAAATCTAAGAGATTTTAAAAGTAGAACAATACTGAGAAGAGTAATAAAAGTAAATTGGGAGAATAATTACTTAAAACGCAATGTATGAATACAAATACAACATAATTAACAAAAATGGCAATGATTTTAAAAGAACGAACAAATAATGCAAGAAAACATAAAATCGAAATAAAATATTAAATTCACATGTATGTATCAAATACATGAAGCAAACTATATTCGTTAATCACGATAAGGCACGAAAAGGAAGGTGGTAGCTCACACACTGATATTTACTATCAACACATCTTACACATATATATTGGGTGCGGGGTACATTAATTGTTTTTGGAATACACGCCCAGTCAAGAAGATAACATTTATTTGAATCGATTAAAACCCCAGGGACATTGGCTAGGTACTCGGTGCTTAGTAATATCCAGCAACAGTTGGTAACACTTTCGAGCGAGGTAAGGTCTCTTCCCTTTTCTACTAACCAAACCTATTCATTTGCTCTTGAGTCGTATTCAGAAAAGTAAATTCGTGTTTCGTCCCTACTGACATTTGTTTCTGGTCGCTCTTTTCACATTTGAGGAGCAGCTGTTTAGTGATTTCATCCATAGTTTGTATTAGATTAGTCATAAATAAATGCGCGCCTCATATTAAACTATCCTTTATGAGTTTCAAATGCTTTTTAGTGGAATAAAAAGCCAAAACAGCTAACGAATTAAAATTAGAAATGTCTTCCACGCTATGGCAAGCATTTTGATCAAATGACCCTTTCACGGTAGCACGTTTCCGTTCACGAATCGCAGACAACGTTGGCCATCGTCCATGAGTTCTAGACCATCTTTCAACCAATGAAACCGACACAAAATTACACATTTAGAGAGGGAATTGTATGCGCAAATATTAGCCATGTTTGACCTGATGCCCTCAGGAAAGTACCCAAAAAAGTGTACCGTGATCCTGATTTTATATATGCACGCACAGTAATGTACTTATTTTGCTTTCTTCGATTTTGTTACGTCACTTATTTACCTATGTTTCCAGATGTCAGGCATGCTGCCAGAGCAGTGCGCATCATATTAACAGATTCAGCGAAACATTACACATATTAAGACCATTCCACTTGCGTCCAAGATACAAGAGGAAGAGCAGTCACACTGATACTCACTATTTAACATTCCATCATATATACAAAAGAAAGGGATAATTATTTTTCATACCAACATAATTTTATACCAACGCACCTACACCAAAACACATAGAAAATGGATATTTTGGAAAAGTGGACAAAATGGGAAGGATTGATCTTTGTGAAGCTTGACAAATAATGTAGTTAGAAAATATTTAAAAGCATTGTTATGAAGGAAATCCTAAATATCACGAAAATGTTATATTAAAGTACCAAAGAATGGAAAATTCGTATACATTTCGGAACTGGAAACGCACTGTTCCGCCAAGAAATGCCTCGTTGTCAAAATTCAGTTGTATAGAACTCCTGTTAAATAATTCACAATAGTTCCAAATTACATAATGAGATGAGTACTTTCTGTTTCCACTGAAGAGTCCAAACAAATGGTTTTTAATTCTCAAAGAAATCTAAGTTCAACACAAAACACGTCTGTAGACTTGATGTTACAGCAGGAACAGAACAAATAAGAATGATTCCAAAATAGGAAAGAATCTGGTTGCTGAATTCTCCCATGATGGACATCTTCATTTGCCTATTACGACTATTTGTTGGTAAAATGACATCGGATCCTATCGTACTATTACACAGTATAGCATGGTGCTATTGAAGATTTCAGTGTATTCAAAATATTAAGACGGAACACTTTCTTTCTCCCTGTACTTTTGTCTTCTTATGCCGAACAACAAATAAAATGTTAGTGTTAAGGACATATAATTGTATAATTTTTATTTTTCCCAGAAAGGATGGGTCGCTTGCCGTAATGTGTCATTGGGCAAATGTATCCTAATCCGCTGAGCAATATATAAACGTTCATAATATGATGTGTCGTTAAACATATTCAGCTAATTTCTGTCGCTTGTATTGTTCGGCTTATCGAAAGAGAGTGTGTTTTTTTTTAAAAAACGGTCTCATTTGTAATTCCTTTCTGTATGTTTGAGTGGCCTCATTCGCTCGTGAAGAATCGACTTAACGGGGAGAGAGAGAGCATGCGCCGTCCTATGAGTTCTCACAAATTGTCAGATGTAAGGTTCCATTTTATACCCAAACCATCTCTTTGTTCTTTTAAAGAAAGACATATTATATGAATGTTTACTCTTTGTGTTTGGACCTCTAGTTCGAGTTTTATCGCATCCAAATGTAAATTAGTAGGATTATTTCACTTTTATGATTAACTGTAATCATCTTAACTAACTGTAATCAGGGGCCACCAGTGGCCGAGTGGTCTAAAGCGCTTTCCGTTACGGATAACTGCTATCTCACCTCTGTCTGCTTAGGTTCGAGTCTCGGATTCGGCCAATGTGGGCATTTGAGAAAGCTTGCAAGTAGCTTCTCGAGGGTCGGTGGTTCTTTCCGGGGTTTTCCCGGGTTCTTCCTCCACCATTAATACTGGCCGCCATGTATATCCTATCGTGTGCTGAAAAATGGCGTTATATACAACAACAACAACAACAACAACAACTAACTGTAATCCTCGTGGTTTAACTTTCATCTGAAACCCTATATTTTATATACCTCTCAACGAATGGCGAATCTATCTGCCGATCTTATTTTATATGCATTTTGGTATCTATATGCATTTCAAAATGAAACTGGGGATAGCGTAAGCTTGCATTACGTTAAACCTCTAAAACGTTTTAAGTTTGGAACATTATAACGATTTTGGAATATAAATTTTATTCAGATGTTTAAAGAAGTCAATATAATGTCGCAATATTCCAACCTAGATGTGGCTTGTTAGCCTTATTGATCATAGGTCACATTGTTTTATTGATTTATTATGACCAATCGGCACAATTCGGTTCGGTCAATTGCAAGAAATAATGAAATTAGGTGAAGTAGGAATGAAATTTAACCGAAACATATCTTCCATTTTGTTGATTTACTTAGCAATCGATCTATAAATCACAATTGTCTCTACTTAAGTTAGAGGTTGTATTTAGATGTAACAGTGTTCTGAGAAAATAGATTTATAACTTCTGCAGTTTCTATCTAAATTTAAAACTGACATGTAAAATACATTTATGCCAAATGTTCAGTCAAACTCCACACTCCGATGATACACGTGTTATTAGAATTATATGTTTGATAGAATCCCTTATATCGTCAGTGAAAACATTTCTTATTTCTACCATCATATGACAAATACATTTGGAACAAGAAGCATAACATCGCAAGTATATACCCAGTTCCTCGACAAAACATACTAGCAGTGTCAAGTTTAAGAAATAACTTTTGTTATTAAAAGCCGTACTATTGATCAAGAGAAGGTATTATAAAATCAAAATGTGTACTACGTTTCTCTAGTGTTAAGTAAATTATACCACTTAATACTTATCTCGTTTCAAGATAATGAATATGCTTTGATATTATCTGCGAATAATGAAAAAGTACAGATTAAATATCATAAACAATCCTGTACTGGTCCTGGAAGCTCTGTGGTTACTTCGAACTCAGGTGCTCAGGTATAATATAACGGACTTCAACGTATTTGGTGGAAGGGAATAAATGGTATCTGGTGGGACAATACATGAGAAATCTATGGTTGTGTATGTTAGTAAAACTTAGTGAAAGACCAAAGTAACCTACTAATTGAAAATACAAAAGAATTCAAAATTATGATCATGCTGATCATTTATTATTTTCCCGCCCTGGAATTAAAACAGAATATGATCACAAATTACTCAAAAGTTATGAAAATAATAAAGACGTCCATGTCACTGTATATTAATTGTGCATTGACTTTTATAAGCCTAAATTTTACTGAATAAATTTAATTATAAAATACATCTTTAGTCACCCACCTGTTTCACTATTTTTGCCTCTGTCTGTTACTCCAAGTATGCGTGGAATACTGTCCTTTCCTAGATTAGTGCAATCAGGTGGGTTGACCTATCTCTGTATTTTTATTTGTTATTCAAAAAATCTTTAATAAAATTAATATCTACCTACTATACCCTTTCAAAATGGTGTGATGACAAAATAAAACTGGTATGGAAGAGAATTTTGTAGTTTATAAGAAGTATTTAAAAATAATGTGTACAGTGCTCATGAATATTTTATGTTAATTCATTAAAAGCAAAATGATTAATATTTTATTCATTTAACATATGAAATTATGGAGCTATAGCATTGGCATTATGGGTGCATACATCATACTGCTTCTCTTGGAAAAAACATGGGTGTATATGAAGTAGTTTGATCACTGAAAAGAAATAGCAGACTTATATGAGAACATTTTCTGCATGATGACACATGTTCTCTAATCATTCCAACATCATTCATCTGCCCACATATTAAATATTATTATGTTTGTGTATCTAGAAATGATACATATGACAGTTTCAGAACAACTACCATAAATTCACTTTCATAGATAATAATTTGTGAGGTTTTCAAATAATGGACTCTATTATAAATACTCAACTCTGTGAATGTGTCATTATGTTTTTGAAACAATCAAAACTGGTTTAACACCATGAAAGAATATAATTCACAGTAAATGCACAAAATACACAAGACAATCGTTCACATATTTTTTATCTAAACAATATTTATCTCATCACATATATGTTTTGTTCCAAATTTAATAAATGAGTAAATATGAGCTTTATCAAGTATTAGTGTTTTCAGTGATTGTTGATATATGATGACATTTGTACTTACAGTAACATTGTTACAACGTTGCAGTATAATAAAACTACTGCTGAACAGTATATGTATCTTTCAAAAAACTTATCATAAGAACACTGTTCATAATGATGCAACTATATATCTTCTTAAACCGGTTCTTCAGAAACTCATACTATTTTCGTGGATCTAAAATAAATATTACACACACGTTTTGTCTGAATACGGTAAATGATGTTGAAAACTTACTTTAAAAACAAAGACACTAAATGTTAAAACTGATGACAATGTTATTGGCATTGGCAGTGATTACCTTGCTACAATTATGCAGGTGAGGTAGTGTTAATTGTATGATGGAGATATGAGAGCGATGATAATGCATTGCACAGTGTTAAGCATGTTTTGAAACTAAACAATAACTTCTGTTTCTTGGCAATCTATAAATGTTAATAAATCTAGGTCTCTTTGAATGGGTTATTTATAGCACACGGTTTGCCGCAAGTTGCTTTCATGTGCCAGGTGAATACTGAGGAATACGCCAGGTAGTATCTGGCTCCTTATTAAGTACATATAGCTGCTAATGCGTGACCTTGACAATTATACTCCTCTTTATATTTTAATTTGAGAACGTTTTCTTCAAGTTTACTTTTGATATATGCCAGGTCAACATCTTAGCAAAAATTGACCAATTTATCTCCCAGACCAGCATCTTAAATGTGTTGTCGTTCATCCCCGTTCGGAATGCGGTCCTGAAGAAAAGAAAGAAAACAAACGTTTCTTAGTTTTTGTAAAGAAGTAAAACAAAAACACAGATCCTCACTACCACCCAAAATGAGGTCCTATGTGGTATCAGCATCAACAGTAAGTACAGTAATGATCAACAATATCACTGATGATTAGGATCCGATTAGTCGAAAACTCACTACATAACAATAGTGAGATCATCTGTCCTATATATCATTCCTTTACAGATGATACCTATTTAATGATGTCATTGTGGTATTTTACCACTTTCAGACAATCTCAGGAGTTTCACCAGATTAGGCTTCTACCATGGATAAATTAGTGTGTGTCGATATGCATACTTGTATTTACAGTTACAGTACATCTTGGTGTTTCCAAAATTATTGTCTATATTTCCACTTAATGCTGCTACTATTATCTGATGCTGAACGCAGCTTAGGTTTTGGTCAGGTAGGTTAGAGCGCTTATAAACCTGGGTTACCTTTCTAATGTTCATATCCCTATGCATTCTTTTAGTCTGAGTTGCACACTACTAGGACTTGACTTAGTGCATTAAATGAAGGACAAATTTAATGAGTTGGAGCTAGAACACAGGTCATAACTGTAAGATATTTTCATGCTATATTGTTCCTGTATCTCCATCACCCAATATTGGATTGAGCGACATTGGCTCCGTGGTTAGCATGATAATTCATGACCGAATGAGTGTAGGTTAGAATCCTACCAATAAACCAGCCTAGGTCAGCAACTGTGGTGTCCTTACTCCAATTGTTGTTTGACTAAATAACTTACTTGTGCTGTTGTGCTGATAAAGGGTCAACTAAACCAAACCAATCTGGATGGGACCGCTCCGGTGGCATACGTGGATGGATGTGGGAGGTCGCACGTTCAAACCCCAACCGATTCGTACCCAATACTTTCAAAAATGAGACGTACAGCTGCCATGCTAGGCGCTCAGCATTAAGACGTTAGTGTTAGGACTGGTCATCGTAGTGTGAGGATAATGTGACTGGGTGGAACACAATATTACATGTCTGCAGCATGATTAAATAGTCCTGTGCACCTCTATAAACTACCAGTCTGCAGTTATAGTAGTGATCTGAATGAAAATGTTTTAAAGCTATGTTAAAAATCCAGATAAAACACACACATACAACACACACACACAGACACACACACGAATTGGATGAGTATACCTTGCTGAGTGTCAAACAGAGCTGATATGAATGTTTGCCAAAATTATTAAGGAACATACATAATTTGTGTACCTAGTGCGAACATTGATTATATTCAATGGTCACTAAGGTAAATGCAGAGGTTGATGGACTTTCAGAGTCTGTAAGTGATTTTGCAGTTGTTGGTATATATGAACATTTAACTATGGAAACAGGATATCAAATTGACAAAATCTGTAGTTTGACGACAATCTCAATGAGAGCCCCTTTGCATGATGACATGCATATAATTTATATGAAACTAACTACAAACGAGTTCAACATAGGTCAATTGCATGTGATCGAGTAGGGGATTAAGTTAACGTTGTCTTCCAATGATAAAAATATTCATATTTTAGGACTCAATGAAACCAAGTTAAATGTGAATCATACTATATATATATATATATATATATATATATATATATATATATATATATATATATATATATATATATATATATATATATATATATATATATATATATATATATATATATATATATATATATATATAGATATATATATAGATTTATATATACATATTTATATATATATATATACATATATATATGTATACATATATATATATATATATATATATATATATATATATATATATATATATATATATATATATATATATATATATATATATATATCACTATCAAGGCTACGATAAATCATTATAGAGGGACAGAACGACATCAAGGGGAGGTGGTGTGTATGCAATAGACAAAATGTAGATCTATAAAGGCGATCTGAGTTGAGTTCACAAGAATTTGAGATTATTTCGCTGGAAATTTCTCATAATAAAACAAACACATTCGTAGTGGGTTTCATCTATAGACCACTTTCCTACAATGCAATTTGGAGTGATAACAGTTTGAAACATAGGGAAAATGTTCTTGCACAGGAGAAAGAAACATGTACTGGGCGATGTAAAAAAGGACTTGCTCAATAAAAAAATAAGGAACAACTGGATGGCAGAGGTCTCCCTAGGATTTTAAAACTAGGAATCCTGGACTCGAATCCAGCAAAACCCGCAGTCCCTTCCCATAGCATATTGGCAATACCTGAAGTGGCTAAACGTCCAGATAAAAAGAAGCAGTGGATGTTATTGAGTTTGTGTTTCCAAATTCTTTACACCACTAACACTTGTTTGTCCATTATAGTGAGATTGACTTTCCTCAATTCAAGGAAAGGTTTTATTCAAAACTAAGTCAGGCATCACACAATTACTTACACGTGGCTAATGTTCTATCTAAATTATCTGTTCTAGCATCTTTAGCCCTCTTCTTAATCTCATTACAATCTTCACCAATTTGCCATTTAACGCTAAAATACTTATCCAAATTTGCAAATGGCATTCTGTCGTGGTCCAGATTTCAAGATGATATGCAATACTTATTCAGCTACACTAATAAATGAACAAGCTAATTAAAGCTAAGATTGTTCATTTGAGGTAGTCTTATAATGACCGCATGTACATCTCTGGGTCTTTCTGCCTCAGAATTCAATTATAATGAAAAGCACCACAAATTCCCACCATTCAGCAGTCTAAGTCTTTGAACTTTCCGCCCCTCTATTAGATCATGTATTTTTGATGCGCTCTTATAATAACAACATGCACATCTGTGATCCTTCCAGCCACTGAATTATGTCCTTGTAAATATATATATTATCACCCCAATATAATTTATCAAATCATTAAGCCTAGCCTAGCTAGGTAAATGAACCGACAATGGTAACAGAAATATCAAGTACTCTAATTGATCACATGTATACCAACCTGTCAGATAATGTGGCTTATGCTAATGTACCGAATGTTGGTCTTAGTTATCTATATTTTTTAAAGAACGTTAAAATGCAAGAGAAAACAAATTATATATAAAAAACTAACACTTACAGATCGTTCAATAAGTTTAATGGAGAACAATTTCTTGGTGACTTATATAAAGTTCCAAGGAATATAATCCAAAATTTTGATGAGATAGATGAAGCTCTTAGGGTGTGGGCTGACGTACTTATGGCAGTATTCTCCTAACAAGCACCACTGAAAATACATCGAGCAAAGTATGAAATCCATCCTACCTGAATTACAACTAAAATCCTGTATGGCATGAAAACATGAGACCATTTGAAGGCCGTGGGAAACCTTGCAAAGTATAAAATATAGAGAAGAAATAAAAAAACAAGTAGCATTGAAGAAGCTAAATAACAATATATTATCAATCATTGCTTGAAAACAAATAGAGAAACACAACCTACCACTCCAGTGGCCTAGTGGTTAGAGTGGCCGAGTCATACCAAGGACTTACATAAATGGCACTAACAGCTGCCTCACTTGGCGCTCAGCATTAAGAGGTTGGTGTTAGGACTGGTCGGCCTAGTGTCAGATAATATGATTGGATGGGACATCATGTTACATATCTGTGGCATGATGCTTCACTGTTAGACATCAATATAAGCTGTCACATTGCATACATGATAGCGATATGACTGAAAATGTTTTAACGTCACGTTAAAAATCCAAGTAAAGAAAGACACACACATAAACAGCAACACAAACTCTATTTGGAAAGTTTTCAATGAACTTATTAGGGGAAGACACAAAGATCAGACAAATAAAATTCACTCACTTCTGGCAAATTACACCATAATCAATTATGACACTGATAGTGCAAATATGTTTAATGATTTTTTTCACCAATATTGCCACAACATTAAAGGAACGAGTTTGAGAAACAACATTAAAAAGCTGAACAGGTTATGCAGCAGCAATATCGTTGAGGAGGTATGTATTCTATACCACCAGCATAAAAATCTTTGTTAAGAAATGTCCCATTGAACTTGATACCAAGAGACTACAGGACTTGATCAAATTGGTCCACAACTCATTTAAACTTCTGTCGCACCTATTACAAATAGCAAAACATTCATAAGCAATTTAACTATTACACCCTCATCTGTCCCAAAAATATGAAAAACTTCAAAAGTAAAGCCTATTCACAAATCGGGTACACAGGATGATGCTTATAAATATTGGCCAGTCGCAATATTACCTAACTTGCCAAAACTGATTTAACAAAATGTTCATGACTCGTTCATATTATTTTTAACAAAACACTTGCTGTTAACACTCTAAACAATCAGGATTTGACTCATATGATACTGCCATGATTTTGCTGTTAATTTGCTTCAAAGACTTGATCAAGGTAGAATAATATGATCTATATTTGATAATTTCAGGAAAGAATTTGACATGGTCGATCATGCAATCCTTTTGAAGAAACTGAAAATGTACCAATAAGATGAAAGCATAATTAGATGGTTTACTTCACACGTAGGTAAGGGAACACACCATGTTAATATAAGTAATGTTCTCTCTGAAACTGGAACAATTAGATATGGAGTAACAGGAGGTTCAATGCTAGTCCCATTACTATTTATATTATTTTTTATATGATTTGTTTAGGATCCACCACTTTTACTAGGAGTCTCAGTTTAATCTACAAATATAAATGCAGCTCACACAACATTGTCAGAAATCCAATACAAAAAGCATTAACTGGAAATTTATTTACAGTATTCCCTGAACAAACTGGACAACTGGTGCACATTCAGTGACATCGTGGAAAATACTCGTAAAACTAAAATATTACTTATTTCTATTAGTGAATTAATGAACAAATCTTGATAGTTAGGACCTATGACATGAAAGGATTAAAACTTTGCAAATTGTTCTACTACTTCGTGTTTTGTTAGATAATACACTCTCATGGACTGAACATATCAAACATATCAGTGAAAGGGTTAATTGAGGTGAATAATAGGATAAGACATTTTTACCCTGAAAGGTACAGAACACTATTTTATAGCAGTTACATACAACCCTATTTAGATTACTACAATACAGTGTGGGGTAATTCAAATGACCAACATTTTGAAATGCTAGCACATCTTCATAAACTAGCATTAATATTAATGTCAATTCAGAATGAAAGCAAGGAAAATGTTCCTGGTAAGTTAAAATATTACCTATTAAAAACCAAATCGGGTTAAGAAAAATTAAACTTAACGTTCAAGATATTGAATAATAGTGTTCTTGAATAGTTCAATCACTATTCCAGTACAGGTTTGCTGGTTATATTCCCCACCGATGATTCATGTCTACCAAACAGTTATAGATTTCCCCAAAAATAAGGAATAATTAAAAAAATGCGTCCAATGTCCTTGAACATTGTTCTGGAACTGTATTCTACTTGATATTATAAATGCCCATTCTATTGCCTTCCACCAACCCAATATATCAAGTGGTTTCAGGGATACAATTATAATAAATAATTAATTTGTATGACGGCCTGGAGGTAGATTCGATCTTCAACAATTGTGTTACACTCTTTAAATAAAGTTATTATTATTATTATTATTATTATTATTATTAATATTATTATTGTTATCATTATTGTTATTATTATTATTATTATTATTATTATTATTATTATTATTATTATTATTATTAAAAATGAAAGGAGTTACTTGTTCAGAAGTGAATAAATATCTGATTTAAAATATATATGTGGTTTTCTTTGTAGAGGAGATATTTTGCTAACAAGCGAGACATCTTCGTCCAAAGCCCTGCCTTTACTGTTTTCCCGTCTTGAATTCGGGTACCTTGCAACAGTTATGTGATGGCTGTAGGGAACCAATATAATGTAAAAACTTTCCCCAATCTCTGAAACATGTCTTGATGTCAAGCCGTCCGCGGTGCTTGAGGCACTTAGGACTGTGTTAGTTGAAGACTAAGAAGGTCAGGTGGAAGCTCCTCAGAAGTTCAGGTGTAAGCTGCTGATGCAGCTAAACCTAAACCATAAACAAACTGGTTATGTTATTAGTAAGAAACGGACAACAAAATTATGGCACAAAAAACTATCTTTGCACAGTGAATATAAGGAGTATGAATCAGGTAATGAAATGATTCGTTGAGAATTATTCAAGCAGGCAATACTTATTATCACCAGTCTGTTTTTTTGAGGTATTATTTAAACATTTATATCGTAAATAGGAGGTTCTATATGGAGATATTACCGATGTATAATGATCACATACACACTTCTGTATTTTCAAAACAGTAGACTGCATGTGATACACATGCATAAAACCATCATTCAAATGATCAATATAAGAAAAACACCACACATATTAGAAATATCCTTCCTATGATACTCCTATGATATCACATACGCTATGATATTGCATTGGTGTAAGTTTTCTGTATTTTACTGCATATGGCCACCTATCACTTGCTTATCACCATATACGGGATGACCATACATTACTAGTTCTACATCACCATTTGCATCTATGAATATCAGTGTTTCCAGTCATGGTCATATCCCATGTATTTCAACAGATATCTTCTTAAAATCGATATCACTGTACATAATCTGTTAGTCAGTTGTCATTTTAAATGAGATGTGATGTGATATCATGCGAGAGTCATATGACATGATTATCATATTTATGAAGAAACAATAGAATTGCATATAACAATATGAGTCAAAATGTAAAGTATGTTAAAGTTATTTTTTTCTGACATCATAATTAGAGTTCAGTCTTCAATTGTTTTGGACATAATTATTAGACAGAAACAGTTTAGGTCATTATTCAGGCAACAGTTCCAGCAAGTAAACCAAGACTGTGACATCATCCAGTGGATAAAAGGACAAAACGGCACTGTTTTGGAAGACTTTAAATGGCAAGTGTTAAATGTATATAACTGTAATACTAAATTATATCAAAAAGGAAAGGAAACAATGACAAAAAGTAATATATGTGTGTGTCAAACACTAAAATTGAAAATTGCCCCTATACTAATGCAGTGTCAAAATCTCACCGTCCCTATGAGAACATGTCTCTCTTTGATATTGCAAGCACAACATTTGTTTCAACTGATCAACAATTAGTCTAATTGACAGAACCATTTGTCGAAAAACATATGATTTTCATATGTGAAACAAAATCTATCAATAAAAACAGCATTCCACTAAATTTATGTTTTCTGCAATCATTAAATCCATATAAAACTACTTATCTTTTATTCTCGTAGGCAAATCAACTTCCTGCAAATCAACACACGTGAGTCACATTTTTCACGCCTGATCACTGCACCAGTAGCACTTATTTAGAATAATAAACAACGTTGTAAACAATGATATGGACAAGTCAATAGTGAAATTCTTAGATGCTTTGTTCATTATATAAATTTGTGGAAATCTACATTAAACACAATCTCATGATATATTTCATAACTAAATCAGCCTCCTGAATATTATTTCAAATTTTGCATTTTAAATTGTATTATTTTCTATCAGATAAATAAGAAATTGTGCTTTAAGAAATGTTTAATCAGCCTTAAAATATTTCACTTATTTTAGTAAACGGTTTGTTAATGGCAAGGTTTGCAATAAATGAAAAAAAAAATTCCCGTAACATTATGTCTTCTGACTCGGAATATTTAAACTTTGAGGGACGCAGGTTTTAAAGGATGGAAGGCAGTTTTCAAAATATAGTGAAAGATTGATGTTATGTACATTATCAATGGCAATTAAGTAGTGGTGCACAATCTTATACTAAATTTAATACTTCTAATAATAAAGAAACATTTTTCTCACAGCACGAACATGATTTTCCACAATTTGATTTTTTTTTTTTTGTTCTTTTGCGATAAAATATTTTCCGAAATGAAGATTATGATCAATATAAGAAATCATTTAGAACTGAATAATTGACAGTTTTAATGTCATTTTACCTATAAACATTTGTATGTGTTTTTGATGTTGCTATGAAAAACATTATTTTCGCTAGAGAATATGTACCTCAGTACCACAGGAAAAGACAGATGTCGGTAAGGGCGTCAAAATGGGTGACGTACTACATCAACTTTACGACCAGGGTTCGTCTGATGAAAGCTCGTTGATAATAGTATAGGGAAATATATAAATCACTTGGTTCTTCGAGAACTCACATGGTTTTTAGAAAACGATCACAAATTCGTAGCTACCTTGCACCTTAAAAAACGGGATTAAAACACAGAAACTCGTTACAAGGAAAATTGGAGTCTAACCTGTAACAAACGTAATGCCGTAAAGCAGTCTAACTTCCCGTGTGGACCGTTAATTATTTCTAGTAAAGTCAAAACTTCTGAAATTTAGAGCGCCGTCTGATGTCATAATGCCAGCTAGTACTATAGTATCCCATTATGACAAGATACGGACACAGAACGCAATTACGTTTACGATATATTCTCTACATTTGTTTCTCAGTACGGAACTTTCCACTGTGTGACAATCAATACAAATCATGTGTTAATCAAAAATACATCAACGATGACTTCACGGTGAAGTTCTTGTCAAAGGTTAACCGGCATTGTTTTGAGAAGCTGGGCTGTAATGAAAGCAACATGCTAACGAACACAGATTTCACTTCCGGATCATCACCAACTCCTTATTACACACTGTGCACTTTTTCCGCAATACACACAGACAACCACACCATAAGCTCATATTCTACAAAATAAAGAAGCACCTTTAAATCATTACCAAAAATGCATAAATATTTCTCTTCTATCACCAACAAAATGAGAGAGGAAAAATGTGCTAACAATAGACTAGAACTACATTCGTGATGACCCGATTCCATATGGCGATGCAAGCTGAACAAGAAAGACTATACTAAGAAATTTAGATTGTCGCTAGGCCAAATCGAAATGAAATCAGCAGTTGAAATGATACAATTTGTAATATGTCAAGTTTGTCAATAGAATGTAAAGCTTGCAATAATTCAGCAGTTGGCAAACTGCAGGATACAGTAACGCAGAAGGAAAGTAGATCTAAGCACTTGCAAAAAGCCATTTACAATAATGGAGATGGAATGTAGCACTTGGAAACTGACACGCTTGTGTAAATCAATAAAGAGTGCAGCATACATGGATATAACTATGACAGTAACTCTTGCAAACAGCCATTTACAAAACTGCATCAAGAAAGAACAGGTTTTTTTCACAGAGATCTCGATTGTTTTAAAAAATACCCCCACTGCATCGTGCGCGTACCCTCCGTCACCATTTTGAGTCCCTAACAAACCTTTACAAATTGTTCACTCTGGGGAGCAGTTGAATCTAATTTGTCGATTGCAGATTTACCCGTAGATCTTACCACGCTGGAAATTATATGTGTGTGGTTACACTCCAAATGGGATCAGTTGCTCCTTCTTTGCCACCTTCAAGTTCATCAAGCTCATATAAATATATTACAGTCAAATTACCTAGTACTGGCTGTTTTGATGAGTCATGTAAGTCTTTGTATTGGAATATGTTTTTTGTGATCGCCTTAATGGGTTTCATAGCAATTGCACGAGCAATTTCATTATTTAACGCAGATGTCACACTTAATACTCTTGCAGCCCACTTACGATCTCTCTTGTCTTTATAAAATTTGTTCACGGATATTTCATGCGCATATTGATATACAAATAAACGGTCAGGAAGTGTTCGATTAAATCTTTCAACGATGACCTTATGGCAATAAATTGCGCTAGATCCTCGTCTGATATATTGACATTATGGTTTCTTCATCAGAGATGATCCTGCACCAAAACATTCTTTGCCAGGTTCAACATGTAGCAACTGTGGCCATCGAAAACCACCACGTTGTTAAACGCATTTGCAAGTTCAGTTGCTGTTTTAGTTGGTGGTGGCTCTCTTTCTGTATACCTAGTTGCAACGTCAGCGATAGTCAACAAGTATTTGTATGTGCGTGATAGCCGTCTACGTATTTTAACGGTACCATGTGGTAAAAACAAAGTATCTGTCTGACGAACTTCCTTGGGAGCACTGACATCAAAATGTGCATACTGAATTTGTATTGGTGGTAGTATATAAATTTACCATATTGCCTGTCGTGCTAATCAATTTCAGCAAAATAACTTGTGTCGTTTGGTGCACCAGCATCTGTACTAATAGCTGCTATACCCTTCCAATAGCCTCTTGGGCTATATTAAATCGATTCCATTGTATACTAATAATCGGTTTATTAATTACCGGCCCCTAAGTTTACCTTTCAGCGTACATTTTGCTAGGAATCTAGCAATTTTTTCTGTAAGGGAATTTTAGTGGCATTTACCGAGGGAATAAACTTGACATCCACAATATGTCGTTATTGTAAATCTTTATTTGTATACGATACATCATGAACGTGACATGGTTGATCACTCGCATTTATTGAATACTCTCCAGGTCTTGGTTGATATTTCTCGTCAAGTCGGATATAAAGTCGGGCTGCAATATCACAATAATTATATCCAGAAAGATGTTTTTCTTCTTAGTATTTAGCCGATTGAGTTCCTGGTAATTTTGCTAGTGTAGCAGCCATATCACCACATGATTTTTAGAGATAAATTAAGTATTTTTCATACAACATTTAACGCACTTGCCTATAATTGAAAGCCTTTTAGTTTTTGTTATTATTGTCGTTAATCCACTGGTGTGTATGTGTGTGTGTGTGTGTGTTCTGCATCAAATACAATAGAAACCCATATTGTTTATTATATTTGGAAAACATTGATATCATTTTTTTCACGTTACATATAATGTTCCTCGGTCGCGATATCGCGTAGGTTTTGATAAGAGACAGCAGTATGGAGGGTTTCGACAAATATTGAGTGGGCGGGAGGATAAACATATACGCATAAAAACGAAAACACAAGAGGAAAAAATAACGTAACAAAATGAACTAACCAAATTAGAGAAATCTTGGTCGATTATAGGGTTTGGTTTGACGTTATTGACCTTGTATTTTCGTTTTTGTCGGAATTATTTTCCCGATAGGAGGTTCACCCTCCCTGCTGCTTTATATTATGTATAATATGTTACGACATGAAACATCAAATCCTTTTCAAGTACAGTGCATACAAAAACATCCTAACTAAATTTAGAGATATACACATTGTGTCTGCATTATTCAAGATCAATAATGGTCCAATTATTATAGAAGCGGATTTAAATCCATTGACGCCTTAATTTCATAACTGTATGTCTGCAGTTATGCCCGAATTGACCTTGGTACAGTGGTAAGGTCACATAATACCGTTGTAGGATTAATAAGGGGTATTGTAACATTCGTTTACGACCTATTTTTAAGCAAGGATTAACATCCGATACAATTATTGGAAAATAGCTTACATAAGTATACATTTCGGAAATCGAAAACAATGAATTTTGTTAAAAATGCAATTACCATATCCAATATATCTATAAATTCCATCTATAATTTTGAAACTTGGCTTAACGATAGACATTAAAACAGAGAGAAAAAATGAAAGCTTGTATGTGGCAATTAAACTCATCAAAGGTAATATTTACTTTTTCAAATAATAGTTTCAACGTAAAAATGACAAATGTTTGTTATTGGAATTCTGTATGGATTCATACTATCGGAGAGCATACAATCAAACCTATCGAGCAAACATCCACATTAGTGACGTACATAACATATCATTTATCAGTCTCAAGCGTTATTGAAAAGGTCTGGAGACGTGGATAAGTGGCTGTAATTTATTACACTATCACACATGAAGAGCAAACAAACGTGGCGAACGGTAGCAATCGAAGGTATCCTGTTTAAAGTTTTATTGAAAATGTTCTCGACAAATATTTCGCACCTACCTAATTCGGACTATAAATATAAAAAAGTCGTACTACATAACATACCTCTTATAACAAATAGGTTGGTGTAACTTTCCTGAAAAATGCCTTGCATCCTATTTTCAGTACATATAGAATATATAATATATGTTACTTCTATGGCTTATCGGGCTACTATATTAATATGTAACTAATATAATCCTGGTTGTTTTTCTAACTGAAAAAATTTGCTTTACTTATTGTGCATGGGTACTTCTATTCTCGTATATATTACCATTCTACTGCTGTTCTCCTCCTCTAAATACGTTATGAAAGCTGTTTTGTTGTTTTCCAGCGTATGCAGTCTCACAACCCAACTCTTATTTATTTCCTTTCCTCCACCTGTATATATCCACCCTATGCTTTTTTGTCACCTTTAAACGTACCACGTTTTCATGATAACACCTATGTTTGCTTTATTTAGTTAATACAATTTAAAAATTAATTTTGCCAAGTTATCTTAGCTCATTAAAGACGTATTATAAAAGTGGAGATTTTAACTTTTGTATCCTTGTATCATTTGGGGACATATTACTCATTATCGCCTCTATCCACCCCCATGAAATATCTAACTCCTAATAGACCGTTGCCTGTTGATAACTTTTACTTTTGTCCGCGAGGGTCGAATCGCCGCACCTACAAGTGACGCTAATAAGCCAGTCACGAGGGGTAGAGTCGTATCTAGATGGAAGTGTTCCCGAACATGGGAAAAGAGAATTCATAGGTGGTTTGAGAAAAATCAACGATTTTTCCTTCATCGGTTTCTTTACAAAAAACACGGGAACCGTCCAAGCATGGTGACGAAATTGTGTTACCAAACTCTGTTCGTTCGCTGCTTATTGGCCTTGTTGGGTCCAGAATAAAACACAAGAGTTGCTAAATATTTTTGTACTTAACATGGAATTGATTGTGATTCAACCATTTGCCGATGATCATCGTGCTATGATGTTTTAAAAGCTGTCCAAAAGGAATTGTGCAACAAATGAACGTTGTGAAGTGGTAACAACGCTACATAGATTTCCTCTCCACCATTGTCGTTGCTCCTAACTTTAACGATTTAATAAAAACAATCTTGTGCACGACGATGTGTTCTTAGAACGCAAGTTAATCCGTCACAAACATGTTCACAAGGCCGACACAAAACACTGACCTCATCTGTTTCACTCATATATATGCATATATTCCAAAAAGTAATCTTTGACAACAGTATTATGCTGATGATATTTCGTGGCATTTACACACATGTTCTTGGAAACATTTATTGGGGTGCCACCGACCACACGTGGGATAAATTCGATGACATGTTTGCACTGATAACCTTTGACCCGCATAACGTTCTCACCACTGATTTGAACGGAACCTTCAGTCGAGGGGGTAAAACTTGTCCGGAACTGGATGCATCAATTTCCACTCAAAAACACAATTATATATAAAAGGTCCCACAGTGATACCATACAAGAATATGACTAGCGACGCCGGGAATCTGTTCAGCATTAACTGGAATTACTTCAAAATGCTATACAAGATCGTAAAAGAGTATGTTACAGTCGGGTTTGAACAAACATTTAAGCGGCTGATTAAACCCATTAAAGAAATTGCCGAACGTATAGAAGATAATAAAAAGGCTACAAAGGTCATAGTGAACAAGTGGAAGCCCTAACTGGAACGACGAAGCACCAAGGCTATCAAAACACAAAACAAGCAAATGCAGAGGTTTTTACACGCTTCCCAGAGTTGGTGGCTGAAGTCAAAAGAAAAGAAGAAGTGGGAGAAATTTAAGATCGAAACAACAGAGAAACACAACCATCATCTAATTAGCGGTTTGTTAGCGGAAACAAACTTTTAGTGAAGAATTTCGCCCGTATATCAAAAGAGACCGCTTCCGCGTAGGATTACAATCGCCCAGCTGGAGAGATTTAGTGGTCAAAGAACCATCAAAGGATATAAAAATGTTACAGTCTAGTGGGTATGCATAAAATTTACTGGGGATACAAACGCCACTGCAATGTGTTTAATTATTATAAAATATATACTTGATTTGATTAAAACTGGAAAAGTAAATATTACACTTGAAGCGATACAAAATTGTATGTATCTCCTGCACAAATCAGGAGAATATTCTCCAGTCCATACAACTTCCGCGAGAGAAGAATAATCGAGGGAATCAACTAGCCTCTGACACTACGTCAGAACAATATTCAGATCGACCTGTCTTTACTCCTGAAAGTGAAGCATATAATTTTCGGATCAAACGGTTTCGCTTCAACCAAAACCAAATAGGCACTCACCAGCAAACGTTACACGAAAACAATATGCAAAAACAGCAGAATAAGAAGAACAGCCTGCACCTACACGTTTATCTTCGACATTGGAAAACAATTCGAATGTGACCGCTGGTAAATCAAGCACACTAGAGATCGCGCTTGCATCCTCTAGAGTGTATTACAGTTGGCTTAATATCCGATCCTAACCGTTTGTTGATCTGCTTGCAGATAACTCGCTTCAACTGACACTGGCCCGATCTGTCAGACTATTGAATTACCCCTATGCGGTTTATAAAATAGAATTGATCAATGAAGAAATTCGACTAAAATGACATCGGTGACCGGCAAGGCTTTTAAAATTGGTATACGTGTCCATGAGCCAACACACAGTTGTGTCATTGCAATATAATCCTAAGTGTATGCGGCTGATATTGCACGGTCATCAGTAAGACCAGTGTTATGTTGCTCTTGCCACATTCTAGATCATGAACGGTTTTCTTACGTGCGTGATATCATATCCACCTGATAATGTGAGAATTACCTCAACAAAGCAAGTTAATTTAACTTTAGACAACATCATTTGTAGTTATGAGACCAGGTATAAAAGGACAGGCATAGTTGTTCAGGGTTACATACAGTTTGGTTTTTCACCAACTCTGGAATCCAATGATCTGACATTGAATACGCCTGCAGTACCTGCGAATCTTACATGCCATAATAATCGGTTGACACATATGTTTCCCTTGTGGATCAAGACGGCACGTTGTTGATCTACTTGTCGAAACGACGATACAACTGTACATTAAAGATAAGCCTGATATATAATAATAACAACAACGAGAGTCATGTGTGAACGTGTGAAACCCATTCGTTCAGTTCATGTAGAAAACCTGTGTACATGATATATGATGGAACTAGACTTTGGTAATGCTGTTCCAGCCAGAGAAATCAGTCAATTTTAAAATATAATTGGACGTGCAAGACACATCTAGGTTATTCCTTCCATGCCAGACATTCTTGGAAGTTGAGGGAAACTTTAACAGTCTGACGATAGCAATTACGGTGTGAATGCACAAGTGCGATGTATTTGCTTGCAACGGAATTATGGCATTGTTTAACAGTGCACCTTATTTCATCGTTGAAAACATAATCAATTTAATTGTGGACAACATTGATGTAGCCACACCAAAGGTTGGACTATCAGATTATAGCAATGATTACACGAGAACCGGTGTCCCAACACAGATGCTTGTTAAAGATGCGAATATTAATACAGAGCATTGCTCACTGCTCATAACGCTGTGTTAACATGTCGCAACCCCAATGTCAAGTTTTTTTAGTTTGCACAGGAACTATTACAACTCATTGGTGATTTATTGAGATTGTCGAGTGTAATTCCCCTCTCTCACATCTGTCAGTTTTCGAGAGACGTTCGCAAGGTCATATTCGCAGCCAAATGCACAGAAAATTGTTTTCGTAAGAAGAACAATTTCGCATACAGGAGTTGCTGCTCATAGAGTTATATTAGACGCGTTAACATTGAGGATGCCTGTGCTATCCACATCACTTTCTAGAGACTCATGTTGTTATCGTTTATGAATTTGGAACCACTATAACGTTGTGATGCCTCGCACATAATACAGACGCACAAACGAAAGCTAGTATTGATGGACAATTTAGTTGGCAAATGAGCACGCGACATGGTCTTACTACACCAATATTCGTGTTTGTGCCGTTTCAAAATCTAAATCAAGATAATAGTCAGGAGCATAGTAAGATGATATTTGACACTTTTGGAGTGACTGAAGTTTAGTTGAGGATAAACGATCATCAGGAACCCTCTGAAGACATTTGGCTTGAATATGCAGTAACCTTTCCTCAAGTTGCACGTGCACATCAAAGTAATTGCAAAGGACATGAAATCGCACTTCTTTCCGCATCATCACGCGTAGTAAAATCAGGGAGCACACTTTCACTGAACTGTGAAGAGAAAGATCTCGACTGTCATTCAGCAAGATGGCAATTGTTCGGGTGACAGTTATTTGGCAAATACGGTCGTTAGATGAGAAAGGTGCTGGTATTATAGGTGTGTTTTTAAAGAGTGCTGAATTCCAGATCCTCGCTCAATCGCCGGAGATTTTAATATTTCCTAACTATGTTTTGGGGGCTTTGGCCAGGACGGGTTGAACGGTCCAAAGGGGTGGGGACAAAAAGTGCAAAGCCCCACCTTCATATTATTGATAATGAGTCATACATTTATCAAGTACGTAGGTTCTATCTTAATGTTACAGGGCTGATATGTACTATAATTTAAGCAAACATCACGTGATCCGATTTCAGAACATGAGATATAGTGATAACACAAGTTGACGTAAGTCCTGAGTAATCAACGTTTAAACGGCTGATTTGTTTCCTGATATAGAGATTTCAAACTGCTTATATGAATCACTCTAGCCACATATTGCGTTTTAGTACCCTATGAAAGAGAAGTTTTACTTTGAATTTGACATTCGTATTACTAGCACCGGTCTTGGACTTGAATTATATCGAGATGAATTCGTTGGTCAAATTTAATCCCTCCTTGGAATTACAGTACTCGAAATATTTCAGATCTATTGGAATAATGCTTTCAAGGAAATACTATGTATTAATTTAAATACATTTGAATTTTCAATGGCTGTCACGGAAGTGCTGCGAATGCATTCAAAGATTATTTTGATAAATATAGCTGGTACTGATTTATTGTGAATTCAATCCATATGGGGATTATATCATAGTAATTTGTCTGTTCTGCTGAAACGTCACTACAATAACCACAATCGTTCAGAATACATTTTGAACTCATTTAGATTACTCTATTTGATGGAATGATAGAACATTTAGGAATTTATAATTTAATTCACCATACAGTGAGTTATATGTTTCTATTTCACGTGGTATTGTAGGCTACTTAAGCTTATTATATGTTCTTTTTTATCTCTTTTAACTTTATTTTGTCATAATTTTTCTGTATTTTACGATACTGAATACTAAAATTGCATGCACGTGCACGACACGTGTGCCTTAAGGAACTACTTTGTAAAGAAACCATGTACACTCATGTAGTAGGCTTTAGGTTTTAGTTCATTAGATTTGTTTGTGGATGACCTAAAACAGATTTTTGGTGTATTTAAAAGTAAAGATGATAAATTGATTTGATGTGTTTACTGAGTCACAAATGCAGTTTTAAAACAAGCAAACGAATGAACGTGAAAAAAAAAAAACGTGCGGGACGCAGTATTACAAATAGCATTCTGATCATTTAGACAGTTTTTTTTAGAAGAAATGTCCCTTCAATTTCGATAATGGAATTGATCAGATGATGATCAGTGATGTCAGGAGTATATCAAAATGGCACAGAAAAGCCTACTGGTGGCAAGGGCAGTCTCATGTCTGTCAGATACGTACCATTTTCTGAGTGAAAATACTCAATTTGTGGGAAAAAAACATGACGGTCTTGTTCGAAAAGTAAGAGCCTCAGAGTCAATAAGCTAAAACGAAGAAGAATTCGCATTTCCGCTGGTGAATGTCTTGTGATACCCCAGGCGTTTTGCAATTTTCCTCGTTAACTTTGTTGATACAATGTTTCGGATGTAGGCTAGCGATAGACGCCATGATATTGTGTACAGGTCATATAATAACTGCGAAAGCATTCAAGTGACCACGCACATTTCATTTTAGCTGGTAATGAGAATGGAACATATATACGTACATTTTTGCACCGTGAAATTCCTCAAAATGTGAATTCTTCATTCTGCAAATCCTAAATACGTGTGATGGGTTTTAAAGATGATCAATATTGCACTGTAATTTCGACTATGTTCCAAGTGCATTCTAATCAATGTATTCAAAATAAAATGAACGTGAGATTCCACAGTGTATTTTTGATAATTACAATTGAAACAATTCATATTTTCCCACATTATGATCCCAAATATTCAATGACAGAACTGAAACGCGCATACAGATAAGTCAAAAAGTGTCCCAGGCACCCTGCTCAAATCACAGACACATGTATCTTGTTTGGAATTGAAACAAGTAATACATCCAGCGGAATGTAGGATAATCGACAAAAAAATAACAAACTCCATTCATTCGAGACCATATAAAAACGATGTTGCAATGCGCATTGATTCACAGTATGACTCTAACTTTCAATTGTAAGTAGACGAAGACGAAAATTCCTTTCAAAATTGATGTCTCGTGCGCGACTAAGTTCAAATTTCGAGGGGCGGAGTTATGTATCCATACTATTGCTGTTGAATACTGATGGATCAGCGCTTGTGCATTTATTTTGAAATACAACATGCATTTAATTACTTGCTTGTTGTAGAGTAGTTTTGCTAATATCTATCTATCTATCTATCTATCTATCTATCTATCTATCTATCTATCTATCTATCTATATATATATATATATATATATATATATATATATATATATATATATATATATATATATATGTAAGTCCTAGGTAGAATTGGAAAATGAGTATATAATAAGGTAGTGCAGTATCCATCTGAAAAAAAACTCATACAGTAGCCTATAAATAAATTGTCAATGTTACAAAATCAGTTTCCTATTGTTCTTCTTACTTATGTTAAGAACATATAGTCGTAGCATTAATGTCCTCTCTTTAAACTGCCTGGTGACTGGCGAACCTCTCTTTAGAACAAGAGAAGACTTAATGCAACTGAAAGCTACAATTTAATAGACTACACAATTAGTTGATACAGCAAACTGATTCGAAACCAGTATCACAAAGAGTATGGGTAAACGTTTAGAAAAAAGTCAACATTTTAACTGAAAATATATACTGTAGGTGTGATTTAAATGTATCTTGGATACAGAACTAAGCAATTGCCAAAAGAGGCTTCTCTAGAGTATTGTAGCAAAGAAAATACATTTTGTAAATATAAAATAATTTTACATCGACGTGCGATATATGTGCAATGAAACGAAGGGAATATGCTTCATTTCAAATCTGAATGCAGTTTTAAACATTCTTTTTTAGTCAATTTATTTTTATTTTCTGTCAGAGTGCAGGAAATGATAATAAAATGTTAGTTTTTCATACTTATTTTAGAAAACAGCTTATTTATGCAACACATATGTTAAAACATATTCCATTATATTGAAGGTTTCCGTTCGACTATACAATGATCGACGCGATACAGAACAAAGTATTGGTTTTCATCAAATAAAGTTAAAGTGAAAAGATATTGAAGCTATTCGAAGCTCCTCTATTACTTAGGGAAAAATAATGTTCTGTTGGGATAGTGGAAACTATATTGCGGTTTAGCTATTTCATTTAACTCTCAATCTCTCTCTCTCTCTCTCTCTCTCTCTCTCTCTCTCTTTCTCTCTCTCTCATTCAAAACCAGTAGGGTCCAAGTACAATGTTATAAATATTAAAATCTGAACACAAAATGAAGAATTAAAAATATAAAAATATATAATGTTAAAATGGAATCACACCTAACCATGAATGTTAACCTTAAGCAGAACATCTTCATGTAAACAATAGTAACAGTACATGAATCCGTTAAGAACTTTCGGAGATCATTTTGTGTAAAGTTCTAAAATGTTCAGAAAATATGTCTGTACTAACAGCTCTTTCATGTTCAAAATCTTGTATTGTCATTACGTGTTTAAAACTTTTATAAGATTTGGCACAAGCATTAATGGTAATTTGCTTGCAATGTTAAAGTGTAAATAGCACATCAAATGCGTAAGGTTTATTTGTATAATTTTAGCAGCACTAAAAGTAGTAATTTCTAATTCTATGCACTCAGTTTAAATTTCTTAAAGTAATAGGATCATGTCTGAAACATCCTGTTGATTTGCCGATATGCAATTTACCTGCATTCTACTTTATTAAATTCAGCTTTCCAGAAAAATTACAAATGTATATCACTTGAACATAACTGTGAATTTTCATTATGTCAGTAACATAACCTATATCAATTTAATCTTAGTTACAATTGTTTTGATCTGAAACTAATTGTTTATATAGGTATATAGATATACAAAATATACATATAGCTAGCTAGATAGATATATAGATTGATCGATATATATATATATATATATATATATATATATATATATATATATATATATATATATATATATATATATATATATATATATATATATATATATATATATAGGTAGGTAAGTAGGTGGGTAGGTAGAGAGACAGATATGTATGTCGGTAAGTAGGTAAGTAGGTAGGTATATATATATATATATATATATATATATATATATATATATATATATATAGATATAGATATATAGATAGATACATAGATGGATAGATAGATGTTTTTTTCTCCGTTATCTTTACATTGGCAGAATCGTTCAGTATTTTACGATATTGCACAACTTCATATTGCACTCAAGTGCAGAACGCGTGTGACCAATAGTACATTAGGAACTATTTTGTAAACAAATCATGTACACTCGTCTAGCGGACGTTTTACGTTTTGGTTGATTAAATTTGTTTCTGAATGAACTAAAGTAGTTTTTTCGTGGCCTGCCACATACCAGCTGCTTTGTTACATTCCATGTCAACTTTTTTGATATAATGTTTCAGATTGTAGCCATAGACGCCAGATTTACTGATTACTTACAAATAGCATGCAATCTATAAAGCATAAACTGTCTCCTTTGGCTGGTAATAAGAATGGCAAACAATATACTTGCATATTTACATCGTGAATTTCCTCAAGATGTACTTTCTTAGTCCTGCAAATCTGAATTACATGAGCCAAGCCATGAGTTCTCAAGCTTGATTACACATTTCGAAATTGTACTGTATTTTCGACTATATTTCAAGTGCAATAACATCCTCTTTACTGTACTCAAAATGAAATAAACATTAAATTCCTTTCAATCTTTTTTATTATTGCAATTGAAAGACTTAATATTTTCCCCACATTATGATTTCAAATAGTCAGTGACTGAACAGAAACACACTTCCTGATGCCAACACGCTTCTCCCTCGATCCTTGAATCCGTTGTATTTCATGTCAATTGGCACATATGAGTCCAGTCCTTAATCACAACATTTCGTGGAATCGACAAAAAATACCAAAATCTATTCATTCCAGATCAAATCGAAAACTTGTTGCAATGCGCATTTATTCACAATATGACTCCCAATTTCAATTTTAAGTTGACAAAAACGCCATTTTGTTTCGAAATTTATGTCTAGCGCAACCAAATTCAAATTTATCTGGGCAGAATTATATGCGCATTAATAATGTTGTTTTTGTGTAATAATGAATCTGCGCTTGTGTATTTCGTTTGGAATCCGGCATAATTTCAGTTACATTGTTTCTTGCAGTTTATTTTGTTTATATAGGCAAGCCTTAGGTAAAATAAGAAATTGAAAGAGCATATAGCAAAAAGATTACTGCATTTGTAAGAGAAAATATGGACTCATTTTTCGGATAGATATACTGCACTCCTAAGGTCCTGCAGTATTCCATCCTAAAAATTCATCCATATTTTCCCATACAAATGCAATAACCTATATTTATTTAATCTTCATAATGTTCTGTGAATAATATATTTTCACCCTAAAATATACAAGTATGCCTGCAAATTAATAGGAAGATGAATGGATGTTTTTCCCTGGATACAATTGTCAAGCAAGAGATCATACAGGTGTACCTCAGATGAAAAAGTAACGGAAACTTCAGTGAATTTAAGTGTACTCCATAAACGAAATATTTGAATGGTATGCATATCAGTTACACCTTCAAAAATGATTTCAAACATTTTGAGACAGGAGTGTAATGTATTTACATCGTCGTTGCTAACATCTGAAGTAGAAATTGAACTTGACTAATCGCAACCTAATAAGAGAATTGTCTAAATGTCAGATCTCATCTATATTCAAACTAGTGAATAGCATACTGTATTAGTACTATAAGGAAATATTATTATGCAAATCACTAACTACAAAACGTTGTAGCATAATAATATAATTAGCGCTGAATTTAGGTCTTCTTACCTTACTTGTATGTAAAGAGAAAATGCCGAACTTATTCTGGAATTGTTATGTCAATAAATGGCGGGGATACCAACCTGATTGGAGTCGTTCCAACCTGTATTTGGTATTTGACAACTCAAAAACATTATGAAGAACGTGCATCATTATGTATACAAATAAACATAAAAGTGCAATGAGAGCATCAGTGTGCATATAACATGACATGTTTCGTTAAAAGCTGTAAATAACATTTTAAACTATTTAAGTTTTGAAATATTTAGTGGAAATAACATCTGTCCAGTTAATGGATATTATTGAGTATTTCATGTGATAAAAGTTATTATACAGATGTGAAAGTTTTATCCATCTTGATTAGTGCAGATTAATGTTAACGTATTGCATAGTGATTTTGAAGACATAGTTTGTGGAAAATCACGAAACACATTTGCACAGCTATTGTGACATGTTTTGCTGCTATGAAACATATAGTTTAAATGATTTGCACACAAAGTTATATTATGGATAAATGTGTTATACTTTAGGACAATTATCAAACAACACACGTAAATAAAATGTATTGATTTAAAATAGTATATACATTTATACAAAGCAGCTGAATTTTACTTCAAAACATAAAAATATAAATTATGAGGAGGACAGGTAACTTGATAACCGTTGTTTAAAATAATATTCCTGTTAGTTGTCATTAAGTTATACACACATAGTCTTCAAATAGCATTTAAGATATATGGATACCTGAGCCTACTTTTTCACACGCAATTGTTAACACTTAAGGAACCAAATACATTCGACAAGTTGTAACATTCAGTGCATCATTTTTAAATGTCAAATCCAAACAATCTTTACTCAGGTATGGGGGATGCTTTATGAAAACCATAAAGATATTGTAAAAAGCTTGAATCATTGCAGGGAGAAAAAAAAATGATTGTACAAGCACAAGCTATACTATAAACATTAAACCTTTGCTCAGTTATTCGTACTTTCAATGCAGGTCAAAACGTGATGTCGAAATTACGAAATAAACCACATCTTTACGTGACACTGGTGGGCAGAGATAATTCTGAACAGAAGCCTGATAACCTTTGTACAGTTGATAACTAATATTATATAATTTAAAACAACTAATTATCAAGCTTACTTTGGAGTCTTTAAAAATATAACAAAGCATATCCAATATAATTATGCAGAACGTTTAGTAAGCTCGAACTTTGTTAATAGCCTAAAAAGTATTAAAATAACATCATTAGAGACACGAAATATGCAAATACCCAATATTGAGGGTGCAGTATTTATCTGACCGATTCTTGTTCACTTGACATTTTGGTCTTTATTCTTAACTTCTGTCCATCATCCTTACCCACCAATTTTTTTTTCTCCATAACTTTGAAGAGTACTTCCCGCTCAGTAGTAACAAACGCAACTGCCGAATCAATTTGAATTTGACTTTTATGCCTAACCGTTGAATCTCAACCTAAGCCTTTGATCCTTTGATGCTTACTAAAAACAGCACGACCGCTGCTCCAGTATAGGAAACGTAAATTATGAGTCGGTGGTAGTTTGCTTTCATAGGCGAAACACTGATACACCAATCCAGTTGGCATTGCAAGACCCTGCCTTCGTGGTCAACATATTATTAGGAGCGTTACTTCAGGGTCCTTAACCCCCATACTTGTATGATCGTTACTCTTTGTTCAGTGGTTGTCAACTGTTTCATCAGGAAAGCGTTTTTCTATAATTGTAACAATGATATTGATGGTCTCTAGACATTTTATTAGAGAAACCTTTTTCAATGGTCGTCAAAATAGTTGTTGTAGCAGACTCAATGGCATCGGATTAAGGGCATGTTCATATTGTCCCAGTTTTAGCAACTATATAAGTTATGGCATAGTTGACAATGAAAACTGATGGCAAAGTACCATAAAGACTGTACGCTGTGGATAAAAGCAGGAAAAAATCCTCTTACCCGCATTAGGGAGGGTGCATTTTATAATTTTATACCTTTTTCTATTGAAATATTATGATATTTTCTGCATGAACAATAGTTTTTGTCATTCGTCCCCTCACCTTAGCGGAATAAGTATTTATTTTATTTTTATTTGGAGCTTATATATTTGAATGGCAGTATTTTTATCTGCATTGTATGCCGCTAGATTGACGAACTGAGGATAAGCTAAACAATTAAGTGCAAAGCTTTTTAAAAGGATATGCTGTTTGATACACACCTGTTGCTTTATAAGTGACAAAAACGTAAAACATAGGATGATGTATTTCCATTACAAAACAAATTGATGAAAATAAAAAGAGGACCAAGTCTTCACTAGTTTTATTACTATGTACTTTGAACAAGAAAAAAACTTGTGTAATTCGCTATTGGAATTTAAAGTTATATGATCGTTCAGGAACACAACTAAATGATTTATAGGGCAGTTCTAACTAAAAACATTATTTTGCTAAATCAACTAACCACTATGCAAATGATTATTTAAAGTTAATACATAATGCAAATATAAAACATATTCTGATTAAAAGGAGATTGGTATGATCTCAAAGGATATTTCGTTTGAATAAATGAAACTATAATATAAAATAAGGTGTTGGTTTTTCTAAAGTAAGCGAACATGACACAATTACCCAAGCCGATATATCCTGCATTTAGAGAGCGATAATAAAGTTCACTGCAGATATATCACTTTTAACAGAGCGAGGAAGCGAACCAATATGATGACAAACATATACATTTAAAGACCTATGCTAATTCTCTGTATAGTAAGATGTTTTATTGAAATGAAACAAAACAAAATTCTTATGAACTTTTAGAGGAGCCAACAAGGTATGCTGTCATATTAGTAAATCTTATATCAATTAATTAATCTGAATATTTGCCATTACATCAGACAGAACATGCATGTAAAGTGTTGTTTTCCATCAACCATCTTACGGTCTGCGTCTGTTAAAACCTCCAAATCTTCTATTATGTCACTTTCTGTGCTTGGGGCTCATCTTATGCCACATTTATTAGTTGATGTCGATTAGATAAATCAGATGAGCGCAAGACCTTAATGTATAACATCTTACTATCGGCAATGTACCTATAAACTCAAAGAAACAGATTTCCCAAAACAACATGTTTATTTTTATATTTAAAAAATATTGAAGTATGTCTAATTGCGAAACGTACAAAGATTGATGCGTTTATTATTTTGAAAGGATTTATACTCATATATAATCATGCTATCATGATACCAAACCAATGGAATGTTTCCAGGGTTACACGACCGATTAAATAACTATTTCGCTTAAATGCGTCATACAAAATGATCAATGATAATCAAAAGATGTGTGCTTTTTTAAATCCGTATCCGGAAGCTCTGGATAAATCAGTCGACTTATGAACTTATTTGGAAGCACAACGACATAGATATGGCTGATAATGCAATAAAAAGCGTCATTATCTGATATTTTGATAGAAAACATCAAATCGAATGAGTGAATTCAGCGACCAAGAGAGTGAATGCGTCACTATTGATAACGAATATAGCAAATATGACTACAGATTAACATATAGTTTAGTATTTATATAATAGTGAATGACTTCCCAAGTCCAGACAAAAAAGAGCTATAAAAATACCAACAATTCCAAACATTTGGAATTATTGGATTTGACGCTGCTGATGGCAGCATGAGAGACTGAAGCGGAGTGATAATCATTTGAGCTGATTTTGACCGACTTCGATTTAAAGCATAATTTGACATTGTTATATTTACAAGACACTCCTACATTGTTACAGATTACCACAAATGAAGAACTTACTCTTCTGTCAAATCCTGTCAGCAGTTTTATCCAAAATGTGCATGTGGTTTCATTTTGACTGACATAAGTCGTGTTACCCACTTACAAAATTGTTCCGCTATTCGAGACATAATTTGCGGATGTCCGAATAACCGTTTATAAATGTGCAATGCAAACGTTCAACGAGCATGCTCGCTTCTATAAAGTGGACACAGGATGATCCTACACCGTTTGTTTTCCTAATATTTCAGCAACAGCTGAGAAATGTGCTGTCCGGATCATTTATATCAGTTTTGATCATGTTACATGTGAACGGGCACACATACGTTTACTCGTATCTTTTGGATTTCTTGCATCTTCAGACATCAACGGTTTAGCTTCTTTGTATCCGCTGACAATATCTAAACTATTTAAATGGTAATTGCAGGTACTTCTTTAGAGGCAATCTTGTGGAAGAAACAACAGATTATCGTGATGCACTTCATTAGGTGTTTTGACATAAACCATCCACGAGGAATCTTCCTAAAGGCAGCTAGATAAATTTGCATGAGCGCAATGTTCGGTCATCAGTGCTTGAGCAGCCCTCTTGAGTGACTTTTCTTAAACAGCATTTTCGCCTTTCCAAAAACAAAAAGGACTGGCGAAATATCAAGGAATATACATTTCAGCAGGTTATTTGGTCCACTGTCCCCGTGTAGTTTCCTTATCACAATAGCGACATGAACGCCGACAAGTGTTAGTTAAAATCTCATATTTACATTTAGCGCTGTATTTTTTCTGCACATCGAATACTGATCACAGCTCGACATTTGTGATTTTGAACCCGCGTTGGATTTGCAGTACGGCATTTCAAGCGGCATCGCACATAATCGGAGGATATGACTGTGTTATACAAGGTGATAATCCCCAATGATATCACGAAAGAAACAAACTCTCCGTCATTGACGTTTCTTGCCCAAACAATGCCCAAACAACCAATGCCTAATGATATATTTCAGAACTCCGATTTCGCGATAATCTTTGTCCCGGTTTCATAATTTGAAACTCGACTGTTGTTGAATATGATTTTGAGATGGTTAAGGTAGGATCGGTAGTGTATATATTCCCCGTATGCTGACTTCAACCTTGTAGCGATGTATTTAGAATTTACAGTTGAGTTTCAGCCTTCGCCAAAAACGAAAACTTCCACGTCTTATTTGCTTTCCACAGTAATTGATGACTTTGATCCTAGTGATGATATTTTTCTGTTATTTGACGATATGATGCATAAACACCAGGACAACCTCAAGATAATATTTTAATGCGGTTGTCACAAAACTACATATGATATCTATATCACCTAGAGATACGTTCACGCGCCTAAGGTGTTTTGGGACAACTGTAACTTGTTGATAATGTGTTTTGTTGATTATGCATGTGAATAGTTCGGTAATATGTTCACCGATCCCAACCTGGATCTGTTTAATTTCCTCATTATTTACTTGACTGGTGGGCTACGCTAGTATCGAGCAAGATAATACACCATCGTTTAACTAATTCTGATAATTATTATGACACAATCTGCCATTAATGTTGTATGGGGATCGATGCTATAAAGCGTCTTGATATTATCAAAAAGAAATAATACGATATGATATAACCAGTAACAAAAGTGTTCAAGATATCTTACAGTAGAGACAAATTGCACCGGAAGATCTCATGTAATGTTTTTGAATTAACATTGCACTGAAACGAGGAAATAACTGAAGGGTACAGAAAGAAAACCACCTTTGCCCGAATGAAAACTGAAGCAGAAACGGGTCATGTTTTAAAACAGCCAAGCGCGCCAAGGATGTTAAGAAAGATACGAGAGCAACAGCGAAGATTATCAAATGATTGCCATAGGCGATTCTGGATGTCCAAAACGAAGAAGTGAAATCCAAGAAGGCAACTGAAAAAATTAAAAAGATCGAAAGAGGCACAAATACAGTTGCTGAAAACATTAAATAAGCAAGTGAAAATCATCTAAGGCCACCACCAACGAAGTCACCGAAGGAACATTTTACTGCATTTGGTCATCAACATATCGTTCAGAAATTCCATCCTTGCACGTCTTATTTGACCATGCAACTGGAAGGAACTTGCGGGATATCAATGGACAAAAAAATGAGGGTATAGAGGGCTTCACTTAGTATCAACACTGCAATAGCATTTTTTTTACTTTTATGAAGAATACGTGATACATCTGAATGTAAGAAACTTAATCCTCGGTACATGTTTAATGATTTATGCAAAGACTGTCCACCTCCACCACCAAGTAAAGAACCAAAATCGACAGCCCATCTCAGACCTGCAGGTAGACGCACACCTAAGAAGTAACAGCAACAGCTACAATAACTGCCACCTGTAATTACTCAAACGTTTGCACCACCACGGGAACAACAGCCTGCACTTTATTCATATTTCACACTCAAGAAGGCAAAGCCCAAATATTTAATGAAAAAAGACAGAAAGACTTGGCTGGAGCCCAGATAAAAGAAAGCATAACGTTTTTAAGACATCGATGATGTATACACTACGGATGATGAATTCTGGAACACATTAACCTGTTCGCCAAATTAATACTATAAAAATAACTTGTCGCTGCAAACACAGCCATGACCATTTTATAGCTTATCACGATCTCATTAACTAAATAAGAATTTAATATCACATTTGTATACCAATCACCACGGGAAAAGGTCGCACATCGTTGCATGTTTATTTCAGTTGGCCGAATATTCGATCACGACTATTTTGGAGATTTCCTATTTTCGACATGTAACTCGTGCGTGTTTTCGTAGGACAGTGGCACCACCTGGAAATATAGTCTATCTCCGGGGACGTACGTACTAGAATAATCGATTAATGAAGAGAATACACGAAGCACATGTATAATCGTTGTATCCGTGAACATGACTCAACACTCAGTTCTGCTATATAAATTGGTTCTCCAGCTTATGTGGGTGAACTTGCACAGTTGTCGCCGAGAATAGTTATCGGCTGGTCATCATATAGTACGATTTCGAAGGATAAACGAATTAAAAGTACAGGATCTGACTTCACCTTCGCAAGATTATATATTAGTCGTGATAACTACAACATAGGTAGCCGTTGATCTGATATCAATTACCCACTCCCGTTGATGGCATAAAGGCAGGTTGATAGATATTCACTTTACCCTTGTACATCAAAACGATAACACATTAGACCTCTGCATTGAGACATGGGAAATACAACTGTTCATTGGAAATAGACCTACTATTTTAAATACAATGACAATCGTTGATATTAGTGTGTGTTGTCAACTCGAGAAAACCTGCTTAAAGCGATATTATGGACCAAGCCTTGGTGATGTTGTTCATGGGCAGATTACATGCGAACCAAATGTGCACAAGGCCCTATCTCAGCGCGCTGCACCGAAACTAAAGACACTGCAATGCCAGTATTTCAAAGAATCAAACTCGTCATTGCAGATTAGATGAATACTCTTGGATTAGAAGCGACTCAATGAAATCGAGATTGACTACGAATATTAGTGACTCGAGCTCCTCCACAGGTTCCGGTTATACTAACATCAACTTAAACTATGCCAGTCCCTCTGAGAGAATTCATCAACGAAGCCCGTCAATAACGTACATCTGATTAAACTATTGCATATTTGGCAAGGAGTTGTGGTCTAATGTCTTCAAAAAGCATTGCACGAAAGCAATAGTGTATAAAACAATGATACAATTCAATGATGCCAACAATCCCTTGTTTGAAATGGACGCTACTGTGTTGGAGATTGCAGTACAAATATTTTACAGCATTATTAATGTTAGGTTATGGCCCGTAATCAATCAAATACATACTTACAATTTAGTTGTCTTTCTTCCATGCATTGCTTCTTGGAAATCAAGGGGAACAGGCTCACGATAATGTCAAGGCTGGATTTGTTATTAATGGCGTCATGGTATTGTTCAGCAGCGCAAGTTATTCCAATCAATGTAAACAAAATCGAAGCAAAGCTGGACAAAGTTGACATGTAGTACACAAAACACGGTTAATTTCGAATGCATTGATATACGTTATGCATATTTGGGGCGTTCATATGACAGTGGCAGATATGGAAGTCTAATATTGTTTTCCCCTATTTGACTTTTCGACTATACGCTTCAATTTTGAGTGTTGGCTTCCAATATGTTGTTCTGTCTGAAGACGTTGATGTACCACCAGATGCAAGTTTTATTGCTGAATTTGCTATGATTAAAACCACGAAGCATCATTTATTTTTCAGATACAATAGGTCTTTTCCCCTTCATAAAGTACAGCAGGTTGGCCTCGTGTGCCTTAATCACCTGGAATTGCGTAGCGGGTACAAGACATTTTCCTTGTCAAATACATACAACGAATAGTGGCACACGAACTTAACGACGTCGCTAGTATTGGCCGTGATGTCGATCCCCGCGAAATTCATTTATGCAAAGTACTGTGCATATTTGCTCTCTGCTCAACTTGATCATCTAATGAAACAGAGGGTGTCGGTGATTTTCACACTGATAACATACCTCGGGGAATACATTTTGACGTTGGATTGTATCCCCAGCCTTAATTTCGGCGGTGCTGGTACACATGAGGATCGAGTTCCACCAACCACAAAAATGTTATTCAGACCCATCCGGTATGTACTCTTCAATGTGCATTTTACTGGTGACAATATATTGTGTAACCATTATCGCCACCTCGACAAAACGCAGATCGGCAGAGCAGGTCTCCTAAAATAATGTGCTACCTTATTAATAGGGACATCGAATTTTTATTCTTGACTATCTGCTAAAATTGTGCGGCTATAGCCAGCTGCGCCAACATAAAGATGCTAAACTTCATTTGGATATGTTTTATAAAGTTGCTGCCGATGATGCCATATGTTGAAGGTGCCATAGCAATGGGAAATGTCAAAGCGTCTGATTCAAGACAGTGCTTATCGATCGTGCCTGAGAAGTAGGCTGCCACAACCGCTTGCGCTCTTTATGGTTGCTCTACAATGGCTGGCAGCAGCTGTCTGACTGACCTCTAAAGGCGCTATTGTATTAACGTCCTTGGAAATGGCTGTATGCTGTTTGATAATACAATTCAAAAAATAGTGGCTTTTTAAATGCTTATCTGTGTCTCCCACAGTTAGAAAAACCCTTTTAAATTGTTTTCTTTCCTTTTAGGTGTTTTGTATCTTTAGTGCTTCCTTTTTGTCACCACATCGTGGGAAGAGTCTACGATCGGCACCTATCCCCACGATGCCATCATCATAGGATTATATAGCCCTTACTGCTCTACACATAATACAGCCGCAGTATACACCAATAACGTTTTTCCAAACATATAACTGTTTTTCCCAGTTGCATCAAGACACACTTGATTGCATTATGCACTCTTTTCTGGTTGAAGTATGATACACATTTCTTTAATAAAGTAAGTTTAATAAATTCCAGCATGATCCGTACTTCTTAAGGAGATGGAGTGATTTGGGGTTTGTAGCAAGGCGGGAAGAAGTTAAAATGGGGAAAAAGGCTCGGGCGGCTAAGCTGCACCTCTAAATTGTCATTGTAAACTATATAATTACTTAATGTCTGTAGAGTCTGTTTCCAGCTCTCATGGATTAGATTTCTCACACTCTCATTTTGCTTCATTGCATATGAGTCCAATACATTCTTGTAAGGGGTGGGGGGCAAATGTTTTACTAGGTCTAACATAGGGAGGTACATTTGGGGCAGATGTACGAATTAGAATATGATTTGTGTTTGTGTTCTCGTCTTTGTCGGCACACATTTCACGATGGTGACTGCAGTGTTAATGGGGTGACCGGTACGTAAACAGGGAATTTAAAACGAGGTGGGTAAATTGTATAGCTAGCGAGTGGCAGGGCGTTATTGTAAAATACTCAATGTGAACCGGTTTCGCGTATGTACTTGGGAAGATGTGATGATCATGTTCCATTTATATACTTAGTTTCTAATTTTTATAAGAGCTAATACTTATAGGTTACTCCTTTTGTCTGCGAAAATATGAACAAGTTTTTTTTGGGATGAATAATGCACGAACTTCGGAGTGCCAGTATTGTATCTGAGAAACGAGTTTACGTTTTCCCATTCAAATGCAGTAACCTTTTTCTTATATACTCCTTTTCTTATTCTACCTTAGGCTTAATTATACAAAAATGCAAACAAAGTAATTAAATTTATGGCGTATTCCAAAATAAATAAAACCACAGTAGATTATTCAATTAGCAGCCACAATATTAATGCACAGATCGCATCGCCCATCGACGTTTGAACTTAGTTGGCGCTCAACATTAGTTTAAAAAAGAATTGTCGTTTTGAGCATGCTTGACACGTCTTGGCTCAAATGCAAGTGTATTTCGGTTCTGTCATTGAATGTTTGGAATTATAATGTGGGATATATATGAACTCTTTCAACTGTAATTATGAAAAAAATATGCTATGTAATATCTCGTTCATTTAATTTTGAATGCAGTAAGGAGAATGTTATTTTGGTTGGAAATGTAGTCGTATTACAGTATAGTTTTGTAGTGTGTAATCAAGTTTTCGAACCCATGAAACAGCTAATTTTTAATTCAGGTTTGTAGAAGTAAGAAAATACATTTCGAAGAAATTCACGACGTAACACTGCAAGCATATTTTTTTGCAAATCTTATTATCAGCTGAAGAAGACACGTATATGCCTTGTCACTTGCTTGATCTTTGTAGAAACCATAGCAATGTTATCACCTGCATGGCGTCTATCGCTAGCCTAAATCCGAAACACTGTATCAAAAACATGAAGGCAGCTGGTTTGTGGCAGTCCTCAAAACGCTATCTTAATTCATTCAGAAACAAATTTAATTAACCAGAAAGTAAAGCGTCTACTACATGAGTGTACATGAATAGTTTACAAAGTATTTCCTAATACACCATAATACTATTGGGAACACGTGTCGTGTTTTAGTTTAATTTGTGTACGAATTAGTTCCTAATACACTATTCTACTATTGGGCACATGTGTTTGCAATATGAAATTGTTCAATATCGTATAATACTTCTCAATTCTGAAGGCAAACATCCTACAAATAGTAGCGAAATTTCTTCTTTTTTGTTACTCTTAAAAAAAGCTGACGAAATAAATACATAACTGAAAGTAGAAAATATACTATTCTTGCATCACCGACCTCGAGACATATACATTCTGTTGAAACGAAAATCAGTTCAATGTTCTATTTTAACATACATTTAAGTTCCAAAGCGGATTCATTTGCTTTTATTTCATGATGTATTATTATGTTTGCTTGGAAATCATGCTAATTGTTTTCATTTTTATTTGTATTTTTGTTACTATTATCTTTGAAAATCAGTGCACTTGAAAGAAAAAAAATCAAATAACACAGTAAAGGTCTTCGAATTATAAAATGAATCGAGAGCTACCGTTTTGATATATATGAATGCCTTGATTGAACACATATAGTATCGATTAGAAAAGGAGAACATATATTGACTTGAAAGAAAGCATTCATATCTTTTCAGTAAATAACTTAACGCAAACGATAGTTAATTAATAAAAAGAAAATAATACGATCTAGGAACAAAACATTAAGTTAAAAACAACATAATTTATGCTTTAAATATAATTCAAGGTTTTAAAATGTCTGACTTATTATTTCATCGCTTGGCGGCAATGTCCACAGTTTTCCCTGCTATCTAATAATGGGTAATACGATACCGGTCTCTATTCTATTGAAAATGCACCTGAGCGAATTTCTACAACGTTACTTAAATGATCGGTTTGAAGTTATCTCAGTCCCATTTTGGTCACATGTGCCGTGCAATCTATGGTCAAGTTTTATCTGGTGTACCGAGACACAGCATATAATTTGGTCGAATAATATACCGTTCAGATTTACCTGTATGCAATAATGCTACTATACGGTGCTAACTTGCAAATAAATGGAAACATGAATGTAAAAACCAGTGGGAACCTTCTCAAAACTATCCTTATTCAATGTTCTTAAATATCATAGATACCCCTTTTATATTACTGACTTGTTTTAGGTGACAATTACATTTTATCTTATTACCACACAGTTTTCGTGAATAAATTCTTATTAACAGCGATTATAAAAACATGTACTAAGTCTAGATTCTTGAGGACACGAGTATATGATGATGACGGTGACAACGATTATGATGATGATCGTTTATAGCAGGAACTGTTTTACCTTTTCGTATTTATCAAAGCCATTTTCCATTACTATATGGACTGGAAACGTTGACGGTGTGACGTGGAGACATGCAGAAAAAAGTGTTTTATGTAATGAACAGTGGGCATAGCCATGAGCTTAAATTCTTCTGGATTTGCGCAACTTAATTCAATACGTTCTCTTTCTACATGAGAGAGAGAGAAAGGGAGATAAAGAGACAGATAGAGAGAGAGATTGAGAGAGAGAGATTGAGAGAGAGAGAGATATAGAGAGGCAGAGACAGTGACAGAAAGAGCAGCACTGAGGGCCTCCCTTCCTTGATGGGAATGCTGAAATCGACCCTGCAATGCTTCAGAAAAAACCGAAACTGTGACTTGCTCGGGATATGACAGGTTCCTGAAAATATCTGGAAATACTTGGTGTTTTCAGACGCAACGGGTCTTGTCAACATGGCAAAAGCGATGCTGTGATTCAAAATAAATCTGATCCTTACATCCCTGCTTTTACTTCTTTTACCACGTCAACCAATTGCTTCAGTTGCACAACACGTTCCGATATTTTCTTTTTCTTTTTGCAAATTTCACTCTCGAATCATCGAGTTATTGCACTCATTTCTGATGTCATCAGTTTTCATTTTTTCAAGTTTTAGTTTATTAAATAATAAACATTTATTATAATGATTGGAACAACTTCACTGTGCGTGGGTGCCTCTTGGATGAACAGTTCGATTTGGCCAGAGCTGTATTAAAGATTATTGTGGACAACACGCTTTAGTAATTCGCCGTGGAAGAGATCCTGACCGATGTACTGGTTATGGTATTGGAGTTAAATCAGCAACTAAACTGTGCCGAAATTGTAGTGGTGATATATTTCGTTGGATTACATGAAAGAATGCCCGACTAGCAGCCACTCAAATGGTCTCAACTGAGAGTTAATATGAAATTTTTAATTAAATATTTTTTTTTTATTATAACATGTAGGACGAATTTGTGAGACTATTTCACATCACACCTGTACTAATTAGATTTGATTTTGATCGGCTAATTCCACACCTAGTTAGATTATCATATCGACTGAATCTTCGCGATTACATCCGCAAAAGTTCTTTTCTTGATGACGATACAGCTCATGTGTGGCCGACGTGGAATGTTGAGCAAGATCTAACAATTCATGATGCAACAATGAAAGATTCGAGTGCCGCTATGATCATAAATGTATTGCCACAGGCAACTCAGTATCATATCAGAATTAATTTATTGTTGAACATTGTGATATCGGTTAAACGAGAGGAGAAAAACACAAGCCTCAAGTCACTGAAAAAAGTACGTGTTCGTTGTATAAAAAAAGTTTTAGATCGCCGGGATTGTTAATTATGAAAACGTTTATCCGAATACCGAGATTGTGTATGAAATTTACAAATTATAGCCACACAACAAAAGCAAGGGGAAGTCGGAGAGTTATCGAGCATTTTACAATTATAAATCATGGATCACCGTTGACACCAAAAGATCATACTGCTATTAATCAATAGAGTAATAAAGTTGTATCCACTTCATCAACTGTCAACGATGTGGCTGCACTTGAAAGTAAAATAAAATATAAAATTATTGTTAAAAACCACCAGCGTTGATATCATCTATGATTCGGGTAAATACCTGAAAACTGGTGTCATGTGTGTGTGATTTAGATTTTTAACGTAGCTTTAACAATTTTCCAGTCATATAGCTACGATGTATGCAGTGTATCAGTTTAAAGTGATGCCTAGCACTGGGGCATCATTACGCATACATGTAGCATTATGTCCCACCCAGCCACATTATCCTGACACCAGGCCGACCAGTCCTAACAGCACCTCGTAATGATGAGCGTCTACTGTGGCAGCTGTTAGCACCACTTTTACAAGTCTTTGTTATTACTCGTTCGGGGTGATAACTCACGACCTCAAGCATCCAGAGCTGACGCAGTAACCACTAGGCCAATGGAGCGGTAAAACTGGTGCCATCTAACTCATCGAACACAATGCTCATTCATGGTTATCGACGCTAACGTTCCCGAGTCGACGGCGAGTCCAATTTCATCAAATTGATAGCTTTAAGTCTATCCGTGATATAGCCATAAACAATGTAGCGTCGGTGTAGTTGTTTTTCAGCAAGTCATAATTTGATTTCCATCGTTTTGTGCTACCGTGTGGTACATGTTACCGAACACAACAACTGCATGATCAGCTACAATCAACAGCCGTAAAATATGCAAACTATAAAAAACTCCGATGATTTGACCAGTCAATATTTTACATCCGCGTCGGTGATGTCTCATTTTTCAAAACAAACTAACCAATAGCGTTCAGATCCAAAATGTTGTCAAGAAGATATTAAGCTGTTGTGTGCCAATTATGGACAAATGAGTCTTCGGAACACTCAATATAATCCAACCAAAGTAGTTTAAATCGACATTGTAGCGTGATATCCAGCAATTTTTCTTGGACAAGGTGAATGTGCACCGTGGTTTGCCAGGTTTGGCTCACCTACACATGAACTTGTCAGGGTACCCTTTAATGGACCTTGGCGTGATTTCGATGTTGCAGGATTTGTATTAGCTTTGAATTGATCAATTCGTGTTCATTCGGTCATTCATGCTTGGTTTTGTAGTAACTTTAATCAACCAAGCGACAATGAGTCAGCGAAAAACCAACGTGGATATGCTTGAAAAGGTGTTGTTGCGACTTATGCTTGATGTTGGTATATTAACAAAATCCACAATCACTGACGCAAATATCTGTTACAAACACCCACAATCCGTCTGGATGCCTGTTGTTGAGTTCGATAACTTCACGGTCATTGGGTTTGCCGAGGACAACGACCGAAAGATTATTGGTAGATTTACCATTGGTGTATCAGCGGAGTATTGGCATCAATGCTACAGACCCAATTGTGATCCTGCTGAGCTAGATTTTATCTTCACCGAAACCATCAGCGAAGGAACGTTTGCGGTAAGAAGAAATACATCTTCGCCTGACGGAAATTTACACTAACATATTCCTGGATATTACGATGGAGATTCTCCGCAGCACACACATCTAAGATCATTGATGATTGCGTAAGTCAGTATCAATCTCCTTTCGATGGTAAATGGATTCGCAGCGATGGCGTTCGATCAATGTTTCAAGCACTAACACAAATACAATTATTTGTGCTTACTTTAGCAAATCGATGTTCCAGTGTTGCACGCGTGTTTAATCATGATCATATATGTGATGATCCAGCTGAACTAATTGAATATTAGATAATTGCAACTAAATTGCATCTTCAAATTTAATACTGGAATGTATTTGGACTTGTGATAAAGCTTTGAGAAATATTTGTAATTTAGTTCATAATACGTACGTTCGTCTACATTGTTACTTTGTATCTTAGACAAATGAGCATATTTCTTGATTTTCACAAACTGCTTAGTTTTGATTCTTTATAATACTTAATTTAAGACCACAGAGTAGTAACATACTTTGGTGGCTCGTTCGGGATCTAAATCGATCTAAAACATTTTATTAAAAGCAGTGCTTTTAAAATATGAATTGACTTTATGTATCCGAATATTATTCATTGCCCTTGGTAAAGATATTAATGAAACCGCTTTGAAAAATATTTAGTGAAACCAGAAAGCTGTCAAATTCTCATCTAAACCGGAGAACTTTGCTTTAAGTCCTAATACAAAATTATAGTAACTTTGAAAAAAGACGATTTACTTGAATGTTCCAGACAATACTATCCGGATATTAATATGATCTCACCGAAGCAAACACGTGTTTAACACATCAATTAATAACGCATATCGTCATTCAATATTTGTTGAAACATTCCTGTTTGGATAATAGTGGTTTGGGTCTAATTGGTAAGTATGTACCTGGTTTCTTTGATATTGAAAGAAATATCGATTTAAAAAGAAATATATATTCACATTCAGAAGGAAATTATGGATTTACAAAAAAAAAGAAAGAGGAAAAGGAAAGAAAAATACAAATGCAGTGAGAGGAATGGGAGAGACAGAGATATAAACAATATAGGCAAATACAAAAGGAGAGAGAGAAAGGAGAACATTGCAGAGAAAACAGAGACAAATGCAGATGCTGAAAGAGAGAGAGAGTGAGAGAAAGAGAGAGAGAGAGATAGAGAGAGTGAAGAACGGGAAATACAGTTCAAATTAACAGAATTAGAATTGGCAGGCAGAGAACACACATCCCATTTGCACATAAGTTCAGATTGCAATGTTACCAGTAACATTTGAATAGTAACTACTTTTGAAGAAAAAAATAGTAAACAAAGCCTTGCCATATTACAAGAAAATTGTTGAACATTTGAACTGCCCTAGAAAGCAACGGACTTTTTTTACTAGAAATTGTATTTACTGGCAAGGCTTTTAATACCAAACTTCATTGTCTGTACAGAAAAGTGCTCATTATGATGTGGTTAAGTAATTATTTCTTGATGGTTATGAGCTGGTACATGAGACATATCAAAAAAGGTTAATGAATTGTAAATAAGAATGTGGACAATCTTGTTATGGATTTACCCGGGAAATAAACATCTGTTTGATAAAAGGGATTCAGGCAAGAGGGTAGATAAAGAATGCGATAACCTCAGACAGATCATATGAATGGAAGATTAAAAAAATTACATCAATAATAATATCACGACCCGTCCTGATAAGATCTAGATGGAAAGTTTGTAAAATGATGCTTGTTCAGAAGCCGCTTTTTCCGTGACTCAAAAAGTTTAAGTTTTTAGTAAATCTTCCTCCCAGCAGTTCTTTTACTGATAAAGAACAATCACATTCACTCACGGGTGCTTCCAAATCAAACTTCTGATAATACTGATGAGTCGTGTTAATCTAATTCTACATGCAGTTATTGAAAGAAGAAGCGGCAACTTATTTATGATTCATATAGGTGGACAAATAAGCTATTACACTTGCTTTTATTTCTAAGAAATGACCCTCAAATTATCGTACAGGAATACAAACATTTGAAGGGTCAAACAATTGGGATATTGTAGTATGTAAAATTACACTGGACAACAAATTTTTACAAAAGTCATGTTACTGAAATAAAATTAGTCAATTCTTATCAATTTTTATGTGCTGAACACGAATATGACAGTCAAATTGCAAAATTGGCTCTAGTTTTTTTGTAATCTGCAAGAAATTAATGTTTACATAACGAAATGCATTCCAATAGTAAAAGGTCAACTGTAATAGCCTACCTATAAAAAATCAAGTCATTGACTACATCTTAGATTTCTTCGCCTGTCTCTTGTACAGCTGTTCGGGAGCATCTCTGAGGAGTGTCCAGCAGTAGTCAGCCAGCATTGTAGTGGACCATTTTCCCTGGTATCTTTGTTCCATTGTTGCGATATCTTGATGAAAACGTTCGCCGTGTTCATCACTAACAATACCACAGTTGCTAGGAAAGAAATCCAAATGGGAATGAAGGAAGTGAATCTTTAGAGACATATTGCAGCCAAGTTTCTTATACTTCATCAACATGTCTTCTACTAGTTCCTTATAGTTTTCTGCCCTAACATTTCCGAGGAAGTTTGTAGAAACTAGGCGAAAAGCATTCCATGCTTGTTTCGCGTCACCTTCCAGCAAGTTGTTGAACCGGTCATCTTTGAAAAGCTCTCGAATCTGAGGACCCACAAAAACTCCCTCTTTAATCTTTGCTTCGCTGAGTCGAGGGAATTTTTCATGCAGGTATCGGAATGCTGGCAAAGTCCGGTCAATGGCTTTCACGAAGTTCTTCATCAAACCTAGTTTGATGTGAAGGGGTGGTAGCAAGATTTTCTGAGCCTCAACCAGAGCTGGGTGTTGGATATTCTTCTCTCCAATGGCTACATTCTGCCTGTGAGTCCATTCCTTCCTCATGTAGTGCATTTCCCTTGCTCGGCTATCCCACTCGCATAAGAAACACATGTATTTTGTATATCCTTGCTGCAGTCCCATTAAAAGGGCAACTACCTTCAAATCACCACAGAGGTGCCAGCTGTACTTGTTATGCTCAATGGAATTCAGTAGCTGCCTTAAGTTATCGTATGTCTCTTTCATGTGGACAGCATACGCTACTGGAATAGATGGAAGAATGTTTCCATTGTGCAAAAGCACAGCCTTGAGACTCAGTTTCGAAGAGTCCACAAATAGTCTCCATTCTTGTGGGTCATGAGTGATTTTTAAAGCATTCATGAGGCCCTCAATATCGGAACAGAATATCAGATTACTTTCCTTTCTGAAGAAAGGCTCCAATTGCTGGTGGCGCTTTCGATATGCAGTAATTGTGACATCTTCTTCTAGAAGATTCCATTGTTGGAGTCTTGATCCTAGCAATTCTGCCTTGTTCTTTGATAAGTCCAAATCACGAATCGGGTCATTTAGTTCTTCCTGTGTTATTCTGTGTGGGGTTGATGATGCACCACAGTGAAAATCTGGATCACTGCATGCTGATGGACCAGGAGAAGAACAGGTCGACTCACCTTTGTCTTCGTCAGATGAATCAAGAGAATATTCTGCTGGAGGTTCTGGAATAGGAAGTCCCTCACCATGTGGAACTGGTCTCAATGCAGACGGAATGTTTGGGTAGACTATTCTCGACTTCTTTCGCTTCGTTATTCCGCCGGAAAGAGGAGGAACCAAGCAGAAGTAACAGTCATTTAGGTGGTTGCTTGGCTCTCTCCACACCATTGGGACTGCAAACGGCATTGATGACCTTTTGCAATTCAACCACTGTGAAAGCTGTGTTGTACATGTAGCACAGCATATATGCGGAGCCCAAGGCTTGTCTTGGTCACCAACCTTGCATCCGAAGTAAAGATGATATGCCTTCTTCACTTGAGAATTGATACTTTTCTTCTGGTTGGCAAATGTCACTTCCCCACAAATATAGCAAAAATTGTCCGCGGTATTAACACACTTTCGAGGCATTACTGTTCTTTATTGTACGTAAATGGATAAAATAATAAGTTTTATGTAACAGTAGCTTGAACTGTCTCGCACAACGTCTAAAATATTTTAAATGCTGAACCTATCTGATTGGGCTTTATATAGTACACTGCTTACGTCAGCTGCAGCAGCCACCTGGCATTAGTATAATAGGCCTACACATGTATAGTACACTGCTGACGTCAACTTACTTCAGCAGCCGCATGGCATTAGTATTGCATTGCATCAGAAAATGATGCAATCAACTGTGGATGATGTGAGCATGATGGTATTATGCAATGTTACATCATTATTCCGGATGTTGCTGCAGTCCTACTGGAGAAATTTACACAGTGAAACATAGAAAATGAGGTATATGAATATCTTCAAAACGAGAGCCAATACAAATTTTTCACGGTTATATTCGTGTTCGGCACACCAAAATACTACAGATTAGGGCCTTTTCAAGTCAGTAATGATTTCACTGTTGACCAGTGTTATGAACCATTCTTGTCGAAAGGTTGCGTATTACTTGTTGTTGAATCTGCCGGGCATATCCCTATTAAAATATGAACGTACACATGAGCATCTCAGTTATTTTTTACTAAATGTACTTTGCCTTTAAATGAAAAGTCTTTTTCTAGTTAACGTGTTCTTTTTATCAGGGATTACGGTGTATCTTTGTTAATTGTGCTCTTGCACTGTGTCAGTTGGAATCAGTCATATAACCCGCAACTGACGAAGCATTAGCGTCTTGACCTATGTTTGTTTCGTGAAAAAGGCGTCCTTATGAGATAATTTAGACCACCTGAAATACACTCAGTTGCCGATTGGTCAGTGAGAAGAAAGCTCCATCACAGACCCAAGAATGGGTCGCTGTGGAAAACATGAGACTTACAGTGATAGAAAACTAAAACTACCATTCAGATGTTGCATCCGAAGGATTGCAAGTTCTCATTTTATCTAAAGTTAATAATACATTCTTTAGACACTTTTATTTTGCGACATAGGAATCCTTTATACAATATTTCGTTCTTGCCTGACTTGAGTCTTTTGTCATGTTTCATATGGCGGAGCAACACGACTATTAAAATGCTGACAATGCGTTTAAAGGTCCACTTTCACGGTCTTTCATGCCTTGACTAATTAATTGGAATCAGTCTACAAACTGACAATAACAAATAAATGAAATGTGCCAGTAACACGTCAATAACTGCAACTAATATCAAACGTTTCTTGAAGGAACCCTCTATATAAAGGACACTAGCCGTAAATTACATTTAGAGGGACATACTGGATTATTTTTTATAGATTATGCTTGTAGAAATAAAGCAAACAGTATTAGTTGATATTATACTTCTTTTTTCAACAATGCATATGTTTTAAATACAAAGTTGGTGGCCGCGAATGCTCGAGTTTTCTAAGGTACTCATATTTGCAGATTACTTGTAAATCAGCGCTGTTGTCATGTTTTACACCCCAGGCGCAGGTAATGAAGGTATGTAATGAGGCTTGCCAGTAGCTTCCTATAGGATTGTGGTGTATTCCGAACTTTACGAAATACACTGGCCTCCATGTGCTGAAAACGGCGTTAAAGACACAAAGCCATGCATTCGGTACAAATACAGGAGGACATGATAAAGAACATAATCTCTTTCAATATCCAACTGTAGACAATTTCATTGTGCTCATGTTTATATCATTCTTATATATATACATATATACATATATATATATATATATATATATATATATATATATATATATATATATATATATATATATATATATATATATATATATATATATATATATATATATATATATACTATTATTTAAGGTGGGTCGTGGGCAGTTTTGTCATCCTCAGACGGTTTCGTGGGCAGATAAAAGTTCGTGGGCAGATTTCTATCTGCCCACGAAGCACGTCGTCCTTTTCTGCACTCTTGCCACAAATATCAATAAAATAAATGCATATTTACGCTGCTGAATGTTAAATATTCGATAAATATTCATCTGCAAAATAAATAATTGCCCTTTTACCTATTTATTTCCATTTTTTTCATTAATGAATTGAATTGAATAGCACAACTTGAGTTACCTCCCATTATGTACTAGTATATATTGCACCTTAAAAATAGATTGACCCGGAAGTAGTATGTTTCAAATTTACTGCCCATGATGACAGGGGTCGTTACAAAGAAAATCAAGCGATAGGGTTCTAACCTGTAACAATATAATATGTTAATAGTGTTACAGGTTAGAACCCAAATCTGTTGATTTTCTTTGTAACGAGCCACTGTGCCCGTGATTATTATTGTGAGAGATCAAAACTGCCCGGGAACCAGGATGTGGAGTGAATAATCTGCCAATGTCGCCAACAAGCACCATACATATATACTATTTATTTTGATATCTAAGAAGTTTTCAATAATGCTAATTAGTAACATTATAATGAGTGAGCTGTTATATGTCTTTCGAAATACCTCTATTCACTATTGCTGGTCTTGAGCCCAAACTAAGAGGATTGTGGCTGTCATTAGAAATACAAGTGATACCATTTATTTAAATCCAGGCTTAGTAAGTTCATAACTTCACTTAAGTTCATATTATATGCTGCTGCATTTTCTTCTCTCAGTCTACCATTAACAACGACAACAAAAGAAAAATGGTGTTTACTCAGAATTTATTCCTATATTTATCAAAAAATTTGTTTTGGAACAGATATTTTGTTGGAAAAGCTGAAAGAATAAAATTGGGGGAAAATCATGATGGTATAATAATACAATTGTTTACTTATAATAAAAGAATACTGGATTTAGTGTACAACATCCTTGCAATAATTAAATGGCATTGTGAATATGCAGAACCCCAATTCTTTAATGTACATGTACTGTTTAAGGTACAAAACTGTTTTGCATACTTCATAACTTATTTCTCTAATAGTGCAAATAATAGGAGACAGAAGACATTTAGAAAGAATTAATTTGTCAAAATAAGTTAAATATCAAGATTAGTTTAATGGACGTTTGAAAATTTACTATTAAAGTAAAATTGCCTATTTTTGAGAGAAAAATCCTAATAGTAATACACGTAATTTTATTTAAATTAGCAGTAATGTAGAGGATGCTGATTTATTTATGAAATATACCATAAACGTGTGTTTCATGTTCATTACTCCAAAGTAAAATACCCAAGAACCACCTCGGAAAATCAGTAATGACATATTCACGTAAAACACAAAACACAATTCTAAAAAAGTGATGGAGATGCAGTTATCAGCTGTGAGTCACATAGATAACACATGTTGAGTAGCAGACTGGATGATTGGTATGGAACGAATTGTATTTGCCTTGTCAGAATAGTTGGTAAAGATTTTAAGAGGACTTCCTGGTTGGAAAAAAGTGAATTGGAGAAATGTATTATTTTTTTCATCGTATGTGTCCTTGTTTCACTTCATTAATAATAATGATATGACTTTTGACAAATCTTTTTGTCCGAGTGACTCAATGCTGATAAGTGTAAAAAAATGTCGAGGCTGCGACAGATGTGTCCTCTGTAGAAATGGGTGTTTATTAAACTAGGTCAAAATTAGGTAGTGTAAAAATAGGAAGTGGAACAATACACAATATGGACAACGCTCGCTGTGGAAGACATTGGGCGGACATACAGACACATCAAGATGTATTTAATAAGATTCATACACATATTATATACTGTTGTATAGCTCTCCTTGTATGCTTCAGATTTATACTATAAACATTGAAGTTTGTGATACCGAGACAAACGGCAATGGAAGATGCACGTATCAAGGTTATGAAGATTGTTAAATTCACAAGCGATACAGAGTCAAATATACCAAAACTTTCATATTGCATTTTCTTACATTTCTACTATCACAGATCGATTTAGACTGATGCGAAACCTATCAATTTATATCAAATTTGTCAAAATCGGGGTTTATTTACTATTGTTATGAGTTATTCACCTGTATGGAAAACGATCGTATAGGAAGACATTAGGCGAAATGACAGACAAAGGAAAATATACTTAATAAGATACATACACATACTATTTACAGTTGTACGGCTTTAATTATATGCTTTAGATATATAGCAATAGCATCGAAATATGTAGTACGATCGCAAAACGGCAATGGTAGATTCACGTAGCAAGGATATGCAGATCGGTAAAGTCGCACCCGATATTCAGTAAAAAGAACAAAACCTTATATTTTGCATTATCACACATGTCTATTGGCACAGATCGATTTAGTATGATCAGAAACATATCAATTAAAATCAAATTTGTCATCTGATATCAAATGTGTCAAAACCGTTGTTTTTGCGATTGTTATGACTTATTCGCCCATATGAAAAACTTTCGTATAGGTCGGATCTAGGCGCACGGACAGACAAATAAAGACGTGCTTATTAAGATATGTACACACATTTTATAATATTGTATAGTTTTTATTCTATACTTCAGATCTCTAATATTAGCATCGAAGTATGTGCTAAAATCACAAAACGGGAAGGGTGTATTAAAGTAGCAAGCATATGAAGATCGGTAAAGTCGCACCCGATATTCCGTAAAAAGTGGAACATTTTTATTTTGTATTTTCACACACGTCTATTGGCACAAATCGATTTAGGCAGATGAGAACCTATATATTAATATGAAATTTGTCAAAAGCTGTGTTTGTTTACTATTGGTATAAATTATTCACCTATATGGAAACCGTTCGGATAGGAAGGCATCGGGTGCACAAACAGACATATGAAACCGTACTTAATAAGATACATACACATATTATTTAATGTTGTACATCTTAAATTATATGCTTCAAATCTATAGTATTAGCATCCAAGTATGTGCTACTATCGCAAAACGGGAAGGGTAGATGCACATATCAAGGATATGAAGATCGGTAAAGTCGCAAGCAATAATGAGTCATAAATACCAACTTTTTTATTATTAATTTTCTCGACTTTTTTTGGCACAGATCGATTTAAACTGATGAGAAACCTATACATTGATATTATATATGTCGAAATATATGGTTGTTTAAGATTGGTACAACTAATTTACCTATATGGAAAATCTTTGTGTTGGAAGGTATTTGGCGCACGGAAAGACAAATGAAGACGTACTTAATAATATATGTAAACATGTTATATGCTGTTGTTTAGCTTTAATTGTATGCTTGAAATCAGTAGTATTAGCATCGAAGTATGTTGTAACCCCCCTCCCCTTAGTACGCTACTGAAAGAAGACTTTGTCAAATGCTAAGAGACACTAATTGCTCGAAAATTATAATTTAAAAAATATTTATGTATTTATGGACTCGTATATTATAACCTTATAATGCGCCTTCATTTTCCATCAGGTAGGTCTCCAGGTCGAGTTGTCATGAAAAACAGGAACCAGTATCGTACATTCTTTACTAAGCGACTTCACCGATGGTGCAATGTGTCTATAGAGCGTCCGCCTCGGATGCGAGGGGTCGCGTATTCAAACCCCGGCCGAATCATACTAAAGACATAAAAATGGTACTAGCAGCTGCCTCTTTTGGTGCCGATCATTAAGAGGTTAGTGTTCGGATTAGTCGGCCTGGTGTCAGGATAGTGTGACTGGGTGGGACAAGTTTGTCTTATGTCCGCTAAAATGCAAAAGCCTACTGAACCAAGTTGAACAGGTTATGTATTATACAACTTATTTTCGAGGTTTCAGCGCCCCCCCCCCCCTTAAATGCGTACATATATTATCAGTATACCTCCATGCTCAAGCCTATGCATTTGGGTTACCCCCCCCCCCACCCCTCTATGCGTACATACTAAATGGACGGCCCCTAACCATTCATGAGATGGTATTGATTCAAATTTACGAGTGTGATTGTGATGTACGCATTTCCCTACACAAACACGGGATGGTATTATTCAACCGTACATGTCCACAAAACTATATATATTTATAGATATATGTATACAACCATGGTACATCAATTAGGTATCTAATTACATAATGACAGTGTCGTGGTTAGCAAATTTGAGAAATATACTTTTTTATTCAGACACCATGCCAAAAGGAAAGAACTAACTTACAGTTTACGCTGAACTAAATTAAATTTACTATTTTTGTTTCCAGCATGGTCGGAATATGTTCACATGTTTCATATTAGGAAACAATTTGCATTATGGCTAAGTATATCTAAGAAGGAAATAAGATGTTCTTACAAACTCTTATTTTGTTGGTGTATTGGTTACCTCTCAACATATGAACCATTCTTTGCCATCTCACGATTATAATCCGTATGTACTTAAGCGTTGTCTCATTTGTAGTGTTAATTTTTAAATGTATACTTTGCTTGTAAAATGATCCCACTTTATATAAATGTACAAACACCGCAATCGTGATGTGCTTACAGGAATACATTCTTCTGAGTTCTACTGAAGTCAGTTATTCAATATAATTTGTAAAACGATATGAACTGATTGATAAAAGTGACTGTTTTCTTTACTTTGGTTTGTCGCAATATTTTTCTAACACAGTACTAATATACACTGGTCACACATGACGCCCCAAAGAAGCAGTTGTAGTTAATTCTTTTTTACCTGTAGTAATGGGATTTTTACAATATATGGCTGTGGCAGATGTACGTCGATTATCAGACAATGGTCGGCTTTTGCACTATTCGCTTATTTCCCTACTTCGAGTGCGGACTGATTGACCGTTAAGCAAAATCTCAATTAATCTCTGCGATTTATGTGCAACGTACGATATTGTCCCCAGTGTTTATTTAATTCCATCATCGTTTAACAAAACTTCTTTTCTTATCCTCTCTAAATCAACTTTTGTTGACCAAAGACAATACATTTTATAAGCAAGGCAGAACGCAAAATCACATTACCCATCCACGAGTACAATGAAAATATGTAAACAAAAATAGTTAATAAAATTCCAAGGTATGTATAATATTGTAATATATTTTGGAGTATGCGCATTTGTTTACCGCTCTCCATTTTAAGGATTCCTTATATACTTGCTTGAATATGGGAAGTCGGTGCTGGGATTATAGTCTTTAGACCAAAATAATTAGCCAATTACTAGGGGCAAACGTTACGGAGTGAAGTGTAAGTGAGTTTCAAGATGACATGGTTTACTTTTGGTGAATTCAGGTAAGAGCCGCATGAGTATCCCTGTCACTCAGTAGTCCCTATTCAAATCTAATTGCGTGAATTGATCGTGTGACTCCAGGTGCAGTATTTATGACTGGAGATTGGTAAATTATACAATGGAATCAACAGAAAAGGACTGTTCCGCCGTCGGCGGGCGCCATTTGTTGTTGCTGTGGTGGTAAATATGTTACAAAGTTACAGGCGAAATGAAGCTAAAAATCATGATTTAAAAGGCCTAAGGTGGCGTAGTAAAAACGGTTCCCTGTATTAGGTTGTTGAGTTGTATAGTTTCACGGCGTGAAATACTGGCGGTAAGTTACGGAAAGTTAACGAAGAGAAGCTTTGCAGTTGTGACATTGACATACAATTGGGAAGTTGGGATTTGTGGTCATGTATTAATTAGAGTAACATTACTGATAGATTGGACGCGTTGGACTTTCCAGTTTGCAGAAGTAGTTGTACAGGATTCCTTTGAATCGGGGAAACCTATGACTCGTAGCGGGATTCGCGCAAGGGCTTGACATCGCTCGGTCAAGAAACCCATTTGGTTGATACAATATTTCTTGCGTGAGCATAATGCAAATATGTATACTGGCTTGCACTGTTTTCAGCTATGATGTACGATGTTAAGATTTCAGTCGGTCAGGATATTCTTTAACAACGGTATCTTTTATCCTAACACGTCTTTCAATACGGTACCATTTACCCCTTGCAATAAAGTGTATCAGTTGGAGGTTGAGGATGAACTAATCGATATTGAATTTCTCTAAATACTGTTTGGTCAATGTTCGGATCTCATTATCTTGTTATTGCAAAAAATATATATTGGTTATAATCAATTACACCTTTAGTTTTATGATTATTTAGACATTCTATATAAATCCAGCATGGTATCAGTTAATATTTCGACGATATTGTTATATGTGACCAGTACATTTGAACATGTATGATTATAAACAGTAAAATTAGGCATTTAAACTGTAGGAAAAAAAATTCTACTGAAAAATGTTTCATCAGCATAAAAAACTAAGGATTGTCAAATCCGAGACTAGCAATATTTTATAGTACCTATATTTGCTCTTTTCAGGCCAAGTTCTCACGTAATGGCTTGTTTTAGTAGATTGCTTGTTTTTGTGTGGGGTTTTTTTTGTGCTCCCACACAAAATGCGCATGCGCGGAATTTATTTTCCGTTGCCATGACGTATAAAAGTTACCGGCCATGCACCAACATTTTTCTTTATACATCAGATTTGCATAACATGATTAAAAGTAGTTATACTTGAACAAAAAGAACCAAAAAAAACCTATAAAGTGTACAGAAAAAATACTTTAATTTCTCGAAATAAAAGTATACATCACTGTTACTTAGATACGATTTTCCACCTATAGAGGACGCCAGCAGGAAATGACGTACATTTATCCCCACAAGACGAAGTACGGGGGGGGGGGGCGGCACCAGACAGACCCCCCACCCCACTTTTCCAAAAAATTATAGTGTTTTATGTGTATTTATCCCCCCCCCCCCATGTGTTGTATGTTTTATATTATGCAAAAGAATTTAGGTCAAAAAAATTTTATTCTCCTTTTTAACGGGGTATTTCTTTTAAAACCTAGTTTTATCTATAGGGTTGTTTTTCCGAATAGGTTTCCATCTTTCCATCACCTGACTTGAAATCCCTTCTCTATACTCTTGGTTGACCTTGGCTAGAGGTCGCCTATATCCCGTGTGTGCTATATATATATATGCTATAGTTTGTGTATGCTATATTTTGCTTCCATGGTGGGATAGCCTTTATTTTTTCCCAAATCTCCCCAGTAATCTTAGGACCTTATAATCGGATCAAGAAAAGGTTTATTTTTATTTATTTAATATATTTTTGAATTTTGGCTAAGTAACGGTGTATTATAATTTAATTAAGAAAAAAAAAACTTAATGTGTTCTGTGTGCAAATATATTGTGTCATTATTCACATATTGGATTTGTAAATTGAAATCCGCTGTACTCGAGTTGGAGTCCATACACTTTTTTATTTGCTTGTATTTCTCCCACCTAGAGTTAGGCCGTCTCAAATTATTTATTGGATTTCTGCCAAAATCTCTAAAATTGGTTGTTCTTCCCACACACACACACACACACACACATACACACACACAGTGGGGATTTACCGTGCAGTGCGAGAGCTGCACATTTTGAGCAAATAGAATTAGAATAGAGACTTATTAGATCCTTTGTTTTCGTGTATGTATGTAAAGTTTCCTATATGAGGTGTTTATCCCGACTCTTTCATAGCCCCATGACGTCATTATCTCGTACTTTTCCCATATAGTTTCTCTGTCCCGATAATTAGGATTTGTGATAGTTTACGTAATATAATTAAAGTCTATTTAATTATTTAATTTTAATTGTAATGGATAATAAAAAGAAACTGAAGCTGTTTAGGAAAATTTATAAGAAATTAAAAGGGTGGCGGCTACAGCAGATTCCAATCCGGGGTGGGGGTATGAGGGCAAGGGTTCACTTTGTGATGGTCCCCTTTAATGGGAGATTATCCATTGCCCCATCTCCCTCCCCTTCTTTTCACCCTTTGCAGCCCCGTCCCTCCCATTCACAAATCTTCCTAGAAGTTCTTTTTTCTAATTAATTTGAAAGGATTACAAAAAAGTTTGCCTATTCATTTTTTTTATGTTTATGACTTGGTCACACGCCATCATGGTTTTAGTTATGTTATCTGTTATTTTTCCTATTAAAGTTTTGTTAAAATTGCCATCTTGATATAAAACTTGGTTTCTTCTGTATTTTTATTTCTTGGATATCTCCATAATTAATTGTATCCTGTCTTGTTTCCTAAACTCGCACTGTGCCATCGCATGATATTTTGTGAAGTTCGCACATTTGCACATGAGATATTTTACATGTATGCATATGTCGTGTAGATATTTGAATATCAAGCTTTGTATTTTTGGAGAGCCGATGTTGGTCCAGTACCTCTAAGGTCTGTCCCAATTAACCGAGATATTTCCTCCTCTACTTTATTTTTAATTTTAGAGGTTAAATTTTCCCTTATCCAATTATATGTTTCCTTAGTTTCAATTCCCCAAAGTTCCTCATTTTCCCTATATTTACATAAAAGTTCCTTTATACTTCTAAAGGTCCTTGTTGTTTCTAGTCTTTTTACCAGTTTATTATTTTTGTAGATGTCACTTATGTTTTTCATGCTAAAACCAAACCAGTAAATGTATAAAGCTTCCTAAGGGGTTTTGGGCTGGATATTTACTTCTTTTACATTATAAATTAAATACTAGAGAGGAGGCCTAACTCGAATCGGGAGAAACACAAATAAATAAAGAAAGAAAGTGCGGACCCTGACTCGAATACAGCCTACCTCATTTTGAAAATAGACTTTAATGTGAGAAACGCCACACCATAGTCAATCACATAAAACAAAAGGTTTTATTTTAATTTCAAATGGTAGTATACCGTTCATCTCGCCGGAATTCTAAATTGCAAATTAATTCAAAAGCAACTAAATTTATACCAGGACAAACAAATAAATTTGAAAAGTCCATAGAAAAATATATATTAAGACAACAGAGACAAATCTGACATAGTATTGCTGTCCCTACACACAGACTATATAGCATACACACACCATAGCATTGATACACATAGCATACACGGAACATAGAAAATTCTTGACAAAGATCACTAAAAATCAAGGATATGAAATCTGAAAATGGGAATAAGACCCATGTTTCAGACTACTACCCTTTAGAAAACACTAGGACTAATTATAAACTAAAAGTTTGATCAAAATTCCTTTTTTAAACTTTAAACAAGCACACACATCTTGGGGTATACAAGAGTACATGAAAACACTTTATTTTTTGTGGGGGGGGGGGTCATCTGTCTGGTGCCCCCCCCCCCCCCCCATGATACTTTCGTAACTCATACTAGCGAAAGATTATCATTTGCACTCACATTGTATGTTCTTTAAAATAATGATTTTTTTTTTATTTGCGAGATATCGTCGTATAGTTAACCTGGATACAATATAATCTTGGTCTTTTTGCACCTTGAAACTTATCATGCGTGAATGGCAGGCGCCTTCAAGCAATCTGGTGATATTTTCGTCTCTTTTGCGATATTTTTTTATCTGACATTAGCGATACACACACAGTAAGGATGCATACGCATGCCGGCATCCGCTACATTTACGGAGTTCGTTGATATATTTTGTTCTGTAAATTTCGCATGATGAAAAAAGAAGAAATACATTATAACAATGCAAGGTTAGTTTCTTTTATTTTATTTTCAATCAAGTGTTTGTTTATTGTACCGTGCCGGGGCGGGGTGTGATGGGGGGGGGGGGGGGGGCACAAATTCAACACAAAATTAGTTCCTTTCTTATCTGCATGGAATAATGGAGCAAATATGATTGACGATATTGACTAGTAATAACAAGCTTTCAATTTACGCGCGCACACACGAAGGCAACTTGAAAAATAGAAACAAACAATACAATTAACTGGTAACTTCGCACTTGCTCAAGGCTTTGTAGTTACAATGGGGGGGGGGGGTCTGTGCTATTATCTGGTTAGGCATGACTATTTCGCAGAAATACAAACAAATCTTTTGAGATGAGCATACAATACAATTATTTCTTTTCCTCCATACATTTACGATGCTCTCAAAGGACCCACATATTTAGGTAAAAGTATGACCGTTACCAGGCGTTACCGAGTTGAAAATATGCCGAGTAAACTTACGAATTACGCCACGTATAATGTATAAACAACACTTGGCAACTTTTAATGATAAAAGATGGTGTTTTTATTTATTTACTTATTTATTAAGTTATCAGAACTCTTTCAGAATAACAATGTAACTGCCGATTATACAGCTCGCCTCTAAGAAGATTTTCGTAGTTTCCAACTGCCATGCATAAAATAAGTTTATGCCAAAGTGATCGTGACCTACAAAATGTTAGCCATTGTCACAGGGCATAAAATTCATAAAACAATAAAGAACATTCCTTTTTGTTCTACCAAAGCAGCGGAACCATAATGAGTTGATAAAACACAAGGATATTTGTTGTTATTTTGCAAACCATTGCTAATAAAATCAGCTTCAGAAACTATTATTATTGTCCGCCCTAGAGGAAAGATTTTACAAGGTGGAAATCACTGACTGTCAGTATCCCTGGAATGACAACCAGTATGACAACTATAACTAGTTTGTGCATCAGTAAATAATCTTGAGTAGCCACTGCACCTGAAATGCGTGCAGTCCATTCATCGAATACCTCCTATTCATTCATTGTATAATACACATTTTACTTACTAAGAATACCCTATCACAGTATAAATGTTTAGTCATAAATCGGGAAAGTTTACAACTGTATATGCATATTTATTTCTATTTTAACCGTACTGTCATAAAGGTACTTCTGTGGAGGCTAGTGTGTATATGTCATGATGAAAGCTTATGTCATTAATAGTTTTCTTTCTTTGCTCATTACAAAAAATCAAAATAATAAGACTTTCGTTCATCTTTTGTTAGATTTCATATTTTCTTGAGAATTTTTTTAAAAATGTATCTGGAAAGTAAACATAAAAAATACGATAATTTAAAAAATGAAATTTGGGTCTCCATCTAAAGAATTTATATATTCTTAGTTACTACTCAGTAATTTTTAATTATTCATAAATGATTGTAAGATAAATTAGTTTTACAATGTAAAAGTGCGAGTTTGCTCCATTTACAGAAGGGTTTACTTGCTATTATCTTTGTATAATTCTCCCAGCTTTAAACTACAGATACAGAACATTACATAAGACAGCGAATTTCAGTCTTAACCTAAAGCTCGAGGCTGGAGAAGAGGTCACTAAATTACCGTTTCCATAGTTACACACTGGTCAGATAGAGCAGTCTCCCGCAGGTATCATTCCCTATAGATGAATTAGAGGCCAAGTAAACTGCCTTCATTTCATGAGCTATACTAGTGTAGTATAGATGAAATAAGTTTTAAATTGCAAAAGTTGTCTCTTTTGTAACCAAAGTGCAAATCAATAAAGAAATATAATGACATGTAAAATTACATGAACAGCAATGAAGGATCTTTTCACGAGAGTCGCAAAAGATTGAAACTATTTAACGAATTTCATAAATTTCATTTTAAATAATCTTAAATGTAAGATTATGTTATGTGTATCACATGACAGAAATGATATTCAATAAAAAGCATAAAAATAGGTTACATAATTGACTTTAAATTACATTCGTCATTACACCTTCAATTCATATGTCGTCATGCCGGCATTTGCTGAGTTATTGGGTGTTATTAAACGTATCATATAGTTACGTATGATACTGGAAAATATCATATGGGTATATTAATCTTAAGAGGAGCAACATTGGCTCAGTGGTTAGCGTCTCAGACCTGCGACCGAAAGGATGCAGGTTCAACCCCTGCCATCGGATCAAATCCTCGACCTTATTGGAAAATAATGAGATAACAAGTACATTCTACAAAGACATGGAACCTATTACCTCCACTGAAACGTACGAAATGATCATCTAAATTTGCAACAAGTGATCAGGAGAAGTGCGACCTGTTGAACTCGGAAGTTTGATATGTTACACGTTTAAAAAATTATGATAAACAGTTAACGCATTTTGAAGTTAGAAATGAAACTTTTATTTCTGCCATCATTATATATAAACAAGAAATTATAGATGTAGTAACTAGTCTTGACCTAAACAAAACCGCTGGAACCAATCCAATAAGTAATAAACTTGTACAAGTATAGTTGAAGAAATGTATGTTCCATTGCAAATACATTTAAATAAATCACTCCCAGCCAGCGTGTTCCTAACACAGTGCAAGCTAGCGTATGACATACCGATGTATAAGAAAGGAGATAAAACACTACCGTCTAAATGCAGACTAATTGTTGACTTCAGCTAAATTATATACACTATTCATAAGTCCAACCTTAGAATATACTTCTAGAGTCTGGGATAATTGTTCTATTGAAGATTCGGAAAGATCAGAATAAAAGGGGGAAAATCAGATGGAAGATGCACGGATCGTTCCAGATCTATACCCATTAATTCTTCTAGATAGTCTCTTTATGCGGAAACTGCTTGGTTTGCACAACGAAGGAAAAGGAAGAGATTATGCATTATGTATTCGATTATAAATACTCAAGTACCTAACTATTTAAACGAACTTCTTCCACAAAGGAGATATGAGGCATCTAATTATCGTCTACGTTACTCTCAAAGTATCACACCAATCTCAACCAAACTTTATATTTTCACACGACCTTTTACCATATACGATTCGTCTTTAGAACTCTCTGCCTGATGATATCCGAAATCCTCCAAATCTTTCTATTTTTAAGAAACGTTTCTCTAATTTAACTAACGTGTCATCACACAAGCAGAAAGACATCTTATTGTAGGTGAGTAGTCACGTCACTTTTCAATGATAAATCTAGACTTAACCAAGAAGTGTATTGAAAGGTAGAGCGAAAGAGCTGGGATCTTTGGCATTAGGTAAGGGGCAATAGACAAAGTGTTCAACTTCTTCATTATCATAAGCACATGCACACGTGAAAGAGTTAACTAAATTCACCATGTAAAGGTCGGATTTCAGGAGACTACCTGCTTGTCTAAGTTTAGTATGTAGGATATTAAGGTGACATTTGTCAGTAGCGTAATTTTAGCGTGATGACCCGTTAGTTGAATTAGAAAAACGTTTCTTAAAAACAGAAAGATTTGGAGAATGAGAAACCTATAAACTGATATCAAATGTGTTAACATCGGTGGTTCTTTACAATTGGCATGACTTATTTGGTTATATACAAACCATCAAAAAACGGCAAGGGTAGAAGCGGGTAGCAAAGATATGAAGATCGGTAAGTCGCAAGCAATACCGAGACAAAAAAGGCAACTTTCAAGGTAGCATTTTCATACATTTATATTGACACGGGTCGTTTTAGACTAATGAGAAACCAATAACTGGATATCAAATAGGTCCAAATCTTTGTAGCTTTTTTTACGATTAACATGACATATTTAGCCTTATAGAAAACGATCATGTTGCAAGGATATAGGCGCACGGACAGAGAAATGAAGATGTACTTAATAAGATACATACACATAATTTTTACTGTTTTATTGCTTAAGTATATGCTTCATATCACTAGTATCAGCATCGATGTATGTGATACCATCGCAAAACAGCAATACTAGAGGCACGTAACAAGGATATGAAGATTGGTAATGGTAAAGTCGCAAAGGATACTGGGTAAAATATATAAACTTTTCTAGGTTGCATTTTCACACATTTCTGTAGGCATAGATCAATTTAGACTGATGAGAAACCTACCAAATAATACCAGATTTGTCAAAATCTGTGTGTGCTTACGATTGGTATGACTTATTCGACTCTAAGATAAACGTTCGTGTTGTAAAGATCTAGGAGCACAAACATTCAAATGATTATCATCGAATTATATGGTACCATCTCAAAGCGGCAAGGGTAGAGGCACGTAGGTAGAATATAGAATATGATGATCCGTTGATGATCCGTAATATCGCAAGCGACACCAAGTAAAAAATATCAACTTTTTTACTTGCATTTTCACACATTTATATATTTCACAGATCAATTTAGACTGATGAGAAACCTATCAATTGATATCAAATTCGTCTAAATCGCGTTTTTAAAAAATTACTAATGTTATAACTTATTTGCCTATATGGAAAACGCTCATTGAGGAAGACATTGAGAGGACATACAGACACACAAAGATGTACTTTATAACATGCATACACATATTATATATTGTTGTATAGCTTTCCTTATATGTTTGAGATCTATAATATTAAAATTGAAATATGTGGTACCGTGGCAAACTGCAATGGTAGAGGCACGTATCAAGGATATGAAGATCGTTAAAGTCGCAACCGATATCGAGTCAAAAATACAAACTATTTTATTTTCATTTTCACACATTTCTGTTGGCACAGATCGATTTAGACTGACGAGAAACCTAACAATTGATATCAAATTTTGCTAAATCGGTGTTTATTACTATTGTAATGACTTATTCACCTGTTTGTTAAACGATCGTATAGAAGACATTAGGAGAAAAGACAGACAAATGAAGACGTACTTAATAAGATACACACACATATTATTTACTGTTGTACAGCTTTAATTATATTCTTCAAATTTATAGTATTAGCATCGAAATATGTGGTACAATCGCAAAACGGCAATGGTAGTTTCACGTACCAAGGATATGAAGATCGGTAATGTCGTACCCGATATTCAGTAAAAAGAACAATCTTTTTTATTTTGCATTTTCACACATGTATATTGGCAGAGATCGACTTAGAATCATGAGAAACGTATCAATTGATATCAAACTTGTCAACATCGTTGGTTGTTTGCGATTGGTATGACTTATTCGCCTATATGGAAAATATTCGGTTAGGAAGGCACTAAACGCAAGGACGTACAAATGAAGACGTACTTCATAAGACGCATACACATTATTTACCGTTGAACAGCTTTTATTATATGTGTCAGGTTTATAGAATTAGCATCGAAAAAATGTGATACGATCGCAAAACGGGAATGGCAGATGGACGTAGCAAGGATGCGATGAGCAGTAACGTTGCAAGCGATACTGAGTGAAAAATACCAACTTTTCTATTTTGCATTTTCACCCATTTATATTGGCACAGATCTATTTAGACTGATAAAAATTTACCAACTGATATCAAACGTGTCAAAATCGTTCTTTGCGATTGGTATGACTTATTCGCCCATATGGAAAACTTTCGTATAGGTCAGATGTAGGCACACGGAAAGACAGATAAAGACGTGCTTAATAAGATACATACACATATTTTATAATTATGTACAGCTTTAATTCTATGCTTCAGATCTATAGTATTAGCATGGAAGTATGTGCTACCATCGCAGAACGGGAACGGTATATGAACGTAGCAAGGATATGAAGATCAGTAAAGTCGAACCCAATATTCAGTAAAAAGTACACTTTTTTGTATTCTGCATGTTCACACATGTCTGTTGGCACAGATCGAGTTAGACAGATGAGAAACCTATATATTAATATGAAATTTGTCAAAATCGGTGTTTATTTACTATTGGTATGACTTATTCGTGTATATCGAAACCGTTCGTAGAGGAAGGCATTGGGCGCACGAACATACATTATGAAGACGTACTTAATAAGAAGATACATAAACATATTATTTACTGTTGTACAGCTTTAATTATATGCTTCAAATCTATAGTATTAGCATCCAAGTAGGTGCTACCATCCCTAAACGGGAAGGATGGAAGCATCAAGGATACGAAGATCGGTAAAGTCGCAAGCGACAATGAGTCACAAATAGCAACTTTTTTATTATTCATTTTCACACATTTTTTTTTATTATTTTTTTTTTTTGTTTTTTTTTTGTTGCACAGATCGATTTAAACTGATGAGAAACCTATAAATTGATATCATATATGTCGAAATCGGTGGTTGTTTACGATTGGTACAACTTATTTACCTATAAGGAACATGTTCGTGTAGGAAGGCATTTTGGCGCACGGAAAGACAAATGAAGACGTATTTAATAAGATATATAAACATGTTATGCTGTTGTTTAGTTTTAATTTTATGCTTCAAATCAGTAGTCAGCATCGAAGTATGTTGTAAACTCCCCCTCCCCTTAGTATGCAACTGCAAGCACACTTTGTCAAATGCTAAAAGGCACTAACTTTCTTGAAAATTATAATAATCAAAAAAATTCCGGATTCGTATATTATAACGTTATAATGCGCTTTCATTTTCCGTCAGGTAGGTCTCCAGGTCGAGTTGTTATGAACAACAGGAAACAGTATCGTACATTCTTTGCTAAGCGATCGCTCAGGTGGTGCAGTGTCTGTACAGAGCGTCCGCCTTGGATGCGAGAGGTCGCGGATTCAAACCCCTGCCGAATCATACTAAAGACATAAAAATGGTACTAGCAGCTGCCTCTTTTGGCGCCCATCATTAAGATATTGGTGTGAGGATAATGTGATTGGGTGGGACAAAATGCTGTATGTTTGTGGCATGATGCCACATTGCTAGACATCATTATAAACTGTCACAATGCAGACATGGTAGCGATATGATTGCATTTTTTTTTAAAGCTACGTTAAAAATTACACACACACACACACACACACACACACACACACACACTTTGCTTGGTTATTTGCTATTTGAAGAGATAGAATATTGTTCATATTTCAACCGCTTTTTATTAATGATCATCGATGTGACCAACATATACGATAATAATACTCCCGATGATGATGATGATGGTTGTTGTTCTGATTTCTGTATTACTACTGCTCCATGGGTATATTATATATCGAACTTGAAAACAGAAGCACTACCAGCAATAAAGCAGCTTTGAAAACAAATCGCACTTAATCGATATCAATATATATTGACATCAAAATGAACGTCAAATGCTCTGTGCAACTGTATCGAAATGAACTATTACATGCTGGGTTTTTTTCTTTCTTTTTTTGGACAGTTTTAGACCGAAAAAAGTAGTACTTCAAGGCTCTGTCTATGGTATAAATATGTTCATGTACACTTTTCCATTGTAACTTTAAGTGTATAGACTGCAAATACGATGAAGCACAAATCGAGGACGTCGAGTGTTAGCATTGGAACAATGTTACTACTTCGGTCGAGAAGGATAACGACCTATATATGTATTCCTGCCCACTACCATGTAGGATGTATCAAACTGTATATTACTCAAGCGCTCTTTGTCGAGCGTGCTGGTGTGTGTGTACAAAAAAAAAATGGAATATAATAACTTTAACTGAAATATATACAATTAAATTCTATATAAAAGTGATGCGGCACCTGGGAGTAAAGCAAAAATGGAAGAAACAAATTTCCGGATCGCTACTATCAACAGCAATGGGATAGACAAAGCGAAAGCAGACAAAGTAGCCAAAGAAACAAACTTTGATGTAATAATGATACAAGAAACACACTATAGAATTAAACCAGAGTTCAAAATTTTAGTAGAAGACAAACTTAACGCAATAAAGATATGCAACAATTTTACAAATAATGATATTAGAGTTGGTTGCAACAATAATATTTTTAAAAAGCTGGGAAAGGTTTGAGGAGGGGGGACTTTTTTAAGGGACGGTTGCTACGTGTTAAAATGTTTAATTGGCATATTATAAATGTGTACATGCCAGCTAATAGAAATAAGAAACTAATTTTAAAGAAAACTTATATACCTACCTACAACAATATTCGATGGAAAATCTAATCATGGGGGAGATTTCAACTGGGTAACTATAAATTAAACCAGTCTAGCAGGATTGATAAATTTTACGGAAATTTTTATGATCCATTAATATATATTAATACTGCAATAACCAACCAAAAGCTATCAGACCATTTCATGCTCACTATTGACCTAAAAATGAAAAAAATAGAAAAATGTGGGCCAGGACTATGGAAACTAAATAATAAGATTTTAAATGACAAAGAATATGTCGAAATAATAATTAAAAAAAGAAATTGAAACCGTCAAAACTGAAGAAAATATTAATATAATAATTGATTGGGATGTTTTAAAAAACAAAATAAAAGGAATAAATATTCAGTACTCAAATAGAGGGCGGAAAAACCCCAGAAAAAAAAGACAAACACGAACTCAAATTAGAACTAAGCAAAACAACAAACGACGATGGAGAAAGAAAAAAAAAACGATTGACAGACAAAATTAAAATCGTTGAAGAAGACGAAAATCAGGGGAGAATAATAAGGGCGGGAAAATTTGCAGAGATCTACAACGAGGCAAAAAACGTATATAAGCGAGAAGAATTTAGAAAAGGGGGTGATACAATTTTAAACAATATCAAAATAAACAATGTAACCCATACTGTAAAAGAAGATATCCTAAATAATATTTCCAAATATTATAAAGAACTATACACCACACACCACACAGAACATATACTTCAGCACAATCGACAGCTACTTAAAAAATGTCGACTGTGAGATGACATCAGCAGTACATAGAGACCAATGTGATGATGTCATCTCAGATGAAGAAATCACAAAAAGTATATCAACACTCACAAAAGTCACCAGGGAAAGATGGACTCATCGTGGAATTCTACCAAAAGTTCCACGGTGAACTGACGCCGATCTTAAACGCTTTGTATACTAATATAGTTTTAAGTAAAAATAAAATGACTAAATCTATGAGGGAGGGAGTTATCACAATTATATACAAAGGGAAAGGGAATAGAGACGAGATTAAAAACTGGAGGCCTATATCACTTTTAAACACGGACTATAAGATTTTAAGTAGGATTTTAACAAATACAGTAAAGGGTAGGATAAACAAGATAATTAATGTAAATCAAACTTGTGGGGGAGGGATATACAAAACAATATTTTAAACATTAAAACTATAATTAACTACATACATGAAACTGGTATGATGAGTGCTATGGTACTCTTCGACCAGGAGAAAGCTTTCGACTGATTTGAACAAAACTGTATAAAGAATGTTTTTAAAAAATTTGGTTTCGGACCCAATTTCCAAAATGGACCAAAATCCTACACACTGGGATAATTAAACGGGAAATGCACGAAAGAATTTGAAATACAACGATCAGTGATACAAGGATGTCCACTATCAATGCTAGAATACGTAATGGCAATATAAATCCTACGTCACACGATAAGAAACAACCCAGATATACAAGCAGGGGCGTATTAACCATTAAGCAGACTAAGCACGTGCATAGGACACCAGGGCCAAAGGGGGCACCACAAAGTTGAGAAAAGGGTGAAAATAAAGAAAGAAAAAAGAATGAAGATTTGTAAAAAAAACTGATACAACTAGTGCAAATTGATCATGATGTTCTGTTTCTTGATCATGGTACACCCTAGCGTTATCTTCTCAGGTGTACGTGGAAAAGAGGGGGGCACCAAGATTTGTCAGTGCTTAGGGCACCAGTGAGCCTTAATCCGCCCCTGATTATACAAGGTATACAAATACCAAACCTAAAAAAGAATTAAAAAATGCTCTAACGTGCATATGATTGCAACATCTTTATAAGAGAGGGGAAATGCTATAAGCGTCGGGTTCCAAAATAAACCACAACAAGCACGAAATCTTAAAAATAGTTAACTGGAGGGGCAACCACCCTGGATTATCGCCCCCCCCCCCACACACACTTACTGAGAGACACTGTAAAGGCTCTAGGGGTTTACTTTGGTAATAAAAAAAGAAGCTGTAGAAAATTATGAACATATTATCAATAAAATAAGAGAAAATGTGAAAATCTGGCCATGGCGCCATTACCTATCATGGAGCGGGCCCAAGTGGCCAAGACTTATTTATACTCAAATATTAACTACATAATTAAATCCATAGATATGGATAATACAATTTTAAACAAAACAGACAACGAAATAATAGATTATATATGGAATCATAAAATGCATCATGTAAAAAAAGAGACATTATATAGGGCCAAAAGTAGAGGGGGCTTGGGGTTGCCGAGCCCTCTACTACTATAATTAACTAACATAATCAATAGATTAAAAAAAAAATGCACTCAGACCCGGCTACAGCGTGAGAAGCACCGTACATCTACTGGTTCGGCTTCACCTTGAGAAACCGACCAGAGATATACAAAAATAACAAATTAATATAAAAAAATCGAAGTGCCACGCAAGCATATGAGAACTAATTTTAAAATATAGAGACAAAACAGATTTATGCAAAATTTAATAAGTAAAAGTCACGCTTGGATTAGGGAGGAGGTAACCAAAAATATAAAATGTAGAGTAGAGCAGGACAACTGAGGGGGTAAATTGGACAAAAAATTGGAAAAATTGGGGAAAATAAGATCTGTCAAAACACAAAGTATAATTTTTAAATACCTGCACAACACCTGGCTAACAGGCGAAGAAACAATCAAACATCGCATGCTGAGGATAATGCCGAAATGCCCTTTATGTAAAACAGCGAATTTCACCAAACTACATACGATTGTCCAATGTGATAACACTAAACATAACAGGATAAAGTTAATAATGAAAATTTGCAAAAAATATAAGTATAACAAAAATAACATTTTATTCATAGATTTAGACTACGAAAACAAAATCGTTCTAAAATGTATAGACTATATAGTAACTACGATGATATCCTGTGGACAGGTGATAAAGATTTTTAAATAAGATACGTGGTAAAAATAAGAATACTAACCACAACAAGAACTCAATACGTCTTACGACGAATAGATACTTACCGTCAGGTTGATATAACGCAATTGATGTTGGAATTGGGGGAGAGAGGGGGAGGGAGGAATAGGTATTACAGACCGAAGTATCGCGTAGCGCAATTGCGAGCTGATGCCATACCCATACCCCCTCCTCGCACCCCACAACAGCCATATTTCAAACAAAATTTCAAATTCTATTTCAAATATTTCAAAGAAACCCATATAACTTTTTTTTTTTAAAGAGAAAATAGAAGAAAGGAAGAAAGAAAAAAAATAAAAGAATTTTGTAATTTAATTTTTTTTTTCTTTCTCTGAAAGAAAATTCTAAAGACATATATAGGAAGGGATACAGGGAAAATATAAGGGGGAAGTAAATGGCGATGACATCATGGGGCTAAGTCACAAGGCTCAGTGAAGTGCACAGGCCCATCATGAGTCTTTGAAAACACCCAATGTAGAACATAAACAGACAAAATAAAGACACAAATACATACTGTATAACACTTAGTTTAAAACCCTACTAACTTCTCCCGCACTGCATGGTTGACCACTATAGAATAATGTGGTCTCATAAATACGTTTGGATCTTTCAATAAAGCATAATCAGATAAACTAAATAAAGGAGGCCTAACGCGACCCAGGAAAAACACATAGAGAATAAAGAAGCGTGAACCTTGGATCGAGCGTAACCTACCTATCAACATCTTTAAAGACTATTATGAGGAACGACACATATTATCACTCGAATAATAAAATAGGAAATTATTTTTTTTAAACAAAATCTAAATAGTACACCATTCCATCGTCAAAATTAGAAAACCATAAAACAAATTAAAAGATACAATATAACATCATAAAGGAAGAAATACAACTGGGAAAGATATTTGATCTATACTTGCTGTCTCAAACATAAAGAAAATATAGCATACACACAATATAACACCATTACATATAGCAAACACTGAGACCTAGGCGACATATAGCAAAGGTTACAAAACATTTCAAGGGAAGGAACTTCGAGCAAGGTGAGGGAAACCAGACTCGGACGAACAACCCTTTAGATAACACTATGGAAACATAAATACCCCATCAAAAATTCTAAAAACTAAATTTTTTATATAAAATTTTGTTTTAATAAAACGTAGAACACATCTGAGGGGAAAATACACAAATATAAAATACTTTTTATTTTTTTTTGGAAATGGGGGCATCTGTCCGTTGCCCCCACCCCACTCCCAAAAAAGTGTGTGTGTGTGTGTGTGTGTGTGTGTGTGTGTTATTATACCCATTACATTACTTGCAAAATATATATGGTGCTGACATTTTCGGCAAGAGGGAGACCTACCGATATTCTGCATATAATTATTTTAATGTTTTTCAGAGCGAGAGTATTGGGGCCTGATCTGTTCAATATATTTCTCAACTGATACAGCAGGTATAATCAGAGGCGTAGCTGGGGGGGGGGGGGGGGGGAAGGGGAGTACATATGTCCCCGGGCGCCAAGGTACAGGGGCGCCAAAATGAGGCTTACAACGTTACATTATAATAAGTAAACAAGGGTAATATTCAAAAATGTGATTAAACGGGGAGGGGGCTGGGGCGCCAATTTTATAGTTCGTCCCCGGGCGCAAAATATCATAGCTACGCCTCTGGGTATAATAAATACCCCCCCCCCCCCCCGCGAGTTTGCCACAGAGCGCTCGTGTAATATACGGTTTAATACAAAATACATGATTGTGGGCAGGAATATACAAATTTTGGTCGATATACATGATCGTTGGTATCTATTCAAACGAGGGCCATGAAATACATTAGCAAATTCCTACAGTATTTTAAGGCAGGCGATTACGAATTATTTAAACCACGTTTTTCATCTGTCACAGATTTTATAATCATTTTGAAGTGGCTGCTTTATCTCGAGGAAAACGAGCGGTAAGTGTTATACAAAACAAAATCTTAATAGCAATTTGATCACTTTTGCGTCATTTGACAGTAAGAATAGTAATAAATAGAGGATAATTTCTTTTCCTACGTTAGGCCTAATACCTGGTATGTTTTTTAGTGTGGTACACACACAAAAACAACCCCAAAACAACACTAACAACATTTTAAAAAAACCACAAAAACGAGTGCCGTGCCGAATCCACGGGCTAAAATGCTTTATTATCATTTTTTTTATTTATAGCATCAATCACAAATTGAAATATATACAGTATAAGCGTTGGAAAAGAAAGTTTTCTTTTTGTTATATTTTTTTTTCTCACCCTAGCGAAACACTTTCTGCAAATGACCTTAATAAAGAAAAATAATAAATTAACCTAAACCACTTTGAATGTCGACCGTATCTTTTATTTACACGGCATCATGCGCGGAAGAAAATACCAACTGAACCGGGATTTCAGACAGCAGATGAATTGAAGTTGATTCATTGAACATCATTAGCAATTGTACAATCAAACAGATGCAACAATGAAAAGTGGAACTATGAAAAATCGAGAATGTTAGATTTGCGAAGGATTTATTCCGAATCATTGTCTGCTAATAGAGAATTCATCTCAGTTGCTGTGTCGGCGATGCCCACACAGCGCGCCGTCCAAATGTGAAGTTGCGTTTTGCTGACAGACATAACACTGTGCCATAATTTATCTGATGGCATGTAAAGAAGCTGCTTAAATTATAGTATTTAAAAGTTTCTTCATTTTGTAAGAGCTCAAGAAATTAATTCTGGTTTGAAAGACAAGATGACGGTAAAACTCAGAAGACGTAGCTGTACAGTGCCGTTGGTGTTGGAGACATCATAATAAAGGTAACTGCGTTAACTTCGCTTTTTGTTTGGTAGTTTGTTGGATATTATCTTTTGCTGATCTTCTTTGAGCTTGGAGTAAATTTTACATTCTGAACATTTTTATTTGCTCTTATCTGCTTAATATGTATTGCTGGGATATCATATAGAATATGAAGTCAGTATAATGGTACTATATTTTACATATTTGAATGATAAAAGACTGGTAAATGATATAATGATAAACTACAAAATAAATAATTTGCCCATTATCCCAAATATGTTAATTAAAACAAACATTGAATGTAAATTCAGATATAATGAGCAGTTGTAAGAAGTAAGAAATAACATTTTATCCATTGAACCTGTTATGTGTTATCATCATCAGTTTTAAAATAAACACATGGAGACAAGTTTGCTTAAATTCTAAAATTAACACACACACACACACACACACACACACACACACACACATATGGTATTTTAATCTAATACAGAAATGGTGACATTGATATATGCAGACCAATAGTTTTTTTTCTTCTACAGATATAAATTAAAAAGCCTAATTCTGAGAGTTTCACCTACAACATTCATGATGGGAAAGGGCCACTAATTAAGAGCTGACATATGTGGAAGAAAAATACCATCCATGTTGAAAAGGGCTAGAGGTAATGTGAGAAAACATAATTTATCAATCTTATTTAACATTATTGTTGATATTTTATCTCAACTGGTCAAAAGGCTAAGTGGGTTTATGTAATGGTCCTGAGTGTGTTATTTATTTCACATCCCCTTCTGTCTTTCAACAGTAAGAAATTAGCTACTTTGGAGTCCATAGTTCTGATCAATTTGTTTATATAAAACTTGGTTTTGGGCTTAAATCAACATCTTGGATAAATCTAATAATGAGCAAAATCCAAGTATATACATGTGATCATGTATAAGATTAGTTGAGTTTTTTAACCAGCCTAAAAGCCATACTTCCACAATATAGGCTAAAATCATTAAGTTGTCCTTGAAGTTTGATGAGTGTTAACCATTAATAATAATAAGGTGATCTTTCATCTGAGTATGTTACCACCACATGCAATATTTATACATGTAGTGCAGTTTTTACTAAACTTAGAATACATGCTTATATAAATGAGATCTAGATTGAAGAAGTGAAGATGCATACAAATACATGAGGTTATAACCACTACTGCTGATTCAAGTTTGATCATGCTTGGCCATTGGGCTTATATAGTCAAGTTTCACAATGATGCTTATTATGAGTGTGATAAAGGTATGGTAGTGAAGTGACCTTGCATCTGATTGGCAGAGTTTCTTATGATTTGCACAACAGTGTTTATGATCCAATTTAGATCTGACTTGTTTAATTATTTGCTTGTATGTCTGAGGCTATAAGCAAAATCTATGCATATAATGTGGTGGTTCTACATCTCACTAGCCATTCTTGCTACTGCTCTTAAAACTATTTCTCATTAATTTTATCAGACTTGGTGAATAGATTTATCTCATCAAGATATAGCAAAAGAGCAATTTTGTAAAAAAAAAATATTCATTCATATTAAACTCAAATTCTGCATCTGATTGGTTGACCTTGCAAATACTATAAGGGCTCTATTTCTGACAAAAAGATTATTTTGATCTAATGTAGCAGAAATGCTTATATGATCAAAACATTGAACATATTTGATGACAAATAAGAAATAGTTTTTCATGCAAATTTGATAAACATTGATAAATCGGTTCATATCATTAAAAGCTTGGAAGAGTTTGATTACATGCGAGACCATCACATATTAATCATTCTTTATTTAGAGAATTATTTTTGTCAGGATTTAGTAAAATATGTAAAATCAATATGGACTGGTTTTGTTATGTACAGCAAGGCCAAAATTAAAATTAAGTTTGTTTCCCCTTACCCGACCGACCCTCTTAAAATCCGCCGACTGAAAAAAAATTTTTGAAAAATTTGCGATAGTATTTTTTTTTTTTTTTTCGTTTTGTTCAAAAGTTCGTGTTTTCGTTTCGTTTCGTTGTGCGATCCGTATTTTCATGCAGTCAACAAAATCGATGTCACTAGCGCGCGAAAAACGTTTGTTGCAAGGTGTTTAAATTAGATAGGAAAAGCATCATGACCGGCATGGCCGGCAAAAGAAAATACGAAGAAGATTTCATTATATGTGTAAGCGTAATCGCGAAATGCGGGAAATCAAACAAAAAAATTTGTAACAACAGAATACTAGAATACTCAACGGAGTGTACATGGGATGATGTATATCACGACATTACCAATGATACAGACTTTCGCCCTCATAAAGCAGATGTACTGAACGTCAGTTTATCAGACAAACTGGATGGAACGATGACTTTTCATCCAGACCTTCACGAAGGTCTGCATGTGGTGAAAGAGTTTAATCAGCGACTGAAATATGTTACATTTACGGTGACCCGTGATGAAAGTGTTGGGTTGGATGATGTTTCCTCAACTACTACTAGTACAGAAAATCAACAAGCACCACCTGCACGGACTGCCTTTTCTGTTTTAATGTCTACTTCCGTGGCAACAAAGCTACCACAACTTAAGGACACAAATGCTGAGCGTTTCACTGGTATAAACAATTTTTTTTATATGAAATAATGTTATTTTCAAACATCTGTCTGACAGTTATTAGAAATGAATTCATGCACCCTCTGACAACTGCAATCTTTCTAGAATTTTTACTGCCTTCCTAATAATATATTTAAAGTCTGTTTGTCAAGTACAAATGTTTAAGCTTTGACCGACAATAAACACAGAGCATACACAATATAGCAAAAACTATACATATATAACATACAAAACAAAAGCAGACAATAAAAACATTAAAGACATACATAAACATGATTAAAACATTATTTTGATACCTGCAGTGCATAATGAATATGACAGTGTTAAAGTCTATTAATTATGAAATCCGTTTGTTGATATTAGATTCAAGGTTTTGAATTTTATCTGCCATGGGGCACGATTGCAAGACAGCCAACAGTAACTGGTGTCACATTGAAGACTGCTGTCTGTTTTTTGTGTGCCATGTACACTTATTCCACATCTCATATCTCATTTAATATTATCTATCAGTAAAGCTGGCCATTCCATCTCAGTGAAAGGTTTTTTTTATTCCATTTTTTTCAGCTAAAGATGAGTTGTTTAACGGCATAGTCAAAGATATGATAGAATGTGGAGACAAATTTCCTGGAAGCATGTCCCACCAGAGTATATCTGAACAAGTCCTGGTGCTAGTAAATGCTTTGTGGTACATAAGTGGCAACACGTCCACAATAGAAGAGAGAGCGGCCCACCTGACAAGAATCAAGCACATCCCGGAGAGGTGTTTATCTTTGATAATATTAAATTGAAGTAAAAGATTAATCTTTATTCAATGTATATTTATTACAAACATTCCTGCAACACATAATTCTAGAGAAATTTAATATAGTAAGTGTCTTAATGTCCATAGTTTTTTTTTTTTTTTGATTTTCAATGATAAAACTGAGCAAGCAATACTATCTCACGATAAAGGAAAATATGACATAGACTTTTTAATATTTGGTAAGCTGATTAAAATAAAGGTTCAATGTCATAAGATTTAAAAAATTGGTTGAACACTTGACTTTTTTATTTCTTTTGTGTTGCTACCCAACCCTAATATTGCGATGGAAGAGGGTGGTTTTATAGCACCATAAAATCTGGTTCAACCTTCCACGGTTTCATTTAAGCCTGTACAAAGTCAGGACCATTGCGGTTGTCAATTTCTCCATTATGTACATGTAGTAACCTCCATTTTGCTTACTTTACTTTTCCGTGACATTTGTCAGAGATTGATTATCCTTGTTCAGTAATTTTGTTGTAACTTACCTTTTTTACAGGTTTTTAAAGTTTGATGGTGCTAATGATTATAAAAGAAAGAAGCAAAAACGTCCACAGCTTACTGCAAAAGATCTGAAGTTACAAATCCAGTGTTTATTCAGGCTAATCTCAAGACCTTTTACACAGCATTGGACCATAAGAGGTGACATTGAAACCTTAACTGGATGTTTACAGTCTTATGCAGATTATTTAGAAAAAGCAAATGAAAAACAGATATCACGACAATTACAAATGAATCCAGTTCGTCAGATTGATTCCAATCTCTCCATTGCACATCGTCCTAGACAAGATGAAATCCTACCATGTTACAGTCGATTGGATGGTCAGGTATCTCAGATGGCAATGTTTCAACCTCTCTTCTTTGATGAAGATTTGCATTTAAATGAACCATTTAAAGGGCCAGAACAACGATTTAGATATTTTGAGAAACTTTGTCTGACCATACCAGTACATATGTTAAGGTACGACCCTGGTGGAGGGATTGGGGCGATTTCTTTTATCTGGAGAATTCCTGAAGATGGGATGTCTTCTTCGGAAATGTTTATGAGAGACAACCAAGTTTTGCACAGCTTACGCAGTAAACTGCCTGAATATCACACAAGACAAATGAGACAGGAGTTCTTCAATGCTTACGGAAATATTGCTGGAACCATTATACCTCCACACATTTTGCGGTCTATCTACACAACCTTTACAAATGATGCTTCAGCAGATCAAAATAAGGAAATAGATAACCGAGTACGTCTTTCTGTTTTGGGGATTGATCCTGATCTTGTGGTAGATTTACGTCACTTAAATAAGGGTAGACCTAATGACACTTTCGATGTATTTTTTCAGACCCTTGAAAAGGAGATTCAGGACATGGTTGCTGCAGATGAGAGGAGACACAATACAGAGCATATTTCACGTTTTTTGTCTGTTAGGGATATGATAGAGCAGGTGAAAAGTAAAGTACCAGAAGGAACCAATATTCCCAGTGAGTCATCAGTCCTACTAGCATTTGTTCCAAAAAATGCACATCAAAATGTAGCCAAGTTATACAAAGGTAGAGTACCTATTAGATTGAAAGTACAGACCAGGCAACTTCGTGCACAACACCAAGATGATCACTACTGTTCAGCTCTTTTTAAATATTGTAGAGCATATGCAACACAATTTAGAGACATTAGTAATTTTGTGTGTATGGACGACAAGTCTAAGCTGGACTTTGGAGAACCTGATCTCTTCACCTCAACAGGGGTAAGAGGGAAGAAATCCATAGTTACGATGAATTCAGTACTTTCCTGTCTTGATCATGATGTGCAGAGCAAAGGCTCACTTACTCCTTCTGTCGTACTTGATGTAGATATTCCAGGTGATGCAACAGAAACATTCTACAGGGGACAAGTCTCGGTTACATTCAAAGATAGTATCTTCCAGGCAAGCACCCCCTTCCGTCACATAGTAGAGCTTGAAACTATTCTGAAAGCTAAAAATGAGAACAAACCAGCTTTATTTATGTACACAGATGGTGGTCCTGACCATCGGGTCACATATGGAGCAGTAAAGTTGTCATTGATTGTTTTATTCAGAAGACTCCGGTTAGAATTCTTAGTTGCCTGCAGAACTGCACCAGGTCACTCTTGGACTAATCCGGCTGAGCGGATTATGTCACTTCTCAACATTGCCTTCCAAAACACTGCACTTGCACGAGAGCTTGCCTCATCTGATGTAGAAACAATTCTGAAAACATGCGGAAGTATGAATGAAATCAGAACAAAAGCTGGAAAAAACAATCAAATTAAAACAGAATGGCTACAGTCAGTTCAACCTATGATCAAAACCCTGTCCTCAAGAACAGAGAGAGTCCAACTTAAGGAAAAGTCTTTCAAAGTATTTAAAGCAGCAGAGGATGCTGATGTTGAAATGGCTGAAGCTGAAGTGACCCTTATAGACCCTGCCATCAAAGTTGGAAAGTATCAGCAGCAGCAACTTAGCCATGCAACACAGCTGAAAAAATTTATTGGTAAGTACAGAGATCTACAGAACATTTTTATTGCTTGCGACACTCAGAAAGTGCCAGGGTTGAAGTTGCAATATCTTGTCAGTCTGTCCGTAATTTCAAGGGTGAGTGTCAGAGCATTTTATAATTCCAAACTGAAAGTGGACATGCAGCTCTCCCGATTTGTTAGACTTCTACATTATAAAAACTCAACATTGACAGATAAATCATGATTTATTTACAGATATACACAAATTTTAAAAATAGAATAACATTGCATACAAATTGTCTTTGTAAGTCGACAGGAATTATTTTGAAATATTAATTTAATGGCCCAGGGCACTACTCTTAAACATTATGCCAGGAACCCGTTCATTGTGCATTTTCTCATTTTTTCTTCATATGAAACATAACTCAAACATAATTTAGTCCTTAGTTTAAACTTATTGGCTCATTTTCAAAAGTGATGTGTTAAATGTCCCTGCATGTCAGCCCTTTCTATTAAATAAAAGATTTTCATGTCTCTTGGTATTTTATTACAGCTGATCACTGCCGTGAACGCCATTACTCCTTTCAGATCAGAAGATGTCATGATGAGGGTTGCTGTCCTACTCCAGAGGGGGAATGGGCGTGGTTACCAGACCCCATATTAGACATAACTGGACAGCATTACAAGCCATTTGATGAACTGCTTGGTAAAGAAACTACAGATAAGGACAGGCCGTCTAGTTTAAAGCAAACTGTAGCTGCTGTGGCACAAGAACAACAGGTAAGGATGTTCATAAATCTTATTAAAATATAGAAGTTTTATAAAGTATTGATTTAACAGTTATAAATTGTGCAATAATAACAACACATGTATATAAAAAAGTTATTTAAGAAACTGCAACTTTAATAGAACCCCTTGTAACATAATAAGTTACAAAATAGAGGGCATGTCACTACACAACACTTAAAACACAAGTGATGATATTTATGTTTCTTTGTACAGGGTTGTAAAAACAGTATTCTTGTGGGACAGAATGTTAGACAAACTGTTAACTGCTGTGAGTGTCTAAAACCACGATGCATATACGCTAAGACGAAACTAACAGCAAGAGACCAGAGAGCTTTGACACATACTTTGGAGAAATACGACTATACTTGTGGTTCTGTTATCACACCTGATGGTAAGTTCTAATGATTTAATATTCTATACTTTTATCCAAGTCCTTAATACTTTATTCAAAAATATACCTATACACTCTTCACATACTGAATGCGGTTTGACTCTTACCTTGATTTAGAATCATGTCTGACACTGTCAGAGAGCCCAGATAGTTTTTAATGCTCTTTCATGTCAGATATTGCTTTTTTTAACTGTGATTTTCTCTTAGTACTAGCCATTGCACTAAAATTTTAATGTGAATATTATTTTACAAGTATTCCTGTTTCCTGGTCCATGCTCCCAATTTTTAGTGAAGTCCAAGTTGCTCATTTATCTTTTTATACTAGTTTCTCTGTGTTTATAAAGATAATTATTTACAGATTTAGTTTCAGGTTCTATATGCTATTTGTTGTGTATCATGTCTAGTCACCTTCGGACATTAAAGTTCAATTTTGGATAATTGGTGTTCTATTTAATATATTTTAGGAGACATCCTACAGGGAAAAGTGTTTGTAAGACTACAATTGTCTTGTGCTGTACACATTGAATTCCCATACTATGCCAGCAACATTGGCAGACCAGATATTTGTGCTCATTGTGGAGCCATAGGAGCAGAAAAATCCCAGGAAATGACTGGAAGATTCCGTACTGTTCTACCAGTGTGCCAGCAATGTTTAGCATCTGGAAAGGACATTCCAAAACGAAACCCAGTTAAAAACTAACCAGCAGCTCTTAGTGACATTTAAAATGATGTTTTGCATTGTTTGTTTCTTTTTTGTTAGTTAGATTTCTACATGTATTTAGTGTTCTGACATTACTTTATTGACATGTTTCTGCATATTTGAGACACTATTCAATGTCTAACTTTATATTTGTGCATTTTGACAGGTCTTGCAAATATGTTAAGTCTCATTATATATTGAACCCAATGATACTAGTCAGAAAGAATACTCAAGACTTTTAAAATACTTTTATTAATTATTTTAAAACATTTTTATACATTTGACCTAGTCAGAAAAAATACTAAGGGTTATTCCAGCAAATATCTACCTTAACCCAACACTCCTCAAAAACTCGGAAAAAAACACTTCTTGCACCTTTACATGTGTATCTTTATATTTCATTGAAATTACTCTCATTTAATATATGTTTCAAAATTTGAGTAAATCTGCTAAATTGGTACCCTGGCCAATGCCTGCAGGGAGTATTTTTATTGGAATAGCCCTTATCAAAAACTAATCTAGTCTATAAAACATTTTAAACTTGTTCACAAGTTACTGTATTTCAGTTCATGAGTTACTGTATTTCAGTATTATTATTAAAGTTGAATTTATCGTTTTTCTGTTTCCTATGTGTCAGTTTATAGTGTCATGAATTTCATGAGAAAAAAAAATTATTAGCCTACCTACCTACCCAACTTCAAATTGTTGGGTAGGGTAAGGGGAAACAAAGATATTTTTAATTGCGGCCCAACACTAGTTGTTTACTGAGTACTGAGGGAGTTGGGGTAAGGCAAGGGTACATTGCAGTAGGTAACCTGGTTGACTTGATAACAGGATTTTAACACAAACATTTTTATCAGGAGTCTAGCATACTAACCATTGATTCACTGCAGATCCTGCCCCCATTAGTTACCTTTTAATACATAAAGCATTTGGGTTTTTTATGTCACAAATCCCATAGGGATTAAAATTAACATCATAGGTCTCACTGGATAGTTTCGTATTTTGACATCCCTCTAATTTTTAAGGTAGAAGGCATGAACCTAATTATCACAAGCCTAGCATTTATAAATTTACACATAAGCTAAATCTATAATGTGGTTCAGATTTACTTTGAGTTAGGCATGGAAATAGGTTGGCTTGTTGGTGACTGCCTGTCACAGTTAGATGAGCATTGGAGATCATATGCGTAACTTAGTCTGCAAATGAGCTGCCGACTTTTATTTGTGTCTGCTACAGAGGTAAATATAAAAAAATCTTGATGGTAGAGGGGTGATGAAAAGTATGTTAATTTGTTATGGTACTAGTGAACTTTATTCATGCATAAGGCACATACTGATTCTTTTAGTTGCCTTGTCACAGAAAAATATTGAAAATAGCTATTTCTAGTAAAAAATGAATGTAAAATGTACCTGCATCCTTTGACCCTACCAGAACCAAACTAAAAGCTCAAATTTGTGCAGCTGCTTTTGCTCATCACAAACATAACTGGGAGTATAACTGCTAACCCTACCCTCTAGCACACATTTAAGATCTTTAGAGTTTTTAAATACAGCCTTCTAATTATACAAGTTTCATTACATTGGTCAATAATTAGTCACATGTGATGACACTTGTAACTAATCAAACCACAGCAACTGAGAGCAGACTAAGCACTGATATTTATATGGTACAGTGGCAATATACAGTCTGTCTGCCGCAACACATGAAACAAACTGGACAAATCTGAAAGCCTTGAATTTGACTTTATTTATCTGTATGGTAGAACAGAACCTGAGTTGAAAAGCTTTTAAAGAAAGACCTTGATATCAAACCTAATAATAACTGCAGGAGTTATATTATGGATAATTAACCATTCTCTCAGTTTCAAACTGGGCATTCCATCCCATGGGGTTCTAAATGTAAACCAAGTGTAACTGATATCCTAATGAACTGTAAAGACCATAGCAGCACAACAGCAGGGGACCAGATATGTCCAGATCCAGAAATCATAGACCAGTTTCAAACTGATGATGAACCACATAAAAATTACACATCTGCTAGAACTTATGTTATGAAGATAACTTAAATTGCATTATTATTAATCCTCCTCCTCACATTCATCATAATTGAGATGCATCATATATGTTTTATTGTAAAATAGTTTATGCAACATAATTCAGTGAAGACCTTTGCTGCCAATTTACCAGTGAACCATTTGTTTCAATGAACATATTTTATGTTGTAACAAGGAGCATCATTTAAACATTATGATACACTTATCATACCTGTATATGAAATCTTAATACTAACACTTATACTTGCAATACTACTACTAATAAAAACACCTGCATTGATAATTTGATTATGTTCAATTGGACTTGTATCTAAATGATCACCAGCTGTATGAAAAGACATATTTTAATATATAGATATTGGATGGAATACTAGTTACCACAATTGAATAGTCATATGATAAATGATATATTATTTTAAACAATTTATATTTGCAGTGAAACATACTTTTACATTATTTTCACTTAAATTTCATTTATAGAGCAGTATACTCTGCATTCATTAAATTACTGAAATGGTTAATAATACAACAACAAATACTGCAACTTCCAGAATCACAAAAATCAAAAGATATAAGGTGGCGCTATACAGTTTCGCATTTTGCATAGGGTTAGGAATTTAAAGAAAAAGAATGTCCTCGGCTTTCCTCACTGGTTATACTGGCTATTTAAAAAAGACCTTGTATATCTTAGGTATAATGCAAAGAACCTTTAATTCCCTTTATTTTGGTGTATAATTGATGGGTGTACTATGGGTTATAGAGTATACAGCTTGGCCTTACTTCAAATGTGCACCTTTCAAAAAAGTGCTAGCTCTACTTGGTCATTTTCACTTCCTGAACTTCAGAGGTCATTTGTATAAAAAAGAGCCGATAACTTTTTTTACATTTTATATATTTGGTAATTCATTCATTGCACTTTCAGAAGCTGGTATTGTCTAGTCTGGCAAAATTCATTTTCCCTATTTTAATAGCTGCTATGTATAGTGTACTTTAGACTAATTCAGACTGATTTTTTAACACAAGGGAGCAGTCATTTTAGTTAGCAGTGTGCTTAAATCATGTAAAATTTCCAAAAGTACAATATCCAAAAGAAATATCATCCACATTACATTAATGTAGCATAGAGGTATGCAAACATTCTCTCCACTGTGCATGTTTTAAATGCGAACTACTTCACCTTACATACGTCACTCTCTCAAAAGTACATATTATCTGGTGAGCGCCACCATAAAGAAGATGTAGGTATTATTTTTTATGATTTAATTATGTTTATATGGCTGAAACATTTAAGTCGCAAGCATCAAAACAATCCTTATGAATAATTCTCCTGCTTTTTTCCCCACAGAACAGTATTTATGAGTGTCAGAGTCTCTAACAAGTCCAGCCTCCCCCCCGCATGATAAAAGTGAGCTATTTTAAGAATGCACATTACATTTTGTAAACATAGCAACCAATGTTATGCTGAATGACAGGAACATGAAACTAGCCAGAATTATTTCTGAGATATCAACAATGAATTTTACAATTAGAAAAGGGAGGTAACTCATCAGCTTCATAAAGGTCAAAGGTCAAAATGTAAAATATTTGCCTATTGTTTAATATGGAAGAAGCGAATTCACTTTCTCTTCATTTATTTTTTTATTTCATTGCAAATAAATGAAAAGAAACATTTTCAACATATATTTCTGTCACTTATTGCAACAGTTTTAAATTTAAGTTGACTCTATTCCTATATTCTAAGTCTTCTAATTTCCCCATAATTAAGGTCACTACTCACACAAACATACCTCATGGCAAATTACGTAAGCAAGAGAAAAATGATCATAATTAGCTTATTTTCATGCTTAAATGCAATATGAATGTACCATTTTATTCAGAACATCATGCATAATTATATGAAAATAAAAAAAAATAATTGCAAACATTTTTTTATTTTCTATAAAGAAGATGTAGGTATTATTTTTTATGATTTAATTATGTTTATATGGCTGAAACATTTAAGTCGCAAGCATCAAAACAATCCTTATGAATAATTCTCCTGCTTTTTTCCCCACAGAACAGTATTTATGAGTGTCAGAGTATCTAACAAGTCCAGCCTCCCCCCCCCATGATAAAAGTGAGCTATTTTAAGAATGCACATTACATTTTGTAAACATAGCAACCAATGTTATGCTGAATGACAGGAACATGAAACTAGCCAGAATTATTTCTGAGATATCAACAATGAATTTTACAATTAGAAAAGGGAGGTAACTCATCAGCTTCATAAAGGTCAAAGGTCAAAATGTAAAATATTTGCCTATTGTTTAATATGGAAGAAGCAAATTCACTTTCTCTTCATTTATTTTTTTATTTCATTGCAAATAAATGAAAAGAAACATTTTCAACATATATTTCTGTCACTTATTGCAACAGTTTTAAATTTAAGTTGACTCTATTCCTATATTCTAAGTCTTCTAATTTCCCCATAATTAAGGTCACTACTCACACAAACATACCTCATGGCAAATTATGTAAGCAAGAGAAAAATGATCATAATTAGCTTATTTTCATGCTTAAATGCAATATGAATGTACCATTTTATTCAGAACATCATGCATAATTATATGAAAATAAAAAAAAATAATTGCAAACATTTTTTTATTTTCTTTAAGGTGGCGCTATACAGTTTCGCATTTTGCATAGGGTTAGGAATTTAAAGAAAAAGAATGTCCCCGGCTTTCCTCACTGGTTATACTGGCTATTTAAAAAAGACCTTGTATATCTTAGGTATAATGCAAAGAACCTTTAATTCCCTTTATTCTGGTGTATGATTGATGGGTGTACTATGGGTTATAGAGTATACAGCTTGGCCTTACTTCAAATGTGCACCTTTCAAAAAAGTGCTAGCTCTACTTGGTCATTTTCACTTCCTGAACTTCAGAGGTCATTTGTATAAAAAAGAGCCGATAACTTTTTTTACATTTTATATATTTGGTAATTCATTCATTGCACTTTCAGAAGCTGGTATTGTCTAGTCTGGCAAAATTCATTTTCCCTATTTTAATAGCTGCTATGTATAGTGTACTTTAGACTAATTCAGACTGATTTTTTAACACAAGGGAGCAGTCATTTTAGTTAGCAGTGTGCTTAAATCATGTAAAATTTCCAAAAGTACAATATCCAAAAGAAATATCATCCACATTACATTAATGTAGCATAGAGGTATGCAAACATTCTCTCCACTGTGCATGTTTTAAATGCGAACTACTTCACCTTACATACGTCACTCTCTCAAAAGTACATATTATCTGGTGAGCGCCACCATAAAGAAGATGTAGGTATTATTTTTTATGATTTAATTATGTTTATATGGCTGAAACATTTAAGTCGCAAGCATCAAAACAATCCTTATGAATAATTCTCCTGCTTTTTTCCCCACAGAACAGTATTTATGAGTGTCAGAGTCTCTAACAAGTCCAGCCTCCCCCCCGCATGATAAAAGTGAGCTATTTTAAGAATGCACATTACATTTTGTAAACATAGCAACCAATGTTATGCTGAATGACAGGAACATGAAACTAGCCAGAATTATTTCTGAGATATCAACAATGAATTTTACAATTAGAAAAGGGAGGTAACTCATCAGCTTCATAAAGGTCAAAGGTCAAAATGTAAAATATTTGCCTATTGTTTAATATGGAAGAAGTGAATTCACTTTCTCTTCATTTATTTTTTTATTTCATTGCAAATAAATGAAAAGAAACATTTTCAACATATATTTCTGTCACTTATTGCAACAGTTTTAAATTTAAGTTGACTCTATTCCTATATTCTAAGTCTTCTAATTTCCCCATAATTAAGGTCACTACTCACACAAACATACCTCATGGCAAATTATGTAAGCAAGAGAAAAATGATCATAATTAGCTTATTTTCATGCTTAAATGCAATATGAATGTACCATTTTATTCAGAACATCATGCATAATTATATGAAAATAAAAAAAAATAATTGCAAACATTTTTTTTATTTTCTATAAAGAAGATGTAGGTATTATTTTTTATGATCTAATTATGTTTATATGGCTGAAACATTTAAGTCGCAAGCATCAAAACAATCCTTATGAATAATTCTCCTGCTTGTTTCCCCACAGAACAGTATTTATGAGTGTCAGAGTCTCTAACAAGTCCAGCCTCCCCCCGCCATGATAAAAGTGAGCTATTTTAAGAATGCACATTACATTTTGTAAACATAGCAACCAATGTTATGCTGAATGACAGGAACATGAAACTAGCCAGAATTATTTCTGAGATATCAACAATGAATTTTACAATTAGAAAAGGGGGGTAACTCATCAGCTTCATAAAGATCAAAGGTCAAAATGTAAAATATTTGCCTATTGTTTAATATGGAAGAAGCGAATTCACTTTCTCTTCATTTATTTTTTTATTTCATTGCAAATAAATGAAAAGAAACATTTTCAACATATATTTCTGTCACTTATTGCAACAGTTTTAAATTTAAGCTGACTCTATTCCTATATTCTAAGTCTTCTAATTTCCCCATAATTAAGGTCACTACTCACACAAACATACCTCATGGCAAATTACGTAAGCAAGAGAAAAATGATCATAATTAGCTTATTTTCATGCTTAAATGCAATATGAATGTACCATTTTATTCAGAACATCATGCATAATTATATGAAAATAAAAAAAAAATAATTGCAAACATTTTTTTATTTTCTATAAAGAAGATGTAGGTATTATTTTTTATGATTTAATTATGTTTATATGGCTGAAACATTTAAGTCGCAAGCATCAAAACAATCCTTATGAATAATTCTCCTGCTTTTTTCCCCACAGAACAGTATTTATGAGTGTCAGAGTCTCTAACAAGTCCAGCCTCCCCCCCCCATGATAAAAGTGAGCTATTTTAAGAATGCACATTACATTTTGTAAACATAGCAACCAATGTTATGCTGAATGACAGGAACATGAAACTAGCCAGAATTATTTCTGAGATATCAACAATGAATTTTACAATTAGAAAAGGGAGGTAACTCATCAGCTTCATAAAGGTCAAAGGTCAAAATGTAAAATATTTGCCTATTGTTTAATATGGAAGAAGCGAATTCACTTTCTCTTCATTTATTTTTTTATTTCATTGCAAATAAATGAAAAGAAACATTTTCAACATATATTTCTGTCACTTATTGCAACAGTTTTAAATTTAAGTTGACTCTATTCCTATATTCTAAGTCTTCTAATTTCCCCATAATTAAGGTCACTACTCACACAAACATACCTCATGGCAAATTATGTAAGCAAGAGAAAAATGATCATAATTAGCTTATTTTCATGCTTAAATGCAATATGAATGTACCATTTTATTCAGAACATCATGCATAATTATATGAAAATAAAAAAAAATAATTGCAAACATTTTTTTATTTTCTTTAAGGTGGCGCTATACAGTTTCGCATTTTGCATAGGGTTAGGAATTTAAAGAAAAAGAATGTCCCCGGCTTTCCTCACTGGTTATACTGGCTATTTAAAAAAGACCTTGTATATCTTAGGTATAATGCAAAGAACCTTTAATTCCCTTTATTCTGGTGTATGATTGATGGGTGTACTATGGGTTATAGAGTATACAGCTTGGCCTTACTTCAAATGTGCACCTTTCAAAAAAGTGCTAGCTCTACTTGGTCATTTTCACTTCCTGAACTTCAGAGGTCATTTGTATAAAAAAGAGCCGATAACTTTTTTTACATTTTATATATTTGGTAATTCATTCATTGCACTTTCAGAAGCTGGTATTGTCTAGTCTGGCAAAATTCATTTTCCCTATTTTAATAGCTGCTATGTATAGTGTACTTTAGACTAATTCAGACTGATTTTTTAACACAAGGGAGCAGTCATTTTAGTTAGCAGTGTGCTTAAATCATGTAAAATTTCCAAAAGTACAATATCCAAAAGAAATATCATCCACATTACATTAATGTAGCATAGAGGTATGCAAACATTCTCTCCACTGTGCATGTTTTAAATGCGAACTACTTCACCTTACATACGTCACTCTCTCAAAAGTACATATTATCTGGTGAGCGCCACCATAAAGAAGATGTAGGTATTATTTTTTATGATTTAATTATGTTTATATGGCTGAAACATTTAAGTCGCAAGCATCAAAACAATCCTTATGAATAATTCTCCTGCTTTTTTCCCCACAGAACAGTATTTATGAGTGTCAGAGTCTCTAACAAGTCCAGCCTCCCCCCCGCATGATAAAAGTGAGCTATTTTAAGAATGCACATTACATTTTGTAAACATAGCAACCAATGTTATGCTGAATGACAGGAACATGAAACTAGCCAGAATTATTTCTGAGATATCAACAATGAATTTTACAATTAGAAAAGGGAGGTAACTCATCAGCTTCATAAAGGTCAAAGGTCAAAATGTAAAATATTTGCCTATTGTTTAATATGGAAGAAGTGAATTCACTTTCTCTTCATTTATTTTTTTATTTCATTGCAAATAAATGAAAAGAAACATTTTCAACATATATTTCTGTCACTTATTGCAACAGTTTTAAATTTAAGTTGACTCTATTCCTATATTCTAAGTCTTCTAATTTCCCCATAATTAAGGTCACTACTCACACAAACATACCTCATGGCAAATTATGTAAGCAAGAGAAAAATGATCATAATTAGCTTATTTTCATGCTTAAATGCAATATGAATGTACCATTTTATTCAGAACATCATGCATAATTATATGAAAATAAAAAAAAATAATTGCAAACATTTTTTTTATTTTCTATAAAGAAGATGTAGGTATTATTTTTTATGATCTAATTATGTTTATATGGCTGAAACATTTAAGTCGCAAGCATCAAAACAATCCTTATGAATAATTCTCCTGCTTGTTTCCCCACAGAACAGTATTTATGAGTGTCAGAGTCTCTAACAAGTCCAGCCTCCCCCCGCCATGATAAAAGTGAGCTATTTTAAGAATGCACATTACATTTTGTAAACATAGCAACCAATGTTATGCTGAATGACAGGAACATGAAACTAGCCAGAATTATTTCTGAGATATCAACAATGAATTTTACAATTAGAAAAGGGGGGTAACTCATCAGCTTCATAAAGATCAAAGGTCAAAATGTAAAATATTTGCCTATTGTTTAATATGGAAGAAGCGAATTCACTTTCTCTTCATTTATTTTTTTATTTCATTGCAAATAAATGAAAAGAAACATTTTCAACATATATTTCTGTCACTTATTGCAACAGTTTTAAATTTAAGCTGACTCTATTCCTATATTCTAAGTCTTCTAATTTCCCCATAATTAAGGTCACTACTCACACAAACATACCTCATGGCAAATTACGTAAGCAAGAGAAAAATGATCATAATTAGCTTATTTTCATGCTTAAATGCAATATGAATGTACCATTTTATTCAGAACATCATGCATAATTATATGAAAATAAAAAAAAAATAATTGCAAACATTTTTTTATTTTCTATAAAGAAGATGTAGGTATTATTTTTTATGATTTAATTATGTTTATATGGCTGAAACATTTAAGTCGCAAGCATCAAAACAATCCTTATGAATAATTCTCCTGCTTTTTTCCCCACAGAACAGTATTTATGAGTGTCAGAGTCTCTAACAAGTCCAGCCTCCCCCCCCCATGATAAAAGTGAGCTATTTTAAGAATGCACATTACATTTTGTAAACATAGCAACCAATGTTATGCTGAATGACAGGAACATGAAACTAGCCAGAATTATTTCTGAGATATCAACAATGAATTTTACAATTAGAAAAGGGAGGTAACTCATCAGCTTCATAAAGGTCAAAGGTCAAAATGTAAAATATTTGCCTATTGTTTAATATGGAAGAAGCGAATTCACTTTCTCTTCATTTATTTTTTTATTTCATTGCAAATAAATGAAAAGAAACATTTTCAACATATATTTCTGTCACTTATTGCAACAGTTTTAAATTTAAGTTGACTCTATTCCTATATTCTAAGTCTTCTAATTTCCCCATAATTAAGGTCACTACTCACACAAACATACCTCATGGCAAATTATGTAAGCAAGAGAAAAATGATCATAATTAGCTTATTTTCATGCTTAAATGCAATATGAATGTACCATTTTATTCAGAACATCATGCATAATTATATGAAAATAAAAAAAAATAATTGCAAACATTTTTTTATTTTCTTTAAGGTGGCGCTATACAGTTTCGCATTTTGCATAGGGTTAGGAATTTAAAGAAAAAGAATGTCCCCGGCTTTCCTCACTGGTTATACTGGCTATTTAAAAAAGACCTTGTATATCTTAGGTATAATGCAAAGAACCTTTAATTCCCTTTATTCTGGTGTATGATTGATGGGTGTACTATGGGTTATAGAGTATACAGCTTGGCCTTACTTCAAATGTGCACCTTTCAAAAAAGTGCTAGCTCTACTTGGTCATTTTCTCTTCCTGAACTTCAGAGGTCATTTGTATAAAAAAGAGCCGATAACTTTTTTTACATTTTATATATTTGGTAATTCATTCATTGCACTTTCAGAAGCTGGTATTGTCTAGTCTGGCAAAATTCATTTTCCCTATTTTAATAGCTGCTATGTATAGTGTACTTTAGACTAATTCAGACTGATTTTTTAACAAGGGAGCAGTCATTTTAGTTAGCAGTGTGCTTAAATCATGTAAAATTTCCAAAAGTACAATATCCAAAAGAAATATCATCCACATTACATTAATGTAGCATAGAGGTATGCAAACATTCTCTCCACTGTGCATGTTTTAAATGCGAACTACTTCACCTTACATACGTCACTCTCTCAAAAGTACATATTATCTGGTGAGCGCCACCTAAACAAAAACTTCCCTACATGTATCAACAGTTGTCACTTAATAGACAGAACTATGAAGATTTAGAATAGGATGTTAACAAATTAGGTATTCAAGTTAAAAAGAAAAAAATACCAAGTAAGCTTACTACCAAAAAATCAATAACAGTGAATTTTAGCACATTCCCAGGAAACAGAATATATGATTTTTCTTAACTTGATCTGATACATCTTAAATCTATAGAAAATGATTCATATTGTATGACTAAAATATTATGTAAACAAAAATTCCATCACTTTTTTCAGATGCAACATGCATACCCCAACCCATCCTTCTTGATCATAAAGTATACCAGCATTCCACTATAAGATGGGGAGCTGTAGTGGCTCAGTGGTTAGCTTTCTGGACCTGTGAAATAAGGTAGGTTCAAATTCTACCATCAGACCAACCTGGGTTAGCTACCATGGTGTGTCCTTGGGCAAGGCACTATACTTAAAGTGCCTTGGCACTAAATAACTTACTTGTGTTGGTTTACCATAAAAGGCCAAACCAAACACAAAAAAACAACAACTTTAAAATATGAGTTTTGTCAATACTAAGTAAATGAAAATCATACTGAAGAAATGTTTTTGTTAATACAGTTTAATGGATCTAAAAAATCTCTTTCTTCTGCAGGAGTTTAAAATGTTAAATGAAAAAGGTCATGGTACACATTGCTTTGTTCGTACACATCAGGCTCCGTAACCCATATTCAACTAAAAATTTTAGTAGAGTCTGAATAAAACATATTTTAATCTGGATGATAATATTCTTTCTCCATTCATATATTACACCACCAAGATTGATCCAAATAAGATTACATTTTACTATAACACTGAGGATGAGTATGAGTACAACTGACAAATGTGGAGAGAATGGAGTTAAACTGAACTTTGATTTCTTTTCAACCATAGCACAAGATGATCATTTATTATGAAAAAACCTGAATAAAGTTGGAGTTCATAACCATGACAGTCTTGATACAATATAAATTCAATATATTATTGTTGTCTTGAGGTATAGTTCTGTATATTACAATCTCAACACAAGATCAGGGTATATTTTAGTACCATACAGTTAATTCGGGATTGTATTAATACCTATTCTGGTGAATGAACATTAAATAAGATTTACTATTTTGGAACCAGTTGCAATAAAGTTTACTAAACAAGAGAAAATATGACTTTACTATAATATCTAAAATGTAAAATCTGCAAACAGAATACTTGCTTGACTTTACACTTCAACTATATCATAATATTTATTTGAAATGAATTTATACAAATGGCATTAAATTGGGTTTCAGGCTGGTAATGACAATGGTAGTAGTGAATAGGGACGGTCTAGGGACTAGGGAACTTCCATGTTAAAAAGGGTATATCCACTCTGGGGACTATGTAATTTAACATGGGAGAAAAAAAAATATCCATTCTAGGGACAAGGGGAATTTAACATGGGAGAAAGAAAAAAAACTATTCACTCTAAGGACAAGGGAAATTGAACATGGGGAATAAATCGTGGGACTGTCTTGGGACTAAGGGAAATGGAACAGGGTCGGGACCCTATTTTAATAAGGTCCCGACCTGATGGGTCTATGAAAATGGAACAGGCGAAAATTGAAACAGGGAGGGGTCTCTATTTTTTAATTATTTTTTTAAACAAAAAAATAAAAAAAGGGGTAGGCAATTGAAAGTCAAGATCTTTTCGAGAGATAGGAATGGCCCTGAAAAGGGCCTTTGGTTTTATGTTAATATACCCTTAACATAAAGGGCATCTGTGACATCTTCTTCTTGACCTTAGGCTGCGCCTGACTGCAGGACCATAGATTAAGACTCTTTTGAGGCATCCTTGATGCTCCATATAAGATTCTTCGCATCCACAGGCTGGTGTCTGTCCTGTGGATAACTGTCCAGTTGGATCGGACATACATTGATATGTCCGCCCGGAACATCATCGAAGACACAAGCGTTGAAGATTGTACGTCGGTCCACATGTTGGGGTGCTGAGTAACAGGTGAAGGAATGCAGTGAACTGTACTTATTTATAGGGGGAGGAAGGATTGAAACGGATTGAGTTTGTTGACCAATCCAAACACGCATTACAAAATTCAGTCAGCCCACGTCCAATCCGAAGAGAGCAGTCTGTGACGTCACATAGTCTATATAGATTCGCTAGCGCCTGTGCGCAGTCAATCTAAGTGACAGTTTTTCAACATGACGGAAACTCAGAAAACGATCAGTTTGGGTGCACTGATGGTGGAGACTACCCAAGGGAACCCAGACTTACTTTCAGAAGAGGTGAATTGGGATTTTGTGGATTTTTTTACCTTGCAAGAATTTGTTCCTGAACCTTCGTCACCTTCTCCTTCATTACCGCACATGGAAAATTTTAGACAGAGACAGAAAGAAGAATTGGAGAAATTTATACAACAGCAAAAGGAAGCGGAACAAGCTTTTCTCCTACAGCAACAGCAGCAAGAAGAAGAGGTAAGAAAAAAACAAGAAGAAGAAGAAGCAGCAGCAAAGAAACAAGGGTGTCAAAATCAAACGGTCACGGTACTGTTAGACATTTTAGCGGAGTTAAGAAGTCTGAAACAAATGTATCAGACTTCTTTATTACGGCCGAAGAGAATACGACCTTCCCAAGCTAAACACTCCAACCCTGTGACTACGCCTACTGCACCACCCTTAGTGATTTCAACGAAATCATCATCAACAGTACGCAGTCCAGAAGTAGGCCTTGGCCATGGCAAAGGCTTAAGACAGTTAAAGTTGATTGTTTAAACTCACCCCTTACACCAAAAAAAGGCCCTTTTCAGGGCCATCCACGTCTCTCGAAAAGAGATAGACTTTCAATTGCCAATAACTAAAAAAAAACATTTTACCCAATAGTACCTGTCTGTGTATGAGTGTGCGTGAGTGTAGGTTCTTATTTTAAAATCAAAACCCAAAGACACTTACCTTTTATAATTAATTTATTCTTTTATAAATATTTACAATTCACAATTCACAACAGAGCACTTTAAAAAGTTCATAGACTTATTCTGTCTCATTGTTCACTCTCTGTTTTTTTAATTTCTTCACCGTCATAGTCTTTTCCTCCTCTTCCTCCTCACTTTCTTCCCTTCTTTTCTTCTCCTGTTTCTTTTTCTTCACCTGTCTGTTTTCTTCCTCTTCTTCTTCCTCTTCCTCTGAAGAATCCCTCTCTTCTTCTGACTCCTCTTGTTTCTTTTTTGGGCAGTCTGGTGACCAATGTCCTTTTTCTTGACAATAATAACAGGTATCTTGACTTTTGTCTCTTCTAACCCCTTTTTTTTCTTTTTTGACGGTCTGGACACTCTGAAGACCAATGCCCTTTCTTCTGACAGATATAGCAAGTATCTAGACTTTTATCTTGAAAGGAAGGAGAGTAGTCCCTCGGCTGGTCTGAAGAGAATTTTCTAATGACCCCTCGCAAAGCTCTGATGAAACGTTCGATCTTGGTAGTCTCTTCCATCGTTGTGCTCAGTTTGAGAGTGAAATGAATAGTGAAAGGACAAGACACATACCCTTTATATACACTGGTCTGCTATGACTATAAATTAGTCCATGGTGTTTAAACTTTAGTCATTTGACTTTTTGCTATCGAGATGAAATGATCCAATTCATTTGAGAAGAAAGAAGAAGAAAGTAAGAGGCTGAAACGTGATCTATCGCCTCGTACCAGGGCTGAAGTCTTGGCACAAATTCATGCCAGTGATTTTGAAATGGACATGAGTGAACCAGAATCCAAACCCTCTAAACAAAGTTTACCACCCTTAGTCAACCCTGATAAGTACTATGACATTCGAGAGACGGAAAAGCGTCCCTCTAGAAAATTTAGAACTACGGCTTACAAATACACAGTGAAGTTTAAAGATTTCAAGTCTGAAGTACTGTTAGAGAAAGCAGAAGGGTTCATCACCGACATGTGGGATTCTTTGCTCACCACACTCAAGCGACAATGTCAACCCAAAGAAGATGATTGCTTGAGACTTTCCATACAACATGACGGCTTGAAATCCCCTGTTTGGATCGAGTTTAGCAGCCCTGCAGAATTGACCACTTCCAAAGTCATGGACAAGATTCAACACGTGCAACAATCTAATGACCAGTTTGACATCACCGATGGAAAAGCCACACTGGACATGACCCACGTCTCTCCTCCTCAAGGGACCGGACAATGCAGAAAGACCTTATTGGTCAACAACCTTCGCATTACCAAAACAAGTCTTGTCCAAATTAATAATTTTCAAGACCACATGTGTTTAGCCCGAGCCATCGTGGTGGGATGAACTTATGCCGACAAGAACACATGGTAGAATGGAAAAGAGCCTGGGAGAACATTCGAAAATCGAACCGAGCCAAACAACGAAATGAAGCAGAACTTCTGTTACAACAAGCATGCCTGTCCAAAGACACATCCTGTGGCATTCCTGAGATGCAAAAATTGCAAGATGCCCTAGCTCCACGATACACCTTGAAAGTGCACCCTCAAGAAGTGCGCGGGTCTCTGTTGTTTCGAGGGAAAGACTTTAAGGATGGAAAATACATTCACCTCTATCATCACGATGACCATTTCGATACCATTACCACTATCACTGGATTCCTGGGATACAAATATTACTGTGAGAAATGTGACTTATGATGGTTATAATAATCGAGAGCAACACAAACATTGTGGATCGAAATGCTCAGGATGTTTGGCCTCTCAACCCTGTCTGAGTGAAGGGCAAGAACCAGTGCATTGTCCTGCTTGTCTGCGCACATTTGTCAGCCCTGCCTGTTACCAACAACATCTGAAGATGCAAGGTTCACAGAAGAAATGTGCTTGTCAACTCCTGAGATTGTGCCCAATGTGTGGACAAGGTCTATGTATCAACAGTACCAAGGCACACGTATGTTCAGGAAAGAAAAAATGTCACATTTGTCACTGCATCGTGGACTTGGAACACCAATGCTACATGCAAAAATACCAATCCCAACCAGAGAAAGAAGATGGTCACAAGAAGAAGAAAGGCAATTTCATCTTTTTCGATTTCGAATGCATGCAAGAGACCGGTATTCACATTCCTAATTTCTGCGTGGCTCATCGAGCGTGCGAGAAGTGATTCAAGAACCTATCTTGAGTTATTGCCCTCACTGCAGTAAGATTCCTGGAGGGCGTGAAAAAATCTTTCAAGGACCGAACACACTAGCCGATTTCACACAATGGGTCTTAGACCCCATCGACAAGACGTGGAGCCAAGAGGACATCGAACATTATTATGGAGAATGTCATCACCATGCCACGGTGATGGCTCACAATTTCTCCGGATACGATGGACAGTTTCTTTTGAGATGTTATACGGAACGTGGCATCGAGCGTCCTAAAATCACTTTGAACGGAGCCAAAATCATTTTCATGCAAGTGGGACAAGTGCAGTTTAAAGATTCGATGAGCTACTTAGCCATGCCTTTGAGTCGAATGCCTAAAATGTTTGGAATGACAGAAATGGCTAAAGGGTACTTTCCACACTTTTTCAATACAGAAGCCAATCAACACGCCGTTCTACCCCATTTGCCTCAGGCTCACTATTACGACCCTGACAACATGCGTACCGAACGAGAAACTTTCTACGCTTGGTACCAGGCTCACGCCTCCGACCCTTTCGACTTTCAGGAAGAAATGCTAAAGTATCGTCGTTCCGACGTGGACATTTTACGGCGATGCTGTGGAAAATTTCGAGAACTGTTCATGGAACACGGAGGGGTTGATCATTTAAAAGAGGCTTGCACCATTGCCAAAGCGTGTTCCTTAGTCTACCGACAACGATTCATGCTTGAAAACACTGTGGCTGTCATCAGTCCTCAAACAACCAACTATGTCAAACGTCAATACTCGGTCAAAGCCCCATGCTGGTTGCATTACTTGTGCGACAAGGAAGACAAATGGATTCAGCATGCCCGCAACGGACAGGGCGAAAAGATCATCGTAATGCATTCGGTCGATGGCTGGGACTTAGAAAACCCCAAAATCATGTACGAGTTTAACGGTTGCTTATTTCACGGATGTCCCGTCTGTTACCCTGACCGCGGCACTAAATATCAGTTCTTACAACGAACCATGGAAGACTTGTACCAGGCCATTTGTCAGCGACGCCTAAAGTTAGAACAGGAAGGATACCAAGTGGTGGAAATGTGGGAACACAAATACAATCACCGTTTGAACACCGATCCCAAGTTTAAACGTCTCATGGAAAGTTACCAGTTCATGGACCCCCTGAACCCAAGTGATAGTTTGTACGGAGGAAGGACCAATGCCACCTGTTTGCTGTACCAAGCTGACGAAGAGAAAGGAGAAGAAATCAAATACTTGGACGTGTGTTCACTGTATCCCTACGTGTGCAAATATTGTTGCTTTCCTGCAGGGCACCCACAATTTTTCACCGAACACATCGACCTAAAAAACATTCGACAATACGAAGGCTTGATCAAGTGCAAAGTTTTGCCTCCCACGAACCTATACCATCCCGTCTTACCTCGCCATTGCCAAGGCAAACTTATGTTTCCTTTGTGCCGTACTTGTGCTGAAACGTGCAACCAAGATCAACCTTGTCATCACACCCAGGAAGAACGGGCCTTGACGGGGACATGGGTCAGCGTAGAATTGTTCAAAGCTCTGAACATGGGATACCAACTGTTAGAAGTGTACGAAATTTGCCACTTTCCCAAGACACAATAATTCCACAAGGGTGACCCCACGCAGAAAGGCATTTTCGCAGACTACATGGATGCCTTTTTGAAACTGAGCAAGAAGCCAGTGGCAATCTGTCCTGGTGTCACACTCCCGAAGACCAAAAGACATTCAGAGAGAAATTCTGGGCACAAGAAGGCATTACTTTAGATCACATTGAGAAAAACGAAGGCAGGCGATTGTTTGCCAAAGTGATGTTAAATTGCTTGTGGGGTAAAATGGCACAATGACCATGTTTACCCAAGACGGAGTATTTGACCGAACCTTCCCGCTACTTTCAGATGATTCATGACAAAGCCAAATTCATGAAACACGTGGACGTCGTTCGTGAGGATTTGATCTTGGTGAATTACGAAGAAGATCTGAACTTTGTAGAAGATGACCCCTTTGGAAATGTCATCATTGCAGCTTACATGACAGCTCATGCTCGCTTAAAATTGTACGAAGCTTTAGAACTGTTAGGGGAACGTGTCTTGTACTTTGACATGGACAGTTGCATTTATATCGATCACCCGAGTCAACAGCACCCTGACATCGAAGGAGACCGTTTAGGAGCCTGGACAGACAAGCACCCCGATGACAAGATTCTAAGTTTCGTCAGTGGCGGTCCCAAAAATTACAGCTACGAATACTGGGACAAACAAGGAGAAGTGCACACGAAGTGTAAAGTGAAAGGACTTACTCAGAATTATCGTACCAGTCGAGTGGTCAACTTTGGCGTATTGAAAGAAGCCTTGCAGTCTAGAGAAAGTGACCACCTATCAACCCAACAAGATTGTACGTTTACCCACACACCACATCGTCAGTCGACCCTTGGAAAAAGTCTATCAAATCGTGTAGCAGAAGCGAGTGCGGCTTCCCACCCACTTTACTTTGCCGTATGGACATGTCGGTATAAAACATTGGTTGTAAGAGGATAGCCACCCACCAGAAGGATGACTTCGCCACAGCAAGAATCGAGTGAGAAATCCAGTGAGAACTCCAAGTTCAAACCCTACCATTTTCCAGTCTTCTTACCTGACTATTGTGATTGTGCCCATCGATTGGACACGTTTCAAAAATGGCCTACGGATAGGGAAGGATTACCTTCTTCGTATGTTTTAGCTAGAACAGGATTTGTCTACTTCGGACCTGAGTCAGGATTGGGATACGAAGTACAGTGTTTCGCTTGTGGACTGAAGTTACGAATGGATCTATGTATCTACAAAGATTCAGCTATTCTGGAACATACTCGATGGTCTCCGCACTGCCCTTACCTTTCAATGGCCTTTCCACCCATTAAACTACGGTACAGTTATGACGGTACCTTAGAGACGGTACCTTCCAAAACTAGACGTAAACACATTGCATCCTATTTCATTGTTGTTTCTTTTCCACATAATAGCTTATTTTTTATAAAATGTTAAACTTTACTAATCTTTTTTCAAGATCACTTTAGTTTGCAAAAATATATCTTGTCATTTATTGGCATTCTACATTGAATTTTGTAAACTAGCTATAAACCTGACCTAATTACTCAACTTAACTGCTGACAGAAACAGTCTACAGTAAATGTATTTCATTTCTATAGCTCGATGGATAAACATTACATCTTTTAAAGCTGTGCACAGAATAGGCCGACATATCACGAGTCAGGAAAACATGGGGGTGGTATCCCCTGTGTCCAAAATTAATATCATTTTGAATAGAATATTCTAGTGACAATTGCCTCTTTTCAAATGGTAAGCATTGCTTTTTTTTATTTTCGTCAATCTGTCAAATTCGGTATGCATTTTGCTTTAATATTTGAGATGGAAACCTTAGGTGCATAGAAATGTCAGACAGCATTGTACATCATGGATGGTGTCCAACATACTTTTATGATCATAAAACAAAATCCCATTTTTTAGTTATGGCCACTGATTTAAAAAATATTCATCGAAGCTAAATATAATAATAATAATAATGAGGACTTTGTATAGCGCCTAATCTTTAGAAGCTCTGAGCGCTTTGCAACATTAGACAACATAAAAACATACACAATGATATGATTACAAAAACAAACACCATGAAATTAGAAAACATAAAATACATGCTGAGAATATTTAAGGTAGTTAACATTATTAAGTCATTAAGTTTGTTTTTGTAGTCAGAATAAGTAGTTTTGAGAGCACTCTTGAATGGGATCACTGCGTCTTTGTGTGTAAGTTCAGTGGGCAATTCATTCCATGTTGCTGGGCCCTGGTATGCAAAAGAATGCTGTCCATGTGACTTTGTTTTCATAGTGAGAATAATGAGTATATGATTGTCGGAAGAGGAGTGTAAGTATCTTGCTTGTTTGTAACATAGGTGAGGTCGGATAGGTATGTTGGACTAGAGTCTGTCAGTGAAACGTAGCACAGAGAACTAATGTTGTGTTTGATTCTGGATCGAATGGATAGCCAGTGTTGGGTACAGAGCAGCGGGGAGGTGTACTCTGATTGTGGTACTCTAAGTATGATCCAAGCAGCTATGTTTTGAACTTTTTGAAGTCTCTGCAGTAGATATTAAGATGAACCAGACAGAATTGAGTTACCATAGTCCAGTCTTGAAAGTAGTAATGAACAAGTGTTTTAGTGGCATCAACTGAAAGATATCTGAGAATGGAGCTGATGCGTCTCAGCTCAAGATATGCAGCCTTGCATATGTTCATGACATGTTGGTGCAATGTGAGAGTACTGTCCAGAGTAACACATAGGTTTTGTACTGATTGTGTGAATTTAATGTTGGTGTTGCTGATATTTATTGTGTGAGGTAAAGGATGTGAATGAGAAAGTCTTTGTGTTGTAATCAGAATGGTCTCAGTTTTATCATCATTCATCTGCAGCTTGTTACAAGTCATCCATGATTTCACATCAGAAATGCACATCTCTACACCTTGGATGGCAGCATCAACTTCAGTTGGGTGGCTAGATTTGTATATTTGGGTGTCATCAGTGTACAATTGGTGAGACACTGGATGATGATCTATGACACTTGAGAGCAGCTGAGTGTATAGAGTGTAGAGAACAGGTCCAAGAACAGACCCCTGTGCAACACCACAACATAGATCAACTGGGCTGGAGTGTAATCTATTTGCAGACACAATTTGTGTCCTGTGGCAAGGGCGATATGCAGATTGTACATTGCTAAAAAGACTGTTTGAATTCGGACAAGATGCAAGCTGGGATTGAACAACCTTTTGTAAGATTTTTTATATGAATTGGAGATTAGAAACCGGGCAGTAGTTCTTTAAATCCTTATGGTGTAGTGTTAGTTTCTTCAGCAGAGGTTTTACAATGGAAGTTTTGAAAAATGATGGAAATTATGCTGATGAGAGAGAGGTATTAATAACATCAGTTAGTGAAGGCAATACTGGATCTAAGCACTCAAGCAGCAGTAATGTTGGAATTGGATCAAGTTCACATGACTTTGGTGCACTCTAGGATGATTATTTAAAGATGAAAATCTCAAGTGGAAACCTTTCTGGTCAGCCATCTCATCCAAAACCTCCTGAAATGGAGAGTATTTTGCAGACTCCAAGATTTCCTCTTATCCTGCTGGTATGTTCTATTTAGTTTATCTGGTCTCTTTTTATTTTTTATCAATTGCTTTTATACCATGCCACAATTGGAAATTCTTTATCAAAAGTATGTATAAATTTCATCATTTTTCTGTCTGTTTAACAAGATGTGTTTAAGAATACTTACTTACTCATGATGCTGTATATATGAGATTAGATGTTTTGTTAAAAAAGAATGCATTTTGTGATATATTGTATCACTGCTTTATATACAGTGGTCATTGCAACCAGTATGCATTTTGTTTACATGCCAAAAAATCCAGTCTGATTTCTTTGTTTCTTTTTTACTGCAATTAAGGAGTAGTGATAATCTTTATACTCTTAGCTGCATCCAGAAGGTCAACACCATCACCATCCCCATCCACTCTGGAGTGGAGAATATAAAGATTTCTCTCTGCCAGTTCCTCTGCAAGTAGTAAGTATTGAGGATGGAAAAAAATGTACATTATAGAATAATGAAACAAATACTACAGGTGTTGACTTTTATATAATCTCTTATTTCATTTACAGCTCTCTAAATACGAGTAGGTCAATTATACACTGTATTTATGAATTTAATTCTCATCTAAGGTAGTAGAACTGTTTTATGTTTGACAAAATGTTGGGTAATTTGTGGCCATACACTAAAAACACATTTTGTAGCATTTAAAAATGCTTATGTTCAGTGCACGTAAAACTCATTGGTTTGTTGTCACTTCAGTTGATAATAGTCTTGTCATCTTGTAGACATTTTGGATGTTAGTGTTCAATGCTAAGGTCATATACATTGATTCAACATCAAAATTTGTTTGCGAAATGGAAGATTATGACATGAAAGCACAAGCTCTTGTAGCTTAGATACTGTTATTTCAGAACATTGTGAGATGTTAATTAATTAAATTATAGGTCATAAAACATACTGTTCAAGACTTATTTGTGCAAATAAACAATGAATTGTTTTTCATTGATGTGTCGACTGTTCATCATTCCATTGGTTTTTTTATTTTTCTTTCTGATGTATACATTGTCTTGTGTAAGTCAGACGCCTAAACCATCTACATTGAATGCAGACTTTACAGACACCAGCAGTGAAACAACATATCCAGGGAATAAAAAAATAAAGGATTATAGGGAAAAGTTTTCATATAAACTGTACAAAAACCATGTATTTCATTTCATAAATATATTTCATTGTTAAACCCATGTTCACTGTACAGATCTTTTTAAGGAGTTTATAATAATGATCTTGATCTTTCAAAACTAATTTCATCACAAATCTGTTACAGATTTCCAGTTCAATGTACTTATGAAACTGGACACAAATATTGAGAATTTGTTGGAGCAGCTGGCCCTCCAAGTTCATACACAAGGCCCAGACACAGAATATAGAGAAGAAATTCTTGCAATGCCATGTGATTCAGTGGAGGAACTAGAGGGCCTTTGCCAGAGGTTGGAGGAGAATCCCAAACTCTCCAAGAAGATGGTAAATTGGGGCTTTATTTTCTGTTTAAAAAACTGTTATAACCTTTATTTGCTGTTGTGAACCTCAGTATGCATTATGCAAGTTCTGCAGTGCCTGTATAATTATTTTTGGGGGTGGGGTGAACATGTAGTGGTCGGCTGTTTTGTCTTACGGATGTAGGCCAAAACATGTTTAGAGATGAACATGTAACAGGTATTTTACTACATATACACTATTACATATTATGTGGCTACTTTAATTCAATCCTTGAGTGAATGTCATTTATGAAGTTAATAGATTCACGGTGGTTAATTTGGTTTATAATTGCTATTAGTACATTGTGTTGCATAGTTAATGTTATCAAATTTTTTTCAAGTTAGAGAAATTAAATTTGCTTGCAAAACCATGGCAAAAAATAACTATATACAAGCATATTTTGTCACATCGATCATGAAATACTACTACTAATAATAATATCAAAATCAAAAAATAGTAATATTATTATTATTATTATTTTCAGATATGCTACTTGAGCTCCCTTGGCAGGTTTACAATTGGGGATAGTGTCTGCAGGATGATGAAAAAGCTTAAAACAAAAAGAGTCCAAAGGGACGTAAAGGGAAGAAAGCATTTCAAGAGCTTGTGATATGTCAGGTTTTGATAAGTAAGTATGGCTTGATTTAAATTGTGTTTTTCATGTGACTTGCCAGAGATTTTTAAATGAATTGATAAAGTAACTTGAGACACATTTCAAAGTACATGTTTTAAAAATATTCCATTGATTATTGCTGGCATTTAGAAAAATGCAATGCATCCTTTGTTGTGAAACTTATTTTAAAACATTGTATTACTCTTGCAGAAGCCTGCTTGAAAACTAATGGCAAAGCAAAGGCAAATGGAATGGAAGAGACTGTATCAGAGACCCTCAAATATGCACCCAACCAACGCAGAATGATAAAAAACAAGGTAATCCAAATGACTCTTATTTCATCAATATTGGATTCAGTTTCGTCTTTTAAAGCATAGTATTTGCAAAGCGGATGCATTTCTAAACTGATAACAAAATCAGCTTATCCTATTGCCCAGGACTATCAGAGCTAGAGTCCAGCTAACTACAATATGCATATATCTTGTCTGATCGGACAAGTGCCTCCATTTGGAATTTTTATTCACATGAAATATTTGGATGAAATAAATTCATCTTTGTGCAAATTGATTGCACCATCCACTTGCCAGAAATGACAAGTAAGTGCAAAGTTATCTTGTATCATGGCTTAACGATAGTAAGGGAAGCACAAGTGCAGTGAAGAAAATTTCATACATTTTTATAATGCTGATTAACATGACTTCTGCATATGTAACTAGTGCTGAGATGATATGACTTTATTTAAGCATTACAATTTTGTTTTAATTTGCAGGTGCCTGAGCAGAAGAAGTAATAGATAAACTTTACAGTGGAGTTGGAGACTGATTCTGATTCATAATCTTAATTAAATCTAGAAAATAAACATTAAAGTCATATTAAAATATCTGTTGTATTGTTTCCTTCTTTCATTTTTCTCTTAAAAACAAATGTCTGAACCTTTAGTCTGTAAATTCAGTGGATTCCTTATCAGCCCATCTACTTTTACTTTACACCATGCTACTTTAAAAAAAAAATGAATTATACCTGCCACATTTAAATCTAATGGAAGGCCCTGCTGTAAAGCCTGTTAGTAAAACTACCCAACAAGAGGATTTCATACATTTGCAACTCCTAGATGGATGGTAATGTTTTCATTTTTGTAATGTAGATTTGGACATTCTTGCCACCAGTATGGAATATGTGTTTCAGAAACACAAGCAGCTTTCATCAGATTTGCATATAGGTTTTATATGTTGTGAGTATGTTGTAGGAAGTTTTTTTAAATAACATCATATGAGATGATGCCAGTGGAAATGGCAGAAAAGTGTCTGTATTGTTCACCAACTACACCTTGTTCTTACAAAATGTGGCTGTTACACATTCCCATGATGATGTCACTGACGGCCATCAGTGAGGAATGCCCCAACAAGCATAATACAAATTGCTTCCATTGTAATTGTTACAATTCCATTCTGACCACTCCGGTGTCCTAGTGGTTAGAGCGTCCGCCTCAGAAGCGGGAGGTCATGGGTTCAAACCCCAGCCAAGTCATACCAAAGACTTACAAAAATGGTATTAACAGCTACCTCGCTAGACGCTCAGCATTAAGAGGTTAGTGTTAGGACTGATCGGCCTGGTGTCAGGATAATGTGACTGGGTGCAACATCATACTACATGTTTGCAGCATGATGCCCCAGTGCTATACATCACTATAAACTGCCACACTGCAGACATCGTAGCAATATGACTGAAAAATTATTCAAGCTACGTTAAAAATCCAATCACACACACACAATTCCATTCTACGATCCAGAACCAACACTAATTCCGTACTACAGTTCTTGCATTTCAATCCAATTTTGCTTTTGAAATGTAGTGCCACTCAATTCATAATGAACCCATTCATTTCAAACACTCGCAAATACTTATTATTCCTGTCTACAACTGAAAAATATCTATATAAAAAAACGTGTAACTGTGTTTTATGCAAGGGCATGAAGATGCACAAAACTTGCACCTGAAGCTTGAATAAAACCCCGACTGTGGATAAGACTTTACCCATCGATTACCCCAGCTTGGGGATAAATTCTGACCGTGGCGATTTATTATATATCCTATGACTGCTCCAGCTTGAGGGCAAAATCCAAGCACATCCCTAAAAAGATAACAAGTATAGCGGCTCTTTACCTTCTGTAAATGCCACTTGAGCTTCCTGATGCTGTTGTATCTGCCATTTGACAGAATCACGAATGTGGATATATTTCTTAATTGCCTCTAGTTGTTGAGCTAGTTTAGCTGTATGAAATTCCTTTGTGCAGACTCACTCATTATTAATATTACAACAGTGATTTAATTACACATCACCTGTCAGCACACCGATGATAAGTCAGTTATTTTATAACACACCAACAAGCTTGCCCCTTGCACCCCCCCCCCCTTTTTTTTTATTTGGGCACCTGTGGACATGAATCTGCAAGGCTCAAATTGTCATTTTTAATATAAGATCTCAACATTTTTAAGGCCTTAATTTTAAAGACATCCTTAAAACCCCCAAAAGGTTATCAACTGGATCACCAGCCTTCGTTTAGAGTAACAGCAAGTATATATATATATATTTAGGTCTAAGGAAACACAATAAAAATGTTTGATTTAACAATGACATATTTGCCTCAGGTCTGTGATCCTGAAGTGAATATTAACTGTCCATTTATTTTCTTGGCTTTTCTTTACTAGGAAATTGATTATAGAGATTTCTGCAATGGTGAAGGCAATGTAAAAATTGGTTACTATAACATACTTTTTACGCCATGTTTGAAAAAATAAATCCAATGGAAAGGTTATAGTCTGAAAATCTTCATTAAATTAAGTTAATATAGGGGAAAAAACTTTAAGAGTTCATAAATATTTTTCAGTGCTGAATAAAGATATAACATAACACTTTCTGCTGTGATTTTAATAGTTTCTGAGAGCATGAAAAATTTCTAGAACTATAATGTATAAATGTTTTCAAAAGATTATATTAATATGAGGGAAAAATCTGTTATGAACTAAACCGACAAGATCTTGTATGAATTCATGTTATCTTTAAATATGATATTTGTGTGAAAATATCTGGAAGAAAAAACAAGATGGTGCCACTCACACATACAGTGTGGTTGCCACAGTAGCCATATTAAGAAACTTTTTATCGCTACTTCTGAATGGATAATTGTGTCAGCGTGTCAACATGTGTACAAAATACTTATGTTGATGTCTAGCAGGTCCTGAATGAGAATTATGGTGCTGTACAGACATCCTATAAGGCCACCAATGTGGCCATCCTGAAAATCTTGGTATAACTACTTCTCCTGAATGAATCGTCATATCAGTGAAAGACTTCTTATGTCTAGTTGGACGTAAATGAAAATAGTGCCAATCTAACCTCCAATATGGCTGTTTTAATGGGCATCTGGAAAACCCTTCCTTGCTACTTCTCCTAGATGGCTGGTCATTTTGACATTGTGCTTTCACTAGATGACCTATTTGATGTCTGGTTGGCCGTAAATGAAACTATGCATATGGTTTTGATGTCTAGTTGGTCCTAAATGTGGTTTTTGCTGCTCATAAACTTCTAATGGTATTATAGTTGGTTCCTTAATGAAACTGCTGTACAAAATTAAAAGGCCTTCTCACTTTCTATCAAGTTGGATACAATTATCTTTACCAGCTAGGATTTCTTGATCCTCTTTTTTATACATCAACCCTTCGCATATGTAGTTAGCTAAAACAGTATTTTGAACAATTAATTGCCCTCTTGCAAATACGATCCCAATTGCATGCTTTTACCAGTGTGAGAGCTCCTTATATAAGTAGCTAAGTATTCAGTAACTGAATTTCCACATCCACATGCATCAACTCAGAATTAAAAGTTGCAAAACATATACAGATTTGAAAATCTTGAGACATGTGTCACTTTGCATGGTGGGTGTTATGATTTAAATGCAACAAGGAAATTGAATTAGGGTTAATTTCTTTAAGCTGTATTCAATCATGGGGCCCTGGATTATAGAATGGTCTAGGCATACACATCACTAATCAACTCTCTCTAGTCCAACCAATGTGTGGATATGAGAAAGCTTGCCAGTAGCGTTATGTGTGTTGATTTCTTCCAATAAATATGTTGGCTGCCATGTAAAGTCTATGATGTCCTGAAAAATGGTGTTAAGCTCCATACAAGCAAGCTAAACAATCAATGATATAATGGAATAGTAGACACCATTTTAGCTAAATATGCCAAGAATTGATTTAGAGACTTGGTTAGTGATGATGACTTAAAATTGGCAAGGGATTAAAAAGATAAAAGAAATGACCTTTCATGGCACTGTAATATAACAAATGAGGAAAAACAAAAGTTTATTGCATTTGAACCTTTTGTTTTTTCACAGTTTCAATTTAAGTCATAAGGCCCCTTATTTTGCCTTACCAAACATATAGCAAGTTATTACCTCAAGCCCTAGCACTAATAATGCCTCACAAGTAAGCAGTCTTTTATGGAGTCTCAGGTCTGAGTATATGTCTAGCAATACTTATGTCCAGTTTGTTTATAAAATTCTTTCTCACATGGTACAGTTTTCAGAGAGACACGATAAATTCAACAAGTGTGGTAATGAAGGGACAGGCATTCTTTATTTATGCACACATCCCAAAGGGACATTGCTATGTTTGAATCAACACTGAACTGAAGAATGGAGCATCAGCTGCATCAATTAAAATATTGTGGCCCACACAAAATACTGCAAGGACTATAATCAATTTATGAGTGCAATGGGCATGAATTACTGTAGCAGACTGGAGGAAGTAATCCGAATTTATTAATATCTTGAAGCTAAATATAGTAAAGTTTTCATCTATAATCTGTGGAATCGTTTTTGCACACAGTTTGCAGGATTTGTCTTTGGGTCATCGTTTTTCTTTTTCTTCATCTTTCTAGCTTATGGTATCTTGATAAGTCTTATGGTGCCGTGCAACTGCACTTGATGATTACCACAGCCAGTGACATTGTATCAAATCTTCTGGGATCATTGATTCAATGCAAATTCCACATAACCTATCACCATCCTCATGTTTGCCATCTGACTTACTAAGTTATTTTGCCTAAATAATAATAAAAACAATCTGGTCTGATGTATTGATAGCGTTCTGAATGACCATAATATATTCTCTGTATCTACCCTAGAAAATCCTGAGTGGATCACTGTTTGGTTTTAATAAACCAAAGTAATCTCCAATGAAAGGCATTTTACAGACACAAGTGTCTGTTTCCTGTATGCAGTGATTAAATGATAGTATTATGTCTTTATTTTTTTAAAACTGATGATACATATGATCACCTTCAATGTGCAATATTAGTTATGTTAATTAACGAGTGGGCAATATTTGAATTTCAAAGATAAAAGTGTATGCCATGATCACTTTAGTAGGATGATTTGTCAAGTGAGGTTATCTTTTCTGTTTGAATAAATATTGTTAACTAAACTATTTTCGCAAGTTATGACATAAGAATGATTCAAAGAAAGAAAATTCATTAAATTGAACATATAAAATGTAATACTGCAACAGAGTCTAGATGAACTATTTCTTCAGAGTCACAATCCAGACTCTGTGGCAGCAAAATTATCAAATAGGATACAACTAACAGACAATCACATTTTCAGTCACAATCGTTTGACAATTATCAATGGCTTGAATTCATTGACTATGAAGGCAAAGTGATTTGCAGTTACTGCAAAAAAAGTTCCCAAACTGTCACAGATTTTAAATTCTACCAGTGGACTTGTAAGTGTAACTGACAAATTCAGGATTTAATCAAGCAAGTCTCATGATAGTATTGTACCTAATAAAGCAAAATTTTGCACAGTATATTCATGACACTTAGGCCAGCATGTACAAAATATTCCTCAAGTTACAGTTGCTAGCACTCCACTAAGAAATGTCATTTTATAATAAATAAAAATGTAATGGAAAAAAAATCGATAAAGTGATTGCACTCTTTAACATAGCCTACTACCTAACTCAATAATGAAAATGATTTGGTTCATTATATCTTTGTGTTTTATGGAATAAATGCATACATCTGATTGAATTTTAGGCAAGAGACTGAACTTTTGGGTTAAGTTAAAATGTATGTGGAACAAATGCATTTTCTAAAACTACTTGTATCAGTGTGCATTGTGACTTTTCTTTAAGATAACTCTAAATGGTACTGGGTATATATCATTTTCTTCAACTGCACACTGTTGTCTTCCATTTGATTTGATGACTTACAGCTATACTGTCTACACAGTAGGCCTCAGCATCAGGAAAAATTCTGTATGCTTCAGTTACAGCTGAAATAAGTTTTGCATTAGCACCTGAATCAGACAAAAAAGGTTGTGTTCTGGTGTGTGAATAGAAATGGCTAAAAGTAATATAGACAAAAGCCATAAGAGTACACAAGTTACATATGAAAACCACCAATTCGCTTGCATGTGTGGCATACAAGTTCAAAGATTTGCTTCATGTTTATTTGTGTACACACATTGTTCAACTCATAAGATATTTTAAGAGCTATTTCTCTATTGTATGCATAATTCATTTACAAATATGATTAGTGGGCCACACCGAAGGCCATACTATTAGTTCACTTGGCAATATGGTAACGTCAGCTGAAAAGCATAATCATCCATTAAAAGAGCATTATGATATGAACATTAGGTATTTAGGACATATAGATTTTTCTTTTCCAAATGGAGTCCAAGTAATTATTGCCCAATCCAGGTATAATTTTGTACACAAGTAAAGAACAAAATAAGATAAATCTTCATTTATTTGCAATTGACAATACACTTCTTAATGAATATACACTTTTGCATTTATTTTGTATCACTTGAATAAACAATATTTCTTTCAGTTCATTTTAAACTTTTATTTTATATCACTTGAGTAAACAATATCTCTTTCGTTTTATTTAACACTTAGAAACAGGTTCTTCCAGTTACAGTAATCAACTCTGGAAACAATAAACAAACTGGAACTTTTGACCTAATTATATTACATTTACTAGGGTTAAAACAATAAATTCCTTAACATAATAAATTAACAGTTCCAGTTAATCAAACACAAAATCATCTTTTATACAGGGTGTGAACTGTTAATATTTACAGGATAAAGCTTATAGTTTCCAAATCTATTGAAGCTTACATGTTGCAGTTGCTGGCACATATCTATTTCCAGCATGGTTTGCATACATTCCACCTTTAATAATTTTGTTACTTCCCCACCCCACCCCATTCAGTAACAAGTATCAAAAATCAGGCTCATTCTAAGGCAAAGTTTGTAACTTGTGTACCACAGTCATCAGAGAGACAAAGATGCAAAACTTTATGATGCCTGTCAAAGGAAGAAAACAGTTTGTTGTTTACCCAAGTTTTGAACCAGTTAACTTGAATTCTCAGAGCATCAATTGCTACAGCCCCACTAATTACAGTTGTTAGGGAATAATGAGAACTCAACTTCAGTTATCTGTGTATATATATAATTTTAATAACCAAGAATACCGCATGTCTGGGAACATTATAGCATTCAATGGTAACGTCAGAACTGAGATGAGAGAATTAAACAAGCATAGTACATGACATAATATATCCATAAACTATTGACTGGGAAAAATACTACAGAACACCATTTCTGCTGGCAGAAAGATGTTGAACCTATATGTCATAAATATCAGGTTGGACATCTAGGACCAGTAATATTCATAATGGGCAGTACCACCCCACCCCACCCCAAGTGAGAAAGGGCCTGATTTGTAATCTCAGCCACCCAACCTATCACAGCCTTTATAGTACTTGAAACAAATATTGAGTAATAGTAAAACAAACTCTGAAAGTTATTAAAACCAATTTGTTGTATTTCCATAACTCTCCATAGTTAACTGTGCAAGCAGACTTAAACATATCAGTGTATGACAGTTAAATTGAGCTATAGCATCGATTAACAGAATCTACGAATTCATCAACAAACAGTGAACAATCATCTTCACAATAAATGTCAAACATTAGCATCCATAAGCTGTCAAGACAAGTTGTTACACTGGATATATGATCATCCATTTATTTCAAACAAACTGTGAAAAACGAACCTCACGTCCGCTATATGTACGCTGGCCATTGCAAAGGATGCTTTAATAGATTAATGTTTATCGTCGTGTCTTGACAACCATTTTGCGCGCGCACACCGGAAAGTCATGCTATATATTTGTTACCTGTGAACGTATTCGTGGGCAGTACGCTATATATTGTTCCCATGGCCGCATTCGCGGGCAGAATGCTATATGTTTGTTCTTCGTGAACGTATTTTTGGGCAGTTACTTTGTCATCTTCAACCTAAAGGTCAAAACTGCCCATGAAATTTATATATCTGCCCACGAACCGAAAACATGAATAGGACTATAACATAAGTATATATACTTATTTTCAACATATACATAATTACTATGTAAGAAATACAACCTATGTATATATATTTTGATTTGAAATGTAAACTATATCATGTCCTTCCCGTAAACCCACTTTCGGGATGACTGCCCACAACGCACCTAAAACGTGTATATATATATATATATATATATATATATATATATATATATATATATATATCTGGCAGAAATGGAAAATCACAATCAATCACAACAAAAAACGAAAACGTCAAATATAAACAATCTTCACACAGAGAACTGATTATCGATATTGTTGCTGTATAGCTACGTTACCTGGGCAATATCAATCGGTACCGGATAACAAAAATGACTGGATAAGATGTGTGCAAACTTAAAATTGATAAATATGCAATAGTCACATGTGGGTTAAATATGTCATACATTGATTTATACCTGGCGTAGATGTTTGTTATATGAGTATGTGTTCTAAATTCAAGCCAAACCCTGTAAAGGAAATTACTTACGACGGAGAATACCAAAACTAACCACCAAAGAATGTACGAACGTAAATTTGGTTCCATAACTGCCTTAGTGTAACAAAATAACTAGCTGGTAAATGAAAAAGTTTATGTGAGAGTCCTGATTAAATTTACTAAGCTTTACATGACTTAATAGCAATCGAATCAATAATATTGGTCATATAGCATTACACTTAACTGTACAGTTACTTATTGTTTACTATTGAGGACATTCAATTTTTAAAGGCTTCCTCGATTACCTTGGATACGGAGGATGTACCAAAAACAAATTATATGTGTCCGTTTACAAGGGTACGATTAGACAAGATATGTATATAATTAAATTCTATTAAAATGTCCCAAGTAGCATGAAATTACGCCATTGATGCTGAAAATTCATTACATTATGAGTCTTTTAGTTAAAGAAACAGGTCAATATAGAGGTGTGAGAATTTTTTTTTAATCTTATGTATTTTCGTTTTAGCAAGTGTTTCCGTATAAATAGCCATAGCAACAGCTAGTTTAGAAGTTGCCGCGGAATATATCCTTGGACATATTTTTCTTTAGCTCTCAGGGGGGTTAGTGTAACTGTACTAGGCCTCAACAACCAAGGGCGGATCTCCTTGCTGATAATAGCAAGAATTACTCTTTATTTGGAATTCTGATGAAAGGGCATGTGCGTCACATAAATGAAGGGATCCTGCTTGAAATTCAGCGTGGGTTTAGAACGACGGAAGAAACATACATGGTGCTTACTGCTCGTCAGCTCTAGGTTAAATACCTGGAACATACATCTAAGTTGGACACCATATGTATCGACTTGGACATTTCCTTTAACAAAGTCACCTGTGACGGCCTTTGGAAAATCATAGCAGGATAATTTGTGCTGTCTCTAGAGGTCTTGAGAAAATACCTATTCGTGAAAGAAATTGTAGCAAAATTATTTTACCAGTGCCACGTGTTACTATTGATATAGACCCGATAACAAGTATCATTGGTTAGCCTGTAATGATTGACGTGGTTGTAATTTAACCATGCCATGCGCAACGGATGTTGCAGCGACGATTACGCAAATTCCATTGGTTACAAGATATACACGTTTGCATTTCACGAGTAACATACATTTCATGGTGATTTTACTTTCCAATTTTAATCTACTTCAAGTATTTTTCACTTCCGTTAAATTGAGCGTCTAATGTAGTGTTTATGTTGATAATGTATTCGCGTATTATGAATAATCAACAGGCGGATTAGGCTTTTTCTGGTTCAACAATCATTAATTAGAGAAATTCTCTGAGGACTATTTAGGTCTACAACGAGTGTTGTTCTAGGAACATTGCATCACGCTGATATCAAAACAAAACTGTCCAGCGCTAAATAATATCATCACACAAAGACTGGTACAAGAAGATCTGCTTCATTATTAAATACTGGTCGATATCTTTCATATACATTTTGGAAAAGAAAACCGGTGTTCATCGTTGTAGAAACAATCACTAGGTATTTTTATATGTTGTGGCGCATACAATGTCTGGGCGTTTTCAACTGCATATTTGATCACTATATTCCGCCCTCTAGTTAGTATTAGTCCTGTCGATTTTTATTTGACCCATAACAAAATAAATTTTAGTGTATAAGAGTGTGTGTTAACACCACCCTGACCCAGATAGTACTCAACAAATGGAGGAAAATTGCCATGAACGTTAGCAATAAGCACAATCTAGACCAGCACAAACAAATCTATATACACGGAACCGTTTGCAAATCGAAAGCCAAAGAATAAAATCCTGCAAAAATTGGATATACTCCATAACAACAACACTGCGGATGCAACATGTGATGTTCGATGCAATGGTTTTGATACAACAATGAAACTGATGCTAGACAAACTTCAAACATTTCCTTGGAAAGGGCTTCGCTTTGCATGATATCGACATGATTTTTCTAGCCTTTTAGGTATAGGACAATTTGGTCATATTTTGTGCTATTGCGGATTTCGAATGCAGGGCTGCAGACAACAATGCAGAATACAAGCATTCCAGTGCCATTGGAGCAATACTTTAAATAAAAGCAGCTTTGATGATTCTGTTCTGCACCATTAAGTTATCTGAAATCATCAGGAATTTTACTCCGTTGCTTCGGTTCTATTGTGTGTATGTGTAGTGGTTTATTTGTGTTCGCCATATTCTTCCCAGATAAAGACAAGACAGTAACAGATAAAAAATATACATTAATCAAAAGATGAGAGCATCCTTACCGTTCATCTGTGATTGAAATAAGCTGCTGTATAAATCCGGTTGTATCTGGGAAGATCATTGTCCTTAAAGTTAAAATACAGATTTGCTAAGGTATTGAAACTGTATCATAAATCATTTTATTACAGATTGATTACACTAGGAGCTCTATTAATATATACAGTTATAATGTAAAATGGAGTAATTGACGATCCGTTCCTTTATCGAGAAACGTAATAGCTCATAGCGCAAGTAAACAAAACCATGCATGAAAATGATGAAGATCACTAAGCATGACGATGTAGAGAGAGTACGAAAGCAACCTATAATTGGTCATGAAATTCCAAAGGAAGATTATAAGGTTGTGCTTATGCATATGCATAAACATGGACGCATACGTATGCACATATGCAAATGACCTTGACATTGATGATGGGCTTGGTTTATGTGCAGATTTTCGTGAGTGATTAGGCCAAATTAAACTCTATCAGGCGCACTTTGAATACTTTGGGTAGTTTTGATCTGTCATTGTATTGCAGTTCAGTGTTGTTTGAGCTGCTGAGTCTCCTCATATTATGTTGACTGTGCAGGGTTGAGCGATCATATTCATTATGATCCCAAGAGTCAGGGTCAATTTATAAATTAATTTCCAAGGGTGACTTAATGGGGTTTTAGAACTATCTTGTCTAATCTACCAGAGATTGCTTTCCCTCCTTTACATCTGTGTAGAATATCTGACATCTAGATGTTTTAACTGCCCATGACATCGCTGACGGGCTTGGTTTATGTGCACATTTTCGTGAGTGTTTAGGCCAAATTGAACTTTATCAGGCCCAGTAGGAATACTTTGGGTAGTTTTGATCTGTCATCGCCATGCAGTCCAGCAATGTTTGCGTTTGTGAGTCACCACTGTAATACTACCAATCTCATATACTGTAGATGCTACTGTGCAGGGTTGAGCGATCATAATCAATATGTTCTCAAGATTCATGCGCAACACTGAAATTTCCAAGTGTGACTTGACGGCATGTTAGAAGTTTCTTGTCTAACCTAAAAAATTTCTTTCCCTACTTTACATCTGTGTAGAATATCTTCTTTATGTACTAGCTCGTCTGACATCCTTTTCGTTTGAACTGCTCATCTCAGCTATGACTTCATCAGAAAAGTATAGAATGTCTGCCCGTAATCTGACGATGGTAATAGCTACTCATCTTTGCAATACTGAGAGCAATTTAGCCGAGTTATATGGAAGTTTTTGTCTACACTTGACATCAATGAAATGGTTGTCACAATATTGTATAGTGCCTTCTCTTTTGATAGATAGATAGATAGATAGATAGATAGATAGAAAGGCATACAGACAGATATATATATATATATATATATATATATATATATATATATATATATATATATATATATATATATATGGATGGAAAGCAATGATACAAAATAACAGGATTTGACATTAAAATAAATATTTATTCAAATCAATCCTTCGTTCTAGTACCACTGTTGTTGAAATAGTTAAGTCCTTCTGAAAGCATATTTCATTTTATCCATGCATTTTTAATCCAAAAAAACCCAACAGTTCTGTAAAATACTATAACTATTAATGAAACACTATGTATATGAATTAATTACAGCAGGGTATTAAAGCTCACATTTCACCGATATTTTGGACAAAGCCACTGTATCAACATCGTGTCAATCAAGTCTTATGGTATCTATAAATATATATGAGGTTCATAATCCCCAAATTGATGAATTAAACATGACCAGCTTTCCCAAAACCACATACAATTAGGTACGAGTTTTCGCTCACTGTCACGTGAGCTGCAATTACCATTCCGCGTGAATTGGCTTGATTACTGAAGTTCCAAGGTTTACTAATTTGTATGACACCAATTCTTTCGGTTTGTTTAGTTAGTCTTTATCTGGCTTTGAATTGCAAGTAAAACACAAAATAATAATAGAGTTAAGAAAAGTAAGCTTTAAACCAAAAAAATGAAAATCCACAAAAAAAGAGAAAGAAGACGGACTCAGTTATTACTAAAAGAGTAAAGAAATGAATACAAAGTTATTACAGAAAGAGTAAAGGAAGAATGATACAAAAATTATGAAAGACAGATTGAATTGCAGAAGAGGAGGGGACTGAGCAATATAAACAAAAATGCAAATGAAGAAATAATAAATGCAAATACAAAGAGAGAAAATTAGATGCAAATCCCACTGCAAAGATAAAGTGAAAAAAAGAACGTCAATTACAATTTATAATAAAACCATTAGAACTGGCAGATTGAAAACACTCGTCTCCTTTCCGCACAAATTTACATGTTGCTAAGAAATATCACTAGAGTATACCCTTTTAAAGAGAATGAATCAAATCAACATTTGCCTTATTTTGAGAAAATTGCTGAAACATTGTAATGGCTGACGGAGCATTGCAGTTTATTATTCCGTTAGCTGAAAAATGGTGGTTGAAAAAGCTTGTACTGACTACAGTGAAATGTAAATGCATTTGTTGTTGCATTAAAATTTAGTGCCATCTATATTGGTCTTAATATTTGTTTCAGCATAGTGACAATTTACCTTGACAACATGTGAATGCTCATATTATGCCATTTGTCATATTCACTCATATCTAAACTTAATTTGCCTCTGATACAGATACAATTTCCTACAGTTTTGATCCTGCGTGCCTGACCGTTATGTTAGAACCATAATCGCGGGCAATATAGTTGTAGGTATTTTAAATATGTTATATGGTAACACTGTAACCAGGTTTTGGTTTGAACACTTCATATTATTCTCATCAGTCTCCTCAGGAAAGCAGTACGACTGGTCGTGAATGTCTGCAATCATATACTCGCTTTCTGTATGCATATCTTTCTGTAAGGAGGAAGATTATGCTTACGTATATTTAGCCAAGATTAAGGAAACAGTGATGCGTATTGGGTTTCGATCCTTAGAATATATATCGTGATTGATACTGTTAATGTGGGGTTGTATTCAAGGTAAAATAAAAGTGATCGAAAGAACAGTTATGAAACATTGAATCAGTAAGCAGACCGTATAAAATGACTATTGAATCGTCTCGTCATTTTAATTCTTGTGGCAAGTAATATTCTGACAACATGCTTTTATCAAGGACGCAAAAATTTTAAATTCGTAATTGTATTGTTATCAACAAAATATACATAAGGACTATATCTAAAACTATCAGCAGTTTGAATGCAGATATTGCTACCAATTACTTTCGTGTTCATGGTGATCCCAGTGTCTCTTCTGATGACTGGATAAAATACGGATACGGATCCTCAACGACATGACAAATTTACATGTGCCGGCAGTATACTAAGATTTAGTTTGTGTTGTTGCTAATTAAAAATTGCCAAGGACCGTGGCGTATTCAGAGTTGACAGCTGTCATAGATAGTAATGAGTACCATTCTGGCAACTTTCATTTTGCATGATGGGACTTCACAAAAAATATTGATTTTGGATCGATTATACTATGTGATCTCTTCAATTTGCAAAGTTTTTAGTATAAATAACGATAGTAGAATATAGTAGTATATACAAACACTGTTTTCATAAAACATGAATATGTGGCCACATGCATTAAAAAATAATATTATTTTCTAAAAGTCCTGTCCAAGACTTGGTGTTCTTTCTGCGGAATAGTTTAGCATCCCTGTTAAAGAACATCAAAATTGCTTCCATAATGCACCTGGTCACTGCAAACGGAGTCGGAGGACTCCTAACCTTTGAACTGTCTGCATCACTATTTAGATGTGTTCACATGGAAAGTTTAGGTCACATGATCTTTTTGTTTTACAGGTCGACCACTTCTGTGATCTAAGTGGTTAGATCTTCCACCTTAGATGACGAAGGTCGCGGGTTAGAACCCCGGCCTAGCCATACGAACCACTCAGAATAAAGAGGTTAGTTTTAGGACTGGTGTCAGATAATGTGACTGGGTATGGTGTGATGTTACATGTCTGCAGTATGATGGCTCAATGTTAGATATCAGCAAAAACTGCCACGATGCATAAATCGTAGTGATATGACTAACATTTTTAAATATACGCTAAAAATCCAAAACACGCAGTTGTTTCTTCTAACTGCTACATCCAAGCCCAAATCTCGCAGAGTGGCCAAGCCCTTGAGACACAAAAACTTTCTATAGCACTAAATATTTTAAGTTTATTTATAAATAAATCCTATACTATGTTGATAAGTTTATGGTTAGGCAAATTATCATATTTGTGTTTTACTAAAAGTAGACTGCAATCAGGAGGAATAATATCTTCGCCATATTTACGAACTCAAGTTAAGTAACTTATACCTGCAAAATATTTCATTAATCAATTGATTTAACTAGTGTGCGCCAAATTTTCAACCAATACGGCTTCAAATTAAGTGTTAATTATACCTGTAGGTATTATGATATATATGGGTTATTAGAAACGCTTCTCGAGATCAGGCACGATTTTAAAATTCTTCAGAATGTATCTGATCTAGTAACACATTTTTGTGTGAGGTCTATCTCAGAATAAAACTAAACAATCGATAACATGTTTTCAAACCCCTATTTTACCATGATATGCAAGGGCGCCTCTTTAAATTGACAACACTCGCTAACTGCAAATGTTAATTATGTGGTAGCATAAGGTAACAAGAGAAAATTTGTAATGTTTAATTCTATTAATTTTCTCACATTTCTTAAAACTTTGCTACTAAGTGTATGATTAGAGAAATAAATGAAGAGTAAATAAAGCTTATATCTTCGTTTTGTACAATTAGTTTTTTATAATTCATGATAAAGCTGAAAACATATCAGATTACCACCTCGAATTTCCTCGGTGGCTCTATGGGGTAGATGAAGTCGACCGATTCGGCTTTCTAAAACCATACTCTCGATATCTTAAAACGGCGTTTGTATATTAGTGTTATATTCATTATGCGTGCTTAAAACCTAATGTTATTAAATTCTAAAGATTAACAACAAATGTTGTCGCAAATTAGACAATATGTCGGGTTAAGTAACCTTGTGACACTTATGACATATCTGATCTTAAGTTATGATACCCTGTTATGAACTGCCGGCAATTGCTGGTATATTTATATGTCTCCTTGCTGCCTTTTCTCTATTAGGTAGTTGTTAATGTTGACTTAAGATATCTAAGTTATGTAAATCACACCCGCTAACTGTCATTTTGAAGTGTTCATAGGCGATACAACCGTCATTGTTACTGAGAAGTCAACTTGTTCTTCAAGCAGATGTAATATTGTAGGCCTCATTGGACAAGGAGCAAGAGTTCATGAGATTCGCTTATTAGATGATTGAAAGGAGTGATATATATATATATATATATATATATATATATATATATATATATACATATATATATATATATATATATATATATATATATATATATATATATACATATATATATATATATATATATATATATATATAGAGAGAGAGAGAGAGAGAGAGAGAGAGAGAGACAGACAGAGGGAGATAATTAAAATCCAAAAGCATCGATATTTGTTCATATCTTTTCTTTAGGTTTGTAATATGTAAGAGTAATGTATGATTGAAAAAGCGCCGTCAAACTAGCTGGTTATCATAGTACTGATAGTTCACAAACATTTTATGGCTTTTATCATTTGGAAATATTCTTTTGTTTACTGTCATTTTTTTCGTGTATAATAATTAGTCTATGTTCCATCTCTGTAATAAGAAAGCAAGCGGTAAAGCCTTTGAAACCTGAACATTAAACCGTATGGTTGAACCCGCTTGGTGTATCCCTTAAAAATACAAAACATGTTGAACACTGTCTTATTCTGAAAGCTACAGTTGATATAAGGACAAGTTATTTGCTCTTGTTTTGTTAAATATGACTCTTGTAATCTTCTTATAACCAACTATTATATGTTACTCAAAATCACTTCAAAATTGCTTCTGAGCGAGAGGAGTTTGCATATATAATGCAGGAATATTTGATAATATGTCAAGAAATGTTTGCTGAAACTTGAAAAAAGAATATATGGCACATTTTCTTCGAAAGCGAAACATAAATTTGAAATCAAAATCATAACGTTACTTTGAATTAACAATGCATGCAATGTTCATTCAAGCTGTACATAACATGTGGACAGAATATCGCTTAGAACACGTGGACTAGACTCACCAGTTCATGTGGAGGATTGTAGATTACTCGTCATGTATTGAATTGCAACATTATACAGTCCTAACATGTGGATATATAACAACACAAAATATAGCATGGCCTTCGTCTCCAATTAAGGTATACGTATATTTATGGTACACAATAAATGTTAGACAAATAAGTAAATATTTCGAATACTGCATAGTGAAACACTCGGAGAAACTCTGGCTTAGAATATCGATACCCCACCCCCAAATAATTTAACCCCACTGCCGGTACATCTCATTCACTTCAACACCCTAACTTCATGGATATGTCTGTCTGTATTAACAAGCAAACTCTTGCCTGCGAGCTTTAACATAGTTAATTATATGGAATCCAACATCTTATGAGACTAAATGTGAAGCCAACACAATAGGCAATATAGATCACATTTAACACTTTCAAACTAGTTACGGGACACTGTTTCTCCTTCAGTTTAAAAATCATGAAGTAAAGATACAATTAAGTGACTCATACATTATATTTTTAGAAGACAACACACACGAAAGAAAATAGTTTGTATATAATTATTAAATATAGTGTCCGATTGTGAATATCCAATGCCGGGAAAATATTTAAGAGTTATATCTAATGCAAAAATGATTTGCCATTGAAGAAACATAAAATGTAAACATGTTTATTTAACGGTCAGAATATAATTTCAGCCAGCATAAGTAATGAATGGGCCTTCTATACTTTGTTTGAACAGTCTTTTACTATGAACCGGCATAACTACACATATGTGATTGAAATGTTACGTGTAACATTGCATTGTAATTCGAAAGGGTCAAAAAGTGGACTTATGGAAAGTGTTTGGAAAGGTCTTAAAAGAATAAGAAAATGTATAAAATAATATCAAAATATAGATTGTATTATTTTCAATTTCTTCATTGATTTAAACCAACTTGTTAATGACTTAATAATTGTTTAGATTTGCTGCTGTAACAGTTTGATGCAGACAAGATTTGGCAAGTATCTATAGATTATGTGAATTGTTTGTTGATAATCATTTATCAATTTTAATTTAACTCTATCGTTCCTTCTTAGATTAGTACCGTATATACGTATATGTTTTCAGCTAATTAGTTTCATGCTTCTTTGCTCTTAAATACAAACATAGTTTGAGGATGAAAACAGATGTTGGGAAAAAATAATATCTGAATTTCTTTGGATACGGTTTGTAAACGTTTCTCGTGAATATCATGCATTATCATTTGTTAGTGGTAGCTGACGAACGTAGAGGAATGGGATATAGAACCGATTCATTCTGAATATGTCATATGCTAATTTATATATGCACATTATTTAGGGAGCACACTACTGGATTTTGTGTCACTTTTACTCGGAAAATTGCTTCAGTTGTGTCTGGCTCTCTGTTGTCTGGATATATCGACTCACCAGGAATTTGACGATCTGAATGTGACGACACTGAGAAAATATTATATGGGATTTAACTTTGGTTCAATACAATATCCATATAAGATAGCATACAAAATAACAATGAACTGTATTGTGCAATTTGGTCGTAACGAAAATTAGCTTTGGCTCATTACAATCGGTGGATGGAACTCCATCGTTGATAAGAACAATGGATGCCTAACTTACCTCTTGAATCCAATCGTGCAGATATGTCACTAGTACGAAAAGAATTTATATGGTTCATTGATCGAATGTTAGAAACTGGAAAAGAACAACGGTATGGTCCATTACTGCAATGTTTTCTACATGAAATTTTAAACGAAGCTGCTACACAGTCTGGGAAATGTCCGAAAGACATGAAAAAAGAAATAAATCCAAAAATATCTGCAGCCCCAAACACCGTCATAGAAGACACCACTTAGATCATTTTCGTAATATACTGCGCACACGGTTTCTATTCATTTAATAACACGCATTGTTATGACACGTTTGCATACAATTGTCATTTCGTTCAATACCATGTCCATTTCTAATGCATATTTGTATTGTCTAAGACACCCCATGGCCATCCAACTAGAGCTATTCCTGATCAAGAATTAGAAAATGAAGGAACATCAACATGGGGTTGTGGCAAGGAAAATAGACGGGCATTCCCTGAATAACTGAGAGCAGATCATCACATGGTTGGTTGGTTGGGGGGGGGGGGGTCCTCCTTCTGTTGGAGTGTAACATTCTTCTTGAGGAGACATAGCCTCTCATGGAGACAGGTTGTGCTGAGTATAACTAACCTTGTAAGATTTTGCAAAGATTTTGTATGTACACGGATAAAATGATTTTGATTTTGCATCTTTTCTGTACCTATGGTTCTATAAATTTACTATTTTTTTCGAAATTCGATCGACATATGAGAATTGTGAAAGGTCATCTGAAGTGCCGGATATTTATTTTGTTGAGCTAGTGTTTTCAAATTGTATTGGTACTCGGGTAGTGGTTCTTGTGGAAATTTGGTTGCCGCCTCATCAAAAGTTTCTTGTATCGCCAGTATCCTTTCTTGAATTCCTACTGCGTATGCTTGCTGAAACTGACGCGACGAAGTTCTCGTTTGCTTCCAATCACAACAGTGGTAGTTTTCGTCGTTTTCTTTACATCATCTGCGGTTAAGCGCCTGGAATTTATCAGCTGCACAAGTGTTTGTTCCATGCCCACTGTGACCTATCTTAATTCAGTCTGTCTCCACTATAACTTATCTTTCACATGTTCTCGGGCTGATTCTGTTGATCAGCAGCTTCAGATATGACATCGAGGCATTTTGTTATAGTCTATATGTATCGCGGTTGTTAAATTCCTTGAAACTTTTGAATTCAAATACAGGCGATACTTGCTCGGTTCAGCATTTAAGTCAATACTGTGGAAACTATACGGGTCCTAGGTGGCTTCAGCAAACATGTTTCAAAGAACATCCCACGAAATTTCAACAGCACATTATGTCCAGCAAATGTTTGTAAGGCCATAAGCGTTAAACCCACGAAATATTATCAACATGTTGTAATTTTACCGAGTCCCTTTAGCCATTTATCTGCAACGATGTGTCACATAGATCACGTCTGTGTTTTTGTGGCGGTCCCGGGAAAATATTCTGGCGACGCTGTTTCACCGGTCAAGCATCGTATCTATGTACACGACACAATTAGTATGCTCTGAATCAATTACTCAATTGCAAGGGCTTCGTCAATCATGGAAAAAGATAAGTGATGGACCACATTGACAAACGCGTTCTTAAACACTTCAGCACATCATAACACTGATGATCGTACGCGGATGGTGCAACAACCAAGTTTTCACAAAACAGGCCTGGCCAGTTATCAGCGCACGAACCGAGTTCTGAAACATGGAACCATTCTTGTGTAGACAACGCGTCACCGACCTTGTGAAGTCAATCCACAATCTTTAATCATGTTGTAACATATATCTGTTAGTGGAACGAATGAGTTTACAGTTATGAAAAGTTCTAGTTTCAAATCAACTTGACGGTGATATCCCTGCTGGCTTACAAAGTTTCCCTGGTTACTGTAAAGCAAATATCCTGGTAAAAAGCATTTATCTGGATATAGGTATTGCAGTCATGAGAGACGGCTGGATATAGGACTGGACTCTAATAGCCGTCCGAAGCCATTATATCGCGTAAATGGTTCAGGTCATAGCCATGCCATAAATGCAATTGCGTGACGTGCTGTCTGAGAACAATCACTATATACATTGACAAAGGAAGTGTGAATGTTATGATTGAACTCAGAGGCTCAGCTTCAAGTGGACAAAGCAGAGTAATTAGACTTCAGAAATTTAAATTAATGAACATACATTAATACAGTCCTAGGGTTACTGGAACAGAGAATCAGTCTTTCTAAGATTAGCGAGCGCGGATATTACTGGGTTCGCTCGAGTGTGATTTTCCAATGAACCTTGTATGGTGAATTTCCCGTGCATGGTATGATGTGTGTACTCACAATGTCATTCACCAGGCGCATTTGTTATATTTCCTACATGATAGGTTACATACAAATAAACACTACTCATCATAGCTTTTGCCAGTAGATACATGACGCCAACTCCTTGACGCCTAATAATTCTCCATGTGTCAGAAACTCATTAAAACCCACGCAGAACAAATATAAGCAAACAACTCTGATAATACATTGATCATTGCTTGTTAGTATTTTATTAGAAATAAAGTAAAGTTGATACGAACGTTATGATACCATATAATATGTACTGCAATAATAGTAATGAAGTTCAAATAAAAGCCTTATTGTCGTAAAGTTATAATGAACATAATTAAATGCAAGATCATCAATGTCATCCAATAGACAATACCATTAAGAAAGTAAGTTATTTTAATTCTACACAATACAATATAACAAAAACAGAAAGGAGATAAAAATAAAATGAAATGAAACTATTTCTACTCGTGATGTGTTTTTCCCATCCAAACACGAGAAAAATGTCGAGCAACATAATGCAATGCATGTATCAAGCTGAATACTTTAATATGCCTTACTTAATAATGCTATTTTTTGTCCTTGGCATTTATATCTATAAAATTAGCTTTCACACAGAAGTACGTTTTGTTGTACAAGATATTCGAAACCGTATTTGCCACACATATCTCTCAAACTAAAACAGTTTATGATCGAAATTTAGTTGTATTTCTCATGCAATTTATCTTCAAGCCAATAATGTTTAATACAATTTAATTTAACTTGAAATCTCACCCAAACTATTATAATGTTCTAGTAATTTTTTATTCATTACACATTCAAAACATATACTATGTGTGAACCCCTTGTTAAACAAGAAATACTACAAGATATATCGTTTAGTGGAAATAACTCTTTAAGACTTTACATATACTTTCATATAGTCTGCTCTTGTCATTGCCTCTGTCAATTATATATTTATATTGTAATGTTTGCCAATGGATACACCTCCAACAAATATGTCCGTCATGTCTCTGCGGATCACATCACATCAATAAATTACTTTTATCGAATAGTTGTATCCCCCTGTACCTCACTGAACGTTATACCTTAATCATAGTAGTTTCATACATATCTCTGTAGCAAGACGTAACTCGAATTGCGATACCGTATGCAGACTTTGCCCTGGGTGTTTTCTTTATTGCACCAGACGTTTTGAAAGAATATCTTGAAAGATATATGGGTATGTTAATTTTACAATTAACTTGTCTCATATCATTTAAATGTATCCTGTTGTAAAATACATATCGCCATTGCATTAATAATTTCAAAGATACGTTTTTAGAGATAGTGTTAACAAGTCGATAGAATTATATCATACGCGTTTTGTTTCTTTCGCCGAATTTTGTAAACTTTTGCTATCAATATAAAACAAACTCATCACCTATCTGTAAAGTATATACCGTATAAATATGTGATACAGTGATCGAATAAATTAATTCTGAAGCATTTTCAATAATGGCTAATGATTTGTCAATGGGTGGAGAAATAATAGTAGCGTCTTCTTTTGAAGGCTTCTTCGCCCCTTAGAATTGTCTCCATTACTAACTTCTGTACACACGTCTAACTCTCTCCCATAGGTTCCTCATATAAAGTTCTTGCGTGACGGGAGAATAAAGGCCTTATGAGTATTCCACACAAGCCGCGAGTATCATCCCACTCCCTATCCACTGTCCACTATTCACTTACCACTGTCATGGTTGGTATCAACGCTTGTGTGGTGAACAAGCTGTTATTGTAATTGTAATACACATACAACCTATCCATATGTAATTGTTTCAATCAGGCCATATGTGTGTCTGTGTGTGCTTGCCTGTCTGTGTGTTTATAGTGGTAAACAGTGTGTATAGTATTTTGAAGGGAGTAATTATGGTATTTAAGGGGAGTCATGTTACGTGAACGATGACGTATTTATAACATAACTATGGAGTCACTATGTCGCTTAATGCATCATACAGATTTTTGCCGAGAGGTTCAAAAGATGTATCATTCCTTTTCTTTGCGTATTATGAGCATCTTATTAAATCAATCTAGTTAGAGATTATATTTTAAGAGCAAAGACGTATAATCGATCAAATTTTGTAACAAAATAATTTCAGAAAAAGCATTTAATGATATGGTATAAAAAACGTTTTAGATGTTGACGCCAGCATTAATGAGCGAACAAAAGTACACATACAATGAACTCATTAGTGACTATGGCACCAGAGACAGTGAATGTAGTAATGAGGAGATCAATTAGAAATATACATTTAGTAATTATATAATAATCGCATTCACAATCGACTTAAATTTTGAAATGCGATATAACGCTACAGCATCAAACACAGTGCTATATTCTAGGAAGTTATTGTCACAAAATAGTGCGGATATTTACAAGCATTCCGCTACGTTTTACGTTGTTGCATATAAGGAGTAAACTCTGTACATTAGTTGAGGCCATTTGGTCTGGCATCGCGTTGGAAGATAAGTTATTTAAACTAGCAAGCCATTTTCAAGATTACGGAAAGAACAAGCATGTTTATCTACGAAGGCCTGATTTAAATAATCGTATCATTGTATCGCTAGTCGTCTAAGGTTGACATTGCCAGGGTGGGAGTGGGAGACAAACGCCCCAATCCTCCAGAAATGCCCATACGGCTTCCATCTCTGATTGCCTCTGTCAACTAAAATCCAGCTCCTGGCCTTCGCGAGTGGCATAGATTTGAAGTCAGGCAGATAACGTTTTCCACTAACAGGAGAAGGGGTGAAGGCGGGCCACTGGGGATTTAAGACCAGTTGCTTCGGGTAGATGGGACTCGTAAACCTTGGATGCTAGCTCATGTAGGAGAAGAAAACTCCGATTCGAAACCTCTGCTGCCTTGTGGCTATACCCACTCATGTGAAAGGCTAAGGGAGTAAACCCCGACAGAAAATCCGGAGACGGAGTCCCTATGGCTGTCTGACACTGACTTCAACGTCATTCCTGCAACTCCTGTGACGCCGTTGGTGCCAAGCTGTATCGGCATTCGTCGTTCCCTTGGGCCCACCAGCTGCGTGAAGAGGGGGGATCTGCTGCATGGACAACAGCTGATTCTCCATACCATCCTGCCCAGGCTTCGTAGCTCCACTGGAGAGGACTCCAGCGTCGTCGTACGGCGTCGGCACAACACGAGAAGTAGCAGTTTACTGGTTCTAAGTCAGAGTTCGATTGGCGTAGAGCTTGGCTACAGGGGTTACTTCTGACGGTGGGAGAGATCACCAGGTCTCACTGGACAGCTACCGCCCGCCTCAAGCTGGGCAGCCCCCCGTCAATAAGGTGCTGCCCGCCATGGCCTGCCTGCGTCATTGGGTGCGTGTGGCTTAGAGAACCATCTCGACAAGTGGGCCACACAACTTCGCACCAGGAAAAACTAAAAGAAGAAATAAGAAGACTTCAGCTCTTCGTTTTGCAACCCGGAACATCAGGACCATGTGTCCTGTATTGGCCGCTGACCTAGAGCAGATCGACGATGCACGGAAGACTGCCGTCATTGACAGAGAACTCTCCCGACTGAACACCGACATTGCCTGCCTCCAGGAGAACCGACTGGCTGACAGCGGCACCATCAGGGAAGCCAATTACACGTTATTTTGGCAGGGGAAACTCTCGGATGAACCCAGGCAGCACGGTGTTTGCTCTGCCGTAAAGAACACGCTAATCGCCTTCATTGAACCTCCGTCATCAGGTACTGAGATAATCCTTGTCCTCCGGCTGTCAACATCATTAGGCCCGGTCAACATCTTCATCGTGTATGCCGCAAGCCTCTGCTCCACCCACGAGGAGAAATACAAGTTTTATGAGGCTCTAGATCAGGCAATATCCATTATCCCCAACAATGAAGGCCTTTACGTACTAGGAGACTTCAATGCTAGAGTGGGAGCTGACCATGAGGCCTGGTCCACCTGTCTCGGCTTTTACGGAAGGGGCAAGATCAACGAGAATGGTCAGCGACTGCTGCAGATGAGCTGCTCCCACAGCCTATGTGTGACCAACACTTTCTTCAAATGCAAGGAGATCGACCAGGTGTCATGGAGATACCCACGTTCACGCCACTGGTACAAGCTAGACCTCGTCATCACCAAGCGTGCGGAACTGGCCAGTGTCCTCCTCACCAGCAGCTACCACAGTGCCGACTGCGATAAGGACCATTCCCTCGTGGCCAGCAAGGTGCGAATATTACCCAAGAAGCTGCACGACGCCAATATGTAGGGTCACTCACGCATCAACACCTGCTGTGCAAGCAACGCAGAGAAAATACAGCAGTTCATAAGCAAACTGCAGGAGCCCTCACCAAAGTGACACCTGATGACACCATTGACTCCAAGTAGTACCATCTCGGTGACTCTGTGTACAATTCAGCCATCACAGCTTACGGGAAGAGAGAGCGAAAGAATGTCGACTGGTATGGGGCAAACTGGGAGGAGATGGAGCCCGTGGCTGAGGTAAAGAGGAAACCCCTCCTGGCATACAATACTGCACCTAGCCCCAAAACACTACAAGCCCTCAGGATTGCAAGGAACAACGCCCAAAAGACCGCCCGCCGCTGTGTCAACACCTACTGGCTTTGCAACAGTATACAGACAGCTGCCGACACCGGGGATACAAGAAGAATATATGAGGGTATCAAAAAGGCGACAGCCCCCCACCCCCACTACAAGACGGGCGAAGTCATCACGGACCAGGGGAAACAAATGCAGCGATTGTTTGAGCACTATCTCGAGCTATATGCAACCCAAAGCAACGTCACTGACACTGCTCTGGGCACCATTCCAGACCTGCCTGTCAAGTAAGAGCTAGACACACAACCCACTCTGGAAGAGCTCGGGAAAGCCATCGATTGTCTTGCCTGTGGGAAGGCTCCTGGAAACGATGGCATTCCGCATGAAGTCCTCAAGAGCTGAAAACCAGCACTGCTCCAGACCCTACAAATACTCCTCTGCCTCTGCTGAGAACAGGGATACATCCCACAGGACATGCATGACGACAACATCGTCACTTTGTACAAAAACAAAGGAGACCGTAGCTACTGCAACAACTACGGGGGCATCTCCTTCCTCAGCATATTTGGATAGGCTTTCGCCCGTGTTACCTTGGCGCGCTTGCAGATCCTAGCCTACCGCGTCTAGCCAGAGTCCCAGTGTGGATTTCGAGCCGGCAGGTCAACTGTAGACATGATCTTCTCACCACGTCAGCTGCTGGAGAAGTGTGGCGAGCAGCACATGCCCCTCCATATTGCCTTCATAGACCTGACGAAGGAGTTTGACCTGGTTAGTCGGGGTGGATTCTTCAGACTCCTACAGAAGATCGGCTGCCCCACACGTCTGCTTGCTTTCCTCATGTTGTTCCACGAGAACATGCACAGCACAGTGTGCTTCAATGGCGCAAATAGGAAGCCTTCCCAATAATTAGCGGAGTCAAACGAGGCTGTGTTCTTGCGCCGAAGCTCTTTGCCATCTTCTTCTCCATGCTTCTCCATCACGCATTCAAGGACTGCAGCGAGGTAGTGTACATCCCTACCAGGGCTGACGGCAAGCTGTTAAACACTCCCGTCTCCGTTCTAAGACTAAAGTCATAGAGGTACTCATCCGTGAATTGCTCTTCGCCGACGATGCAGCCTTGACATCACACACGGAAGATGGACTTCAGCAGCTGGTATGCCACCTCCCCCACGCTTGTAAGGAATTTTGACTGACCATCAGTTTGAACAAAACGAACGTCATGGCGCAGGACGCAGACTCACATCCCTCTGTCACCATCGATGGGTACAATTTGGATGTTGTCGAGAACTTTGCATACCTCGGGTCCAACATCTCCAGCTCACTCTCCATTGATTCTGAGGTGAACGGCAGGATTGCCAAGGCAGCAGCAATGATGGCCAGACTTCACTAGAGGGTCTGGAACATCCCCAACCTCACCGAAAAGACCAAACTGCGTGTCGACGAAGCCTGCGTTCTCAGCTCGCTCCTCTACAGCAGCGAAACATGGACCACCTATGCAAGACACGAGAGGAAACTCAACAGCTTCCACCTGAGATGTCTGCGGCGCATTCTGCACATCCAGTGGTAGGACAAATTACCCAACACAGAGGTTCTAGAACGTGCCAACATGAACAACATGTTCTCCATTCTCAGCGACAGGCGCCTTCGCTGGCTCGGCCATGTCAAGAGAATGGACCCAGGCCGCATTCCCAATGACCTATTATATGGGGAGTTAGCAAAAGGTGCACGACTGACTGGACGACCAAATCTGCGCTACAAAGATGTTTGCAAGAAGGATATGAAGATGGCAAAAATCAATGTCAACGACTAGGAGAGCTGTGCAAACAACCGTTGCAGCTGGCGTCCAGCTGTCAGGCAGGGAGTTCAAAAAGCAGAGGAAGACAGAAAAATAAAACAAGCTGAAAAGAGAGCTAGAAAGAAGGATAAACTAAAGCTTACTCTGGAGCTACACCATCTTCTCCCGTGGAAGGACGGATGCCAAGTATTATATCGCTAAAATATGTTTGGTTGATGATCTCCGTAAAATTATAATATATAAATTCGATTTTATTATATTAATTCATATACCATCACATGTATATGAGTATGGTGCTCAATCACTCATTACAAGAGGCATATTAAGCAAAGTCTAATAATCGGCTTTGAAGACCATACAGATCTGTTCGAGAGTAATAACGTGCGCGTCGACGAAGGTATGCAACCTACTATTGTAGGAAATCCCAACGATATCGATGAGGAAAATTATAATACGTGAATGCAATCATAGGCAGGATTGAATCCATTGCATTTTCTGATCCTGACAAGATAAAAACAATATACTAATTATTTATAAATTAGAGAATGATTTTCCATTATATATAAGCATGAAGACTGTGAATCAGCTTAATCAATTCGCGCGTTGGTGTGAGATACGAATAGCAAGCGGACTATGAAAAGCTGATATGCATTTAATGTTACGACCTTCTGTATAGTCGGCACAGTTCACACTGAAACAAGTTTTCGAAACAGCAGAACAGCATCATCTCGATATTCATACATGGGTCAAGATGGCTGAAATTGTAGAGTTGGTTGACGATGAACAAGAGCGTGGACGCCCTATTACGTATATTATCGCCACTGAGAACATGTTTAAAACGTTCTACAAGTTTCTGAGCTTCAACAATAAATGAAATTACCGTATGTCATTTGCGCGAACGTTCCATGTCTAAATATTCCAGAGAAACCTCCAATATAGTCAATATGGTACCGATAACTATGTCAGGTTGAGTTTGATAATACGAAATGGGGTATACCCATACCAGCATATGAGTGGATGCAAAACATTTGACAGAAGCCATCCAGTGAAGCATTTCATTCATATGTGACTCGCGAAAGTATTTCCATCAACGAATATGAATACGCAAACGATGTCTGGTCCAAAGTATGTCTTAAGGATCTTGGGGACTATTGTAATGTGTTTGAAAATATGTTTAATTCTTCTCACGGATGTGTTTGAGACGTTTTGTGATTCAAATATTCGTGCGTACTCAACATTTAAGCACGTTGATGGCTTGGGACGCATTGTTGTATAAAACCAATGTCCATCTGAAGTTGTTAACGAACATTAAGCAATACTTATTTCCTATATGTGGTACCGATGGCAGCATATCCACGAGGAATTTTATCTACGCTACGCCAAAGATCCGCTATTGGATGGATACGACCCAAATGTCTCAATTGTGTTACATCATAATATGTGTATGCATGGGCGTTGATGAAACCGATGCCCCATCATGACTCTCAGTGGATTGAACCCGCCCACATAGACGTGAAAAATATATTCGAATTACAATAGAAACAGTTACATCAATTACTTTGATGAAGTTGACCTGGAATATCTAGACGAACTTGCTCGCGGTTATAATGATTATCCTTTAGCACCAGAACCTCTTTAGATGTCGCACGAGAAACTGTCCATATAAAAATTGCAAAATTATGCACGATTCCGGCTGTAATTACACAGAATGCTTCGTGCTTGCTCCGACTATTCAGAATCAAATAACTGTGTATTACACGTGCGTAATGTACAGTTATATCCGCGATAAGATATGATAATATTAAGAAAACATTCAGTTTGGAGATCTACAGAAAAATGAATAAAGAGCAGAGGCGACATAATTGGGTTTCAAAAAGATTTATTTAAACTACTATGTCTGTCAAAAAAGACGGAATCCTCGTCGACCTCGTCTGGGACAGCGAGTAAATATAAACGTAACAATAGTTTGGACTGCGTCCTAAAATTCATCAATTGTGTTGTCTCCTCCAGAAACATTCTGACATGCTGATCATATCGAGTATTTACGACATGAACATACACAAAATGCTTTCGTAGACGTACAACGCCCTGTTATGCCCGACAGATTTATTTCCAGTGACGCCGCTTATAAAATTAAAACATGACTAGCATCCTTGAATTTGTAGTGCGTGGAGAAAAAGCTGTTAAATGATATTCAGGATTGAATACTTGTGCGATTTCTCTAAGTTATATATTTAGGTTTTGTAGAGATGATCCCTAGCCTATTTAGGAGCCAACACACGGTCAGGCTATACTGACAACCCACTGACAGTGATGTCATTTGTCGTGTTGATTGGGCTCGAGACATCAGAGTCATTACGTCATAATTACCTTTGCAGATTCTTGTGATAGTCCACTTAAAGGCTGTAAAATTTGGTTTGTTAGCATTTATGAGTTCGTGAGGTACGTCGCCGCCGTCATGTCACAGGAACACAAGTTCAATACAATTATAAGTTAGTCAGATTTCATGGCAAGTAAATAACAACTAGATATCAGCGGATCAAAACATGTCTGTATGGATGGGCAAGATTTAATTTGCATCAGGGACATGTCCGTAATGATATATAATAATTCGGGAGTGTGTGAAGATCTCTTCAGTTGATCGCTCGTCAGAGACCCAATGATGAAATCTGTATGTATTGATTTCGACAACAATGAGGTTGCACGTGCATATTACACATTGTGTTAAATGATAGACCGGTAACAAAATGTTGACACGGGTCTGAAAATTTCTCAAAAAGAAATATTTTACTATGTTTTAACTGATTTATTAATTTTCATTGGAACACCTGGGAATTTTTACGCAGACTGGTAGACACGTAGTTTCAGCTTTCATACACGTGCTATTAATCAGCTCGGGACGAGTGGTCTAAAGCGCTCACCGTTCCGGATCGTTGCCTTCTCTCCTCTGTCTGCGAGGGTTCGAGTCTCATGCTCAACTAACATGGGTACGTGAAAACGCTGGCCAGTAGATTCTAGTGGGTCGGAGGTTCTTCCCGAGGATTTCCAGGTTTCTTCACCCACCAGTTATACTGGCGGCCATGTATAGCCTATCATGTGCTGAACAATGGCGTTAAACCCTACAACAACAAGAACAACAACAACTAATCAGCTTGATGGCAACAATTATAGATGCATTGTTTGCATTCTGTCTGATGAACTGTTGTTGTGACAGCGCTTATGGCTAATGACGCAGCAGTGATAAACTAGTAAAAAAAATCATATTAGTAATATAACCTGTTACATTTTTAAATAATAATGTCATATATTAAAGTTAAGGATGGCCTTATCCAAAACAGCTTCAGAAAATAGCTTACTTCGACAAAATTAACTGGAGTTGTTACTCAGTGTTTCACCCAGACACAAATCAGTCGCCTTAATGAGGCCAAACAAGAGAACACAGTAGTGTCATTCAAGCGAGACACCTTAGAGGTGCAAACAATCATTAGACTGTTGGAATATTTCCATTCGTTTCGCGGTCATTCCAACGTTGTTAGGAGCTGAGACTCCTGCCTGTTGTTAAGAATGCTGAGTTTAGGGCCGTTGAAGCTGCATTAGAGATGGCTATGAAAAAGGTTGCATATCATCTCCAAAATGAAGAAATGATCTTCTACTACCAGTGACTAGTCGCGAAATAAGCTCAGACAGAGATCTCCGATTACACTGTACAAGTCGCAGAAGGCCCGGTTCCATTAACCAATATTGATTTACTCGCTATGATAAAGTCTTTTAAGCATTTCCGATATGTCTATATTCAGGATGAGCATGGAGTCAAAGGCTCTTGAGCCATGATTCCAAACACAAGGAAAACTATGATTGTTAACCACGGTTAATAAACATGACCTGGGACTCGTTCGGTAGCATACTAGGTACAACCTTGAATTCCATGATATTTTATTCGTACGCGCTTTCACACAACCTCAATTTATTTAACCCATGGCGCTGGACGCCAACGGCTGAATTATTTCCTAACGCCGCTATTGCAAACTCTGCTGGACGGTCCCTTATGCGTACATCTAGTTCATACAGTCTTGCATGCGTATCAGATTTCATCAACACGAAGCACTCTTCTTGATGTTACCTTGTCGCCTAGAGCGTACGCATACTAGTATACGAAATGTATATTAATAATATAAGCAGACGATGATCTGACACATTTTGCCATCAAAGCAAATTTTGTTGAGTTTAATTGCGGGGTTGTTATTGAAGTCACCCAGTGCAAGCTGCATATTTTTCAATATCAAGAAGACTTAAACATTTAAGTTGAACATTCAAGATAACGTTTTGAAGCTGACAGGAGCTGTTGCACAAAAGTGGTCAAAATCAGTGGTATCTTCTGAATTAAAGACTCTGGTGTTTCGGTTGCATCAATCAAAGCTACATTGACACATATGTTATGGAAATTTACAAATCAGGTAATCAAATGAGTATAAGCCTTATTGTGAATGGAAATGAATTGATTAAAGAGCCCTTCAATGCAGTTGACAATGCAAACAATGAATGCGTGGATATAAAGATCGCTAAATTGTTTTTATCATAAGGCTTGGTTAAGTCAAATTCAAGACATTTTATTCAAACAAAGAAGATGTAAACAGTAACGTACTAACCTTAGCAAACGATCGACTTGTTTTCCATCCTCTTACCATGGTTTGTATAAACGTTAACTTTACTTCTTAAAGAAGCACGTGTATGATCGTCCTTGCTTTTCGTTAAACGGGTTTAAAGGATAATTGGGTAGAATGACGGAAATAACAAAATAATAAGTGACAACTTGGATTCTTTTCATCATTTCCCCATTTTGATAGATGGAGACGATATTGTTGTCGAGTTTTTCACATAAAGAGTACCAATGCCATTAGTCGCCGTCGATGAAATTCAGGATTCAACTTGGATAAGGACATTGTGCATAACTGTTTTTGGCGTTTAATTTTAAGATCAGATTTATATGCCGTTTTGGAATGTTCCAACCATTGGCGCCGTAATCGTTTGAGGTTCTGTCCTCTTGATGACGTATATTTGTCGACAAATTATGGCATTTAAAGAACATGGTATACACTCTGGAATATAATTTTAGTAAGGATCAGTTAGATAGAATTTGCTGTGAACAGTCTGATGTACTAAAACAAACTCAAAGCCATATTGGAATAATTGCCTTAGCATGTGAAAATACCCCGTGTAAGAATGCAATGCCAAATATAAAAATATCCAGGGTTTTCTTGTAGTACGATTAGGTGGAGTTCGCCGACAATTTCCAACTAGTAGCGTACCCTGTTGATTATGCTGAACAATAATTGACTCAACAAATGGGAGACAATGCACCATTGTTATTTAACAGGGACGCACTTGTCACTGTAACAGTTCTTGGCCGAGACAGTATTAAATGTCGCAATCAGTATGCGTCTATACTAACGTAATGTCTGGTCTCAAGAACACACAATCGGTCGAAATTTAAATATTCCCTCAAAATATGTTTTGTATGGTTATAAGTCATTTATACCAGCAAAACTCGGTAATTGGTTAAACCAGAAACTAATTGGTCGCATCTGAAAACAGCAAGAGTGTCAAACAAGTATACTACATGATCACATTATCAATAGAAGAACTGTTTCAGGATTAGGAACCAAACCTATCACACCATAACGTATTAAAATAATAAATACCCTGAGGTACCTATGCATGAGGGTTATAAACATGTGTGGACAAATCCTTATTTGGGAAAGAAATCAGAGCGGTGAAGAAGGCTTTGGCAAAGACAAGTACCGATAAGTGACCTAAATTCAAATTTTCTATTACACACTGCTAACCATAGGACCCAGCTGTATTTTAAGATTCTATAACTTTTCTACACATCATTGTGTCGCTGATTGTCCAATCGGACACTACAGAGCTTGCAGAAGAGGACTAATAAATACATGTTAAATAACCACTTTTTAGCTACTGTTAAAGACTCGCGATAACAATGGAATCTGCATATGTGTTATGTACATTTAACTTAATGATTCGTTTGTTAATTTCTTTTTATTTCATTACATGTTATTGCAATGTAACATTATTTGCAGGACTTGACCTTGTCCAAAAGTGAGTTCGTTTCTGATTGACCTGATTGACTTTTATTTATTTCATTTATGTAAGCAACAAATAATAGCTTCATTACTCTCTATGTGTATGAGCTAATTAACCGAATTATTATTCAGGTAAACATGATGATTTGAGTCAGGAATTTGGAGATTCCAACGTGAATTGCATAGACTATTGTGTTGTAAGTAAACAAATGTCATTAGAACAATCTAGAAAGTGAGTTTAAATTAGGCAATGGTTGTTTTTTGAAAATGCTAATTTGTGGCCTGGCGTCAAGCAGAGATATATATTATCTTTTGACTGCGATGATTTTACCAGTCGTGCTTTAACATCTAGCACTTTAAGTTCTAAGATGTTGTGGCCAGTTTGGGCTGAATTGTATTTTCCTTAAATTATTGAACTTGAGTGATTATTCTCTCTGGAAATACAAAAGTGCTATTACAAAATAGTTGGATAAAGAGATAAATTGGAATTTAAACTGATTCCTCACCTGGAATAATATTTATATGATTCAGCAAGAGACTGTTGAGACACCAACACTTCACAGACCATACTAGACACGTCATCGCTTTAATTTTGGATCTCTTCGGGCCCTGAACTGAGGTTTATACAGGACTTTTTTAATATTGGGACGTGTATCTACAATTCTTTGATTATTTTTGGATTTAATATGCAATACCTCAACTTCTTTATTCTCATTTTTCACTTTGTATTCTAGGGAAATAAAGTATTTGTTAAATTTTACAACGCTTGTTGTCTTCTCTCTTTACTGTTATTAATTTAAGAACACACACTAGTAAAAATATGAAAGATTATGTTAAAAACTAATCAACATTTGTTTCTGTTTTTATATAACTTTTCTATATATACATATATCCATATATGTATACACACATGGCTAATAAACATTTTACTTCTATGGCACAAACATCAACAAAGTGAATAATGAACAAAGTGTCTTTTCTTTCAGTGATACTGCTGAATTTGAAACACATCAACTAAGTCTGTGAAATTCGGGGAAGGTAAGTTTCCAAATAAATGACCAATGAAAGAATATCGTTATGGTAATTCAGTTTTTATAATGCAAATGTTCATGTCCAATTATTGTTCCATAAAGATATGAATATATAGAGAAATGCATTAATACCTAGGTAAATGAATATGTAAATACTATTCTAACGCCTATGATCTGCCTAGTTTCACTCCAGAAATTATTGTCGGTCCCATATGTCGTGTAACCACACCTCTTATGTTCGTGCTATCATGATAATCCTACTGTCCTATCCAATGTAATAATTGTCCTTCCCTTGCGTTCATTTTTCTATAAAGTGGTCTCTTCAACCAGGTTGGATATTTTTGTGTCTTTCACAATGAGGCTCCGAACGCAACCAATATTAGCTAATTACTCAAGTAAACTTATTCAACGAATTGTTCTAATCTTATCAACATCTAGTACTAAATTTTCCCAATTATTATTCCCTTCATAGGATGTATTTATGACGCGCAAAAATTAAGAAAAAGACAGGGAATGACGAAGAATAACGTAATTTTCACAGACATTCAGTTCCAGCTTTCAGTAGACAGTAGCATGCATACAAGTAGCAAGTAGTAAATATTTATTATATATTTATACCAAATTACCATGGTAATCAAACATCCTTTCTTACTCTTGTATAAAGCGTATGTGAATCCTCTTGTAATCAGCGTATCGTTGTAATATTTGATGTTAAATACAGTTTGGTTGTTTCTTACAGAAACGTTCAACTATAAAATTTATGTGACAGGTGAGAAAAACATCGATCAACTGATTAATTATCTCTTAATATTTATAGTAACCTCCACCATTTGACCATGTGATATAACATAACCATCGACAAATTACACTACGATCAGCTGCATATATTTCCTCAACACATGACCCTAGTTCGCATATTTGGATGTCAAGATAGATCCCATCTGGTCTAGCAGCCTCTTTTATAAAATGCATTTAAATAGTGGGCGATCCTGTAATGATTATGAGAGTATGGGGTTAATTCGTGTAATGTAACTGCTAAAAATATAATAGATGCCCCAACAATCCACATGTAAGAGGAAGGTCCATAAGCTGGAAATGTATTTATGGGTTTAGTCCCGGGAATATAAAAAAAAACATAAATACAGTTATACTCTTAAGCTCACATGATAAAGATTTCATACGATTGTGCGAACCAGCGTCCTCACCTTTAATTTTCTTACCCAGGAAACATTATAAATAGAGGCACGTGCTCCAATTCTTATGTAATAAGATTTGTATGCTTTCTTGTCCACCTTGAAAATCCTAGACTATTTTGTTTTGCACTGTTCTACATTGATAGCGAGAAACTGGTGAACTGTCATAGTGGCAAAGCAATGGGCCTAAAGCATTGGTCACACATATTTGGATTAATGTATCTGAGTTACAATAAATTAGATTTCGTCATCTGAAGGGGTGATATAGAATCTTCTCTCATCCTCATATTCATCTGACGTGGAGAATTGCGCACTGATTAGTAGATCTGATGAACAGATATTAAGGGCACACATTGAAATCGTTATACTATTTTTCATATGCGATCTTATACATCAAAATAAGCAAACATGACAAACTATAAGCTGAAACGAAAGATAAAGTTTCACATTGAGATTTTGCACACAGGCGGCAATATAAACAGCGGATGAGTAATAGGTGTAAGAATATACTAAACACTCTACATGCTGTCTGTGCCTAATAACTCTTGTACGCACTATAAAACAATATACTATCACAAAAACAGTGCAATTTTCGATAAAATACCAATACCAGCCAATCAACATTAGGCTGTTGACTAAGTTGCGCATAATTTAAGACAAACTGGCTAGCATTCTCGTACGTTATAGGAATATTATTTGGTACAGAGTCAACATCAATGTGTTTGCTTCTGTTTATAAAGCCAGTAAAAGTCTAATGGAAAAGCTGATGGATAATAATCAGATGATGATGCTAGGGTTCAGACCTGTCCAAGCAGGCGATTTTGTTATTACCTGATATGCACTCTACAGAGACCTGAATATTAAGCTTCAATTTTTTTTAAAGATCAAAACGCGAGCTAACCCGCGATTATTTCTTTGGATATCTCACCATTATCAAAATGATTCATTCACTGTGCTGATTAAAGTGAACTTTATGGTCAGGCAGGTGCTTTGCCTGAATCACGATTACTAAAATTAACTTTAGGTAAGTGTTATCCTGCAAATTGTTACGTTGCGTAAATTACAAACAAGGCATACGTTAGACTGACCTTAGCAAGCCATGGCAATAAGCCAAACAATGGGATCAAGTGTCTGAAACCATGTTGTCACTCACAGCATGCAAATCTGCCCTCAGTGCTCGGGGTAATATACTATCCAAAAGCTGGACTATAACTATCCATTTAGTAGAGATGCTTATTAATGCTAGGTAAGTTCAACCACGGAAGTGCGGACATGCATGCAGGAGTTGCCTCCCACTAATAACTGAATCAGTAGTATGAAATTCACGAGAATGCCTTTTTTGTTCCTTTTCGCCGTTTTCACCCCGACCCCATGACACAATTAGCCCCTACGCAAGCCTTACATGTTATTCACGTGTAATTATGTTCGCGGAGTGTAAGCAGCCCACTCACATGAGACAGTCACGCGTGGTAGAGTCTCGTCTGGATGGACGTAACACAAAGAATTTTCAATGAGGCAAAGCATATCCTTTCATACTGCTTTGTGAAGTTAAAATGAAGATCCTGAAGAAGTGTTTACTTATTTATGCAAGCCTATGTTTTCAATTAATAAACACACTGCGAGATAATGTTTTCGATCCATAACAGTTGGCTGTGTGAAGATGTCTGCGAAAAGAACCACCAGTTGAGTTAATGTTGGTTTTTAACACCAATGTTACTGATGATTTATTGCAGTGATCAAACCGAAAGGCGTGAGGTTAAACTTATGTAGACATTTAAGGGTTGCAAATATTCTTAAAGTGCGGAAATTGCCAGCTATGGGCTATTGTCAATATACTTTGGTGAGATATACTACCGAATTAGTCCCATTCCAATTTGAAAAGAAGTAGTCTATATATAGCATCGGTTCCGCATTCCGCGTGGTAACTTGCTTTGGTCTATACAAATCATCACAAAAACAGCTTGTTCCACCTTTCGCTCTGGGGCGAATAAAGTATGCTTGTCCTGTAGAAATTTATCCGTGAATTTATTATTCGTTCCCTGAACAGTTTAGAAACATCGGTTTATTTCGACGCACTGATTCACTCGCAAAGCGCTGGCAGTGAGAGACCTGCAACATAGTTTAAATTGCTTGCTTCATGGTAAAATATATAGTCATACTCAGTTAGAATAGGGAACCCTCTATATTTCCAAATTATTAGTCGTTTTGTTTCGGTGTAGTCTATATACATCGCTTCTACAGTTCCAGTCATAAAAGACGTACCGTTTTAACTTCTCGTAATGGGGAAAACAATCAGTTATTTGATCCAAGAATATAACAGATTTCTAACCAAACGTGTAATAACCCATAACGAGACTCTGCTTGATGATACTGTGCATGCGATGTCTCGCATTATCGTAACTTCCTGACCGTTTGCGGTGCTACTAACTGTAGGTATATTCGCCTTGGGGAAAACAACAAATGTAGTTCGTCTGAATATCTTCGCCCGTTATATTTCCGAATTATCACACTCAAATGCCGCTTCCTTACTGATACCCATGTTATCTGTAACAATAGGTATTACTGTGGCAAACCTCCATCGTTTCGAATAGTCTGGCGAAATGTGGAGAGATGTGGTACCACTCCGTACATGTGTAACATCGTTTATTCTAACAATAGGAGCCGTATACAAATTGAGAACGTCCACATTTATTAGCACATGTTTTCTTGGCTTCTTCAAACGTAAACTGGGTAACCTAAACAATAGCACTATTATGCCAAAAGCACATCCCTAAAAGATTATCCATTCTAACATTTTCATCTGAATAGGTTGTGGGGAATCTACAACCTTGTTAGCAGTTATTTATTGTTACAGTCGCCTGCAGTTTGTCATCTTATACTTTCAATTAGGACATCATACAATTATTAATAGAACCTTGTAAGGAACTAGTCTTCATTTATGACACTGTATTTTGTTGCCCTTTATTATAAGAAGCAACCTTACTGGAAATAGTTAATCGACAATATGCAGTTTTGTTCTGGGTATTAAAGATCCTCATAATGAAAATTATTGGTACTACCCTTTTGTCTGTAGAAAGCCATAGCTTTTAAAATTAATATGAAAAGAATAGCGTATTATTTGCCTTTGATTAATGAATTTTCAATATCCTCTAAACTCATTTAAAATACGTTGTAAAACAATTCCGTCATGATCACGTCTTTACCATGGCACAATGGTTGTGTTCCAGAAGTACTTTACAATGCTATCTGAAATCTGAAATTGTCCATTTGTGTATGCTGTTTAGAATTGTTTCTTCTCCAGGCATAAATCTTCATAGTGTCGTGATAGTTTCTTGAAATATTCAACACTTTGTTTCTTTCTAATAACTACAAAAGAAGTTTCAAAAACAGTCTCTAAGACATTAGTTATTAACACGCGTAAACATCCAAAAATCTAAAGCACTGTCTAACAGTAAATTATCAAAATTGTTAATTTTGTATTAATTGTTGTGTGGGAATTTGGAATATCAATGTTTAGTGCGACAAATAAAACGCAGTTTGCTTCTTTGCTAATATTTACAATTCTGGTGTTACCTAATGTGTAATGAGATATCATTTGCTTATATAATACAATTTTAACTATTTAAAAGTACTTAAAATTATTTTTTTTAAAACTCTATATCCAAATGCTTATTCTTAAATTTACAGCAATCCATGTCTAAATTAAAATCATCCAGTGAATATGAGATTGACTTTTTATAAATAAATAACCACGCAATATTTTTCTATGAAATGGCTTAATATATATGTATTATATGTTTGAATTATTCACACATATAAAACCTTACATGTTTTCATATTTCATAGAGAGTTACGTCTCTTACACTATGATTGTAGAAGATAAAATAGCATGGTAACGTTTGTAAAATATTCAGCTATTGATGCTTGTAATATGTGTTACAGAAATACGTCCCTATTCTAATGGTTGCAATAGACAGACTAGTATGTTAACGTTAGATACATTTACAGTTATTTCATGTTTGCCATATTTCATAGAGAGTTTCTTCCCTTTGATTGTTGATTTAGTGTCAAGAACCGCATTCAAATTTTCAATCAAAGTTCACTAAAAACGAAAAAGACAAGATATAAGCAAACCTATGTACAATACTTTTAAACTAAAAATAGCATAGAAGTTAAAGAAAATTAAACAAAGCAAACGAAATTATATTTAGACTTTGAGAAAGATGCTGACGAAGGAAAATTGGGATATGAATTACATAAGGGTAAAAGAAAAACAATTAGCACTTTACTCGCCTCTTACACGGCACATGTAATCTTCAAGTACAAGTGACAATTCATTTCAAGGCTTAAATTACGACCAATTATAGTTACTTATCAAATTAATTCAGATATACAATGTAAACTATCAATTCCAAAATTATGATCATCATACTCTTTTTTGTTACCATCTCACTATTTCATCCATTTATGTTTCTGCAATCATAGCATTCCTAATATTGCACTAAATATCTGACCTTTTTTCGGCAATGCATATCTCCACTTACTTAAGACAACATTACTTACCAGTTTAAAGAAACCAGTTGAAAGGTTAGTGGTTATTTTAGTCTTTGATTTGCATAAGGTTTCTGATGAAACATATTTATATTTTGTTAGATGCCTTGCACAATTATTTGGTACTGAAGATCTTTTGCTTTTTTCATCTTCTTTTTATTGATCTGTAATGGAGAAAAATCAGAGTCTTCAAAATATAGAAAGGTTGTCGTAAAAAAATATGCATATATGTGGTACTTGTAATCTATTTTTAAAATTGAATGAAACTTTATGTTACGTTTAAAGACATTTCTTTCATTATTTTTACCTGTTGCTTGGATGTCAACTTCACTTTGCTTACAATCATTAAATGGCTCAAAGATTAACCATAGCCGCAGCTAGTGTCTACGTTCACAACTAATAACCCTGAAATTCAATTATCGTGTTGTTATCTTCAAGAAGTACTTATTGCTTCTTTTACCATGTATACTTGGTAGCATCATAATCTCTTCTCTAGTTCCTGATTTATTCATCAGAAAATATCAATAATAATAATAATAATAATAATAATAATAAGGTGGATTTTGCATAGCGCCTAATCTTTAAAAGTTCTAAGCGCTTTAAAACATTAGACAACACCTAAAAAATAAACATATATAATGATATAATTACACAAAACATACACCATGATATTATAAAACATAAAACATGCTGAAAATATTTAATGTAAGGAAACATTATTAGGTCTTTAAGTCTGCACTTGCTGTCGAATTAGGTGAGTTTTAAGAGCGCTCTTGGAAGAGATCGCTGTTTCTTAGTGTCCAGCTTCAGTGGGCAAGTCGTTTCATTTTGCCTTTTTGATCGTAACTGTACTTATTTTCAGCTAGTATTACGGGCTAGTTCAGGTGCATTAAATGAATGTTCTGAATATACTTGGCAAGCATCCATGGATATATTTTTAAATACGTCCAAGTTTTCACAATATTTCCTTTATTGGCCATGTATGTCCCTCGACAATTCACATGGGCATATTTGCTATGGGATCTGATCAAATTTGGTATATTGGAGGTTATTTGCCTTCTCTTAACGTTGCAAAACCATTCTAGTATTATTACGGATATAATTTTGTTCTCAAGTGGTTTGTTGTCATGTAAAGAAATTTAATAATTGTTTCTGAAAACGGAACATCGTTTAGATTCTTATCACGTTGTTGATATGAGTCGTTCTTACTCATGTTGTGATAATACAGTTAGTGTCGTGTATACAAAAGTATCAAAGGAAAATTGGATATAGTTGGGATATTAATGATTTAAATCACACTTAATATCTGCTATTTTACATTTAATGTATCTAGATCTCTTGCTTCCTTCTCTTCACAATTCTCCTTTTTCCAAGTTACGAAATTTAGCGGAATTATACTGTTTTTTTCATTAGTGATCTGTTTTATATGCATTCATTGGCTTTATTTCTTCATATACTGTTTATACAAATGAATGGAGCAATCGGGTCCTCTGCTATCTGTAAACATCCTGACAGCATGTGTTTTGCTGATTTTATTGCCCCGATGTTTGTTTTTTTTTTGTATAAAATTAAATTAGGATATCTCAGTACCTAATTTGTATGGTTCCGTTAAATTAACATATATATTTACCTTAATTCAAATTTTTTATGTATTGTATATTTATTGGACATTTATTACATCTTTGTTTATATATGCCAATGTTGCTTGTTTTGAGCTGTGCGAATGATTTATTGCTGGATTTATAATACATTAGATGGAATTACGGGCAACGTTATGCCATTTTCAATATTATTACAGGCTTTTACCATTTTGTACATTCTGATAATCTAGCTTTAAATCGTCTTTTTGACCAGTCTATACCTTGAGATAGTGTTAGGTAATTTGATTTTACAAAAAGAAGGTAACATACTTTAATCCCTGACTATGGTTTATATCAAGTATGTCAAACATCCGTTGGATTTGATATTCTATCTCAAAACTGTTCATTATATTGAAAGGCTATGTTAATATGTTCGCAAACTCATGCTACAAACAATTAAGTTATGCTCTCTATTTTACCAGGATATATCTTTTACCGTTTTATATTATGTTCTCAACCCTGAGTACCTCCTGGCACCTGTTTCTTCATAAAATATTTCCTGAATATTAGCTATCTTCAAGTCTTTTATTTATATAATATAGGGTCGCTGAAAATTATTTGTCCGATATAGAATTCTCGTCCGTGAGAATAGGATGTTACCCTTTCGAAACAACTAATTTTATCATCTGCCTTATATGTGGATGTCCCATAAAAGACCTAAGTAATATATTATATCTTTTTCCATCTTGCTTGCTTCACAATGGAATCATACCTATTGACCTGTGACATGCATTAATGTGACCACCGTTAGCGTTAGACAATGTATCTATCCAATTTCTGTGAACTGTTCAACTTTCTCTTGGTAAGGGATATTTGTACAACAGTAGGTGTAGGCTGAGAAAATGGACGAGTATTCGTTATTTTATTTTCAACTGTTCCGGACATTTTCGGATTTCCGTTCATCTTGCTTTTTCATTTTTATTTTCTCGCTTATGAAATATTTCTCTCAAAACAGTAAATATGTCATCTCCCATTTTTTGTTTTCACATGCTTCTCCAAATTATATGTTGAAGAAAGTAAAATGTAAATCACTGTCATGAGGTACTTATATCCATAGTTACATGTTTATATGCTTCCATTTTAACAATGTCTGACAGTTACTTGTTACCTACGCGATTTACATAGACATTTATGAGGGAACAGCTTATTTAGTATGCTTATGGAATGTGTATGTTGTTTGCTCGGTTAACGATTATTTTCACTTACCACAGTTTACTTTTATTCTGTATTATTAAAATTAGTTCTAAGAATTGGTAATACTTTGTACAACCATCTACAATTTCTGGATGAGAATAACAAAATATATATCAAATACAGCTCTTCGTTTGTTTAGCAAAAAATGACATTGCTGAGTTTCCTTCAGGTAAATATTGGAGAACATTTGAATTGTAAACTGTCTGCAAATTAAGATTCCAAAGCACTTTTCTGTGTTCAAGTCTTCCAACATTAATGACGCAAAAACGTGGAAAATAGTATATATTCTTTATAGCGTAACTATTGATAAAATATAATTGGTTGTCTATATATTGGGTAGACGTTATTGGGAAAGCATTCGCATAGCTTTTGACATCACCCTTCCAAACGGTGCTGCAGGATTATGATCCTTTTGTATTTTCCAAGTATTCGATATTGATGATACTTGTTCTCTGTGGGCTGAATGATACAGTTTTTGATAGTGTCTCCTGAAACTTGATATACGTAACTTGGGGTCCCGAGTGGCCGAGTGGTCTAAAGCGCTCTACGTGACGCATCACTGCCATCTCATCTCTGTCTGCATTGGTTCGAGTCTAGGATTCGGCCAATGTGGTTATGTGAGAAAGCCTGCCAGTAGCTTATCGTGGGTCGGTGGTTCTTCCCGGTGTTTTCCCGGGTTCTTCCTCCACCATTAATATGGCCACCATGCATAGCCTATCGTGCGCTGAAAAATGGCGTTAAACCCCACAACAGCAACAACAACAACAACAATATACCTAACTCACATCCCGGGGATATGTTTATTTTATTTCTGTGATCAAGCATTTTGTCCCATTTTGTGTTAGATGTATTTACTATATAATATTATTCTTACGAGCGCAAAAATTGCTTGCCCTGAAACTTTGCAACGGTTATTGTGTTCAGGTAAACAATGTAGATATTATTGCATCTTCAAGCTCTTGCATAGTGAAGAATATACTATGTGCTAATTAAGAATAATAAAATAGTCCCACAGTTTTTGTTCCAATATTATGAAACTTGACAGACATTAATGACATCATGTAAACATGTTGCGCCATCATACTGAGTTAGCGGCATTCAGAATTATGTCCTTTGTGTATTGTTAACTCGTTTCCTTGGGAAAGACATTGATCTCCCATATCCTAGGAATAATCGTACCCCTAAAACTTACAAACCAACCAATTTTTAAAGAATAGTTAGAGATAAAACATGTTGTTCAATTATTAAGTGAAATTGTGAAGAGGGGCGCATAATAAATATATACACAGTGTAACGAAAATACAAGTTCAATGCAATAACACAATACATGTATACTCTGTTTTATGCAGATGACAGACAAAAACATCAAATATGCCACTCCTAAACAGCCTTCAGATAAACTCTCAGTGAAACAACTGGCTGATAAATTCAGAGCTATTGGTACGGATCGGTCTGGTCAGACAGCTGTAAATAGGAAAGGTACCGGATTATACTACAGTATTTTCTATTCTAAACGGTTTAATGGTTAAAATGTCATTACGCGTCATCGCTGTATTTATGTTTATCTGCTAAATTGAAGATATCACCTTCTGTAAGGGGTGGAAGAGGAAGAGATGGGACAATTGATAGAATTCAATGTATATACCACATACTATATGATGTTCGCAACATTCGCATTAATACCCAAGGTATCATATCAATTAGTCAACTAATAGAAGCAAAGAGAGATATACTCAATACTATATATTGAAATATGAAATCTCATTCAACACATTGTTGGTATCCTATTCTCATTGCTAAAGATAGTAACATCGAATATACAATACTCAAGATAATTGGGAACAACTATAAAGGCATTATAATTATCTTCGTATTGAATGGTATTAATTTCTGTGCTCAAATCTATCAAAACACGTAAAATACTATATTACAACTAAATTGCTTTGTTTGTTGAAATGAAAAAAGGGACATAAAAACTGATATGGTACTCAGAATGTTAATTTAAAATAATGTAGATCAAGCAAGATAAAAATGAAGCCAACCCCACTTTCTATCACAATGTTTGAGAAACCACATCCACTTGAATATGAAGAAGAAAACGAACTTAAACTATTAAGCATATATACAGGAACATTCATTTTTCTCAATATTGGACAGGATACTCTTAGCACTTTGTTAAATGGCTGGAATCGTCACTTTTGTCTGTGACACCAGCCTGCTAGATACCTATTAATCTTTATTAGCAACTGGGCAATATACAGAAAAATGTAAGTATCCATTTAAATTTGAATGCTGCCAAATCATACTAGCTTGATTACAGCTCTACATCTTTAGGCAAAAATGCAACCCATTCAGTAGTAAATTGGAGCGCTGCCATATTGTTTAAAAAGATGCTTGTTATTGTACGGGCCAACGAAATATGATATTCTAGAAAACAAAATCAATATTAATACTGTATATTAAAGTATTGACTATTCGCTTAAATTTCATAACAACATTCCATATCACTATTTTTGTATTTATGAGCAGCACAGTTGCCGTCACTGAAAAATACTTAGTTTTCTTTGACAACTGAAATGTCAGACAATCTGCGTTTTCTATAACAAGTGTCCATACTAACTATTTACACGAAAACTATTTGGAATCAAATGGACGTATATTGCTTTCACAATGTTAGCATTGTTATCTACATTGCACTTTAAACATTGTTGCCGGATAGCAGGCATACCAATATTTGGAATACAATGCAGATAATGATATTAATGTATGTTTCACTTCCTCTGATCATTCTTAGGATTAATGCATTTCGGTGTTAAAAGATAACATCTTTTACGTTGTGACTATGGGCGTAATTTTGTATGTACCTATGTGACTTGATATAATCAAACAATGTGAACGTATTGATATTGTGATGGCTAGTATTTAACCGCATTTCTGGGCTATATCATACAGCCAACATGATATAGTATTGGAACAGCTACACTAACATCATCACCTGCTCATACACTTCTTATCTTATTTCCAGAACCTAAGGCACCCTTGAAAGAAATGCCACTCACAAAAGAAAAAAATAAGATTGGGCATGACGTAGGCATTGGTTCAAACATACTTCGCACAACAGGGACTGGTACAAAGTCAGTGTCGTATGATAAGCCAACAGAAAACAAGGTGTGTTGTAATGTGTGTATATATATATATATATATATATATATATATATATATATATATATATATATATATATATATATATATACATATATATATATATATATATATATATATATATATATATATATATATATATATATATATATATATATATATATATATGTGTGTGTGTGTGTGTGTGTGTGTGTGTGTGTGTGTTATATGTATATATATGTACTTAAATCCAAAGTTTCCATGATACAATTAATACTTTTTGTAGTTGCATAGGATGCATACAATCTAGTGATGATAATCAGGTGTAATCTCGTTTCCAGTAAAATATCCGTTAATTAATTAGCCTGACCATTAAGTACTGTTGTAAGATTTGTAATGATCTTATACTGAAACATTGCCCTACCTGCATTATATAGACACTAAAGAGTAAAATATAAATTGCTTGAAACCGTTTGGCTTGTACACCTAGTTTTATCCTAATTACAAAAAATGTCTTTAAGCTTGCGATCCACGTCACAGATGAACTGAGTATGCACTTATGAAGCTATGTTGGCATGCATATGCTTGAACGGGAACATCCTGATACCACTGTCCATCTGTCTGTCTCTCTTTTGCCATACATATTCCTGAATTGATGAATGTAACTTAAGAAATCTGAAGTTATTTTGGTCCTTTGGATTTACGGGTGTATGGTTTACTAAGAATTGCTGTAAACACTTTAAACCCTTTTACAATATAGGTTTTGTTCGTATGGCAGGCGTGCGGTCTACTTTGTTCATTCAGCTGTACAGATATGTTATCTCCACTCTTGAGCTGGGACAAAAGTTAATCTTATACTCACTCTACATCCGTCTCTATTTTCACCTATCTGCATATTTCAACACTTACTCCTGCATTGCAGAATAAATCGAGTAACTGTTGCATACCTATTGCAGGGGGGAGTCATTTTTGAAATCACGTCTGGTGTTTTCGTCCGTGTGTCAGATGTAAGATGTACAAAGATTTCTTTATTAAATGATAGGTTTGCATAATTTCGAAACAAACTGTATGGTACCTTATTATAAATACGTTGTCGCATCATATATATATATATATATATATATATATATATATATATATATATATATATATATATATATATATATATATATATATATATATATATATATATGTGAGAGACTGTGCATCATGAGCGTTTGGTCACTGACTGGCGCTGCTAATAAATGGGAATGGGTTAGGTAATAAACAGCCGCATAATTGTGTCGTCAAGCCATTGCAATTACTGTTGTGTATATGTTATCTTAGTGATAATTTAGTCTAAAGCAGCACTAGAATTTGAATAGCCTCTATGAAGCATAACAACTGCATTTAGTAATTATTTATGTCCAATTCACAAAAAGCCACATACACAGATGGTAATTGTAATCGGATTATCTCACCTTCGATTGCTAATTAGAGTTTTCGTAAATGCAAATAAGTCGCGGATTTTTATAATCACTTGTGGTTTGATTTAACATGTTTTTATCAACATTTTGATTATAGGTAATGTCTGCTATCAACAGTAATTTGATTTGCTATATTCGATTTATTAGTATCTTGCTCTACTGTGTACATTTTGATTGAAGATAACAACATTAGCACTTTAAGTTATCTTAATTAAACATATCATTTTTATAACCAGGTAAAAAGTATGATCTTTAAAGTCGCACCGTTCATGTATGTCCTCCCTGTCATGGTCATTACCGTCTCGCCAGGCCATAAAGCCAAAGGGTGTTGATAGTTTAGAGTATGTATCATGTTAATCAATTAGTACATGATACCACTCGAAGAGTTACTTTTCTCATCCAGTCTTGGTCAAACTTGTAATGTAGGTTTATATCAAGATTTTCAATTATTTTCAACATGAATCAACATCCACACATTTTGATATATTGTATCCTGAACGTATTTATCCGATGTAATCAAATTTTTTAAATGACCTTATATTTTCAATATCTCCAAGTTTTAGATATTTAGATGTTAATGATGTAACCTTGCAACATATTAGTTGAGCTGAAATCCAGTATATAGACCATGTGTCTGATTTCATTCCATTGACCTTCAAAACGTTCCTCTATTTTACGTTACTATGCTTTACTAGCTTTACATAATTGGTTGTTTTATGTTGCATGTTGCATGTGTAGCTGCTTATATGCACTTAAGAGAACATATTTACTTGCTGTATACTCGTAAGACCACAAGACTTTTGACATCAACTATTTACACAGAGGATTCATTAGACATAGTATGAGGCACTAGCATTACCTATCGGGTATGAATAAGATATTTGCACCAAACGTACTTATAAAAGTAGTTATAAGCATTACACATTAAAGAACACAACAATCTTTGGTAGTTTATTTAATCTTTTGTTCACGTTTCATGTTGCACTGATTGTTCGTATATTTTTATTTTGTATGTTTGTAGTTTTCCATTCATTACTGTTCATTTTGTTAATTTTTCATTTTGGTTTGCTGTTTCGTGTTTGTTGTATTTGTTGTCTTTATTTTCACGGGTTGTTTTTCTTTTTATCGTTTGTTCTTTCGTTTCGTGTTTCTTGTTACTTTTTTCTGGGATATTTGTTTTATTTTTGTTAAGTTTGTTTTCGTTTTTACTTATATAACTTGCTTCTTATTCAAATGTTGCTATTTTATGTTCGGTGTTATTTTACATTATTTATTTTTGTACTTTAGTGGTTTTATTTTTATTCTTAATTGGCTTTTGCTTTCTTACTTATTGCTATCAATTTCGCTTTATAAATTTCCCATATATTTGCTTTGATTTTAATGTGCTTTTAATAATCTTCCATCAGTAATTTGAAATGAGCTTTTCTTATTATGCACTGTTACTGTGCATTTCCTTAATGTGTTCTTAAAATCTCTTATTTGTTCCTCAAATATATGTGTTGTAAAGACATGTGCAGATGCTTTTGACCAAATATGCATTTCTTCTTAAATGTTGTTATGAATTTTGTTCGCTTTTATACGAGAAAACTTCAGTCTGATAAAATGCATTGTACCTAGTGCTAGCAATGGATTTTTGTTAAATGTTTCTTGAAAGTAAGTGTTGATTAAGAGTTTCTTAAATAGTGTTTGATATAGACTTCCATGACCTCTGTTAGGTTGATCATTTTGATTTTTATTGCTTATTTTGTTTCGGAAATTAATATGGGTTATCTTTATATAATATATCCGCAATATTTTTTTCTTGTGTGTTGTAGAACATGTGTTGGTAAATGTTTTGGTTGTTAATAGATGCTTATGGATGTACGACTTTAATCTGTGCTTTTCAATCTTGCCCCAGAAAGTACATTACTGCAAACATGTCAAAGAGAGACACAATTCAATAAAGCATTTTACATATATATATATTGTTTTCCAATAATGTTTTAAAAGAGAAATAGTGGAATATAAAGTCTTAAAAACAAACCTGTATATGTCGTGTTACTCAAATATCTGTTTGGAACGTGTTTACTTATTTACCCAGCTGTTTGTACCTATCGCATTAAAGCTTTGTACAACGTTGTGATTCAGGATATTTCGAAACGTAGTTAACATTTAAACCATCCACTGCCAAGGGAAAATCCAAATTTACATCGAATTTACAAGGGGGTATTTATTAGAAAATATTCAGAAATGAAAATCGAAAATTAAAAGATAAACATGGGGGAGTATGTATTAAAGTTATATCTAATACTTTATTTACGTATCTATTTTCAGAATGCTGCATTTAATTTCTTCAAAAAAACTCAAACATATTGAAAAGCACATAACAAAGGCATATTTTGAAATTTATTTGAAATCCACAATAACAAGAAAATCAGTAATAACAGACAATGTAACTTATTCACGAAACCGCAGATACAAAGATATATAAACATAGCATTGAACAACAGACTCTTACGGATGACACAATAGAAAACCACAAATAGATATCACAAATAAATTTCAACCACATTTTAAATGACACAATTTATGGAGAAACACAAAAGTAAATGAGAAACTGTTCATTTTTAAATCAACGAGATATGTGTTGTACAATATACAGCAAAACAATATACATTTAAAATGCACAAAGTTCTAAACTTATTCCAAACTCAAAGTGGCTAAAACTAGCAAAACGTAAATGTCATAAACTGCAACGAAACGAAAAACCCGCGCAAAATAGAACATATATATCAACACAAACCGCTGCCAACATGTATGACATCAAAGAACAAAACAAAAGACATCAAGATAAACATCATAAGAAAACATAAACATACCTATAATCAAGCAACAAACATTCAAAAGAAAAGTCCGAAATAAAATAACGAAAGCCCCGAACAACGAGCAACCAATAAATTAAATACAACACTTAAAACTAATACAAGTACGAATATCAAATATAGCCAAAAAATTAAACCAAACTAACCACTGAAACATGAATACTATAAAAGCACATATCCTAATGTATAACATCCTGAATTATGTACCTAGAGACTAACCTTTCAATTGGTTAACATGTTCCATATTGTTAAATACAGTACACAAAATAGAATGTCAAATTGCGATTCAATGTTTAGACATATTTATGCGAACCTATTACATTAATCTTCCAACATAAAATATAGCAAACAACGAAATTACGAGCGCAATTGCTGAACACAGATTTATAAGGATTAGACGAATCTCATGTAAGGATTGTTGGTGGAAAAACCCCAGATAATACGTGTTGACAACGCTTGTAAGGTTACATCTAAGAGGATTAATGCAATAAAGATGGAATAAATAAATTATTAGATAGGACTCATAGTTGGCCGCGTTGGCAAAAAAAACTGAGAGAAAAGAAGAAATTGAGGGGAACGTTAAGAAAGAAATAAAAAGTCATGAGAGAAAGAACTTAATATTTATTGCAACGTCTCCATACGACGTGTAAGTATTAAAAAGTTACGAAGAATAGTATGTTAAACAGAAATAGCCACAATAACAGAGATTTACACTATATAAACTAGATTTAATCCATTTCTTGATGTAGTATACACATATTTTGATTGTTAATCATTATATTTATGTTGTGTAAAAGTAACATTATTCCTAAATACCAATGACAATTATTCTCATTTGATATAACTGCATGTATTTATCATAGCTATTCCCTTTTTATCACAATGTTTAAACCCATCAATAGTTTAAAAACAATTTAAATTCACTGCATTCTCTTTAGAAACTTGCATGAAAAAGAAGGCATTTATGTTCCAACATGTAATGAAAAACGAATTGTAAATTCATTAAAGATGTTATTCACGATTCATGAAGACATCCTTGCATGTAAGTGGAGAATACAAAAATGCTTAAAACCTGATTAGTTAGTAATGCAATAAAGCAATGACATCAACGTTTATAAGGAATGGAGTGATGATGTAATCTGGATCGTGACGTGAAAGAAACAACTGACACCATATTCACTGTCACATTGAAGTTATCTCAATATGATAGCAACTCTAGTCAGTCAAGTCGGTCAAACCCATGATGGTCAGCTTGACTATTATCCTATACAGTATATAAACAAAACGTAAGTAGGTGATTATTAATCTTCATAAATAGCAGCCTAAATTCAAGCCAGAATGTATACGCATATTCGCGTTTGTTTTCTACAAAACAAACTGGGGCATTGGTTACTGAAGATTATTTAACTTTAATGACTTAATAGGTTAATTATCTACGTAACTATCACCGCCTACAAAAAACTATTTCTTGAAAGTAACTATATAAATAATATAATCACACAGTATGTTAATGACATTCATTTCAAATAACTGTTCACTTAACAAGCAAATAAAATTGCTGATTAAAACAGGGTTCTAGGGCACAAACCATTGATTGTGAAATGTACATGTGCACGGTAACGCACAAAGTGAAAACATTGATATGAAGACCTTTCTATTCTCGGTACGCAGGAGGATTACAATTAACATGATGCATTCATTCAATATGCATACATCATTGCCTCACAGGTTAACATAATAAAAGGTATTTAAACATAAAGGTATGCATAACAAATAGATGCTATGTTGCAGTAAACGATTTAAAATGCATTGTCCCATAGAGCACGTACACAAGAGGCGCATCTTATATTTTCATCAATATGCTGATTCATGTGGTGGAAAGTTTGAAATTAAAATAATCCTTAATGAAAGAAAAATATAGAAATAAATTATAATTCGGCAGGTTTGACATTATTTGGACATATGCTGCCAAATAACATTCAGCCAAGAAAATAATGCACATGAACACAGTTGTACAGAAAAAGTATTGAAATAACGCTGCGCTTCAAAAGTATTTTGGTAGATGAGACATACTCTGATATTTAAAGGTAAATATCATGTGCCTAAACAAAATAAAACAACCTTTTTCTTCTTGGAATATCAGTTTTTATTAAGGATAAAGCTATAAATAGCCCAAACATATATTTAACCAAAGACAACAAAGTTAGCGTGTGTCAGGTTCTTCAGACTAATTATGACATCCTATGTAAAATATCTTGCAAGATAATAAATAGAACAGCACCACTCTTGAAATACTATTGCAAATAAATTGTAGGTGTGTAGATATTTGAATTATAAGATACAATCTGACATTTAGCTTAAAACAGAATGCGGCCTGATAAATATAAATTGCTTGAAATCATATTTCAAAATCATCCATACATTTAGATTTAACATAGTCCGGCATCAGCCGTCAAAGATAATGCAACCAAGGAAATAAAGCAAGCTCAAATCAGAAGACTTTATTGAAGAGAAAAAGCTAACAATCAATAGACTTTGCTAGAACAGAATAATCTAGAATCCAGTTTAAAATATAATTCAGCCTGGTAAACATATAACACTCCAATCCCGCAATACTGATAGTTGTAATGATCTGGCGATGCAGACATAACAACGGTCCTTACTACAATTAACTATTGTTGTCGACCAGTACATTAGGACTAAAATATACCTGAAGAGTAGACTTCATGTATCCTTGGATTAAACTGTTAGGACACGAGTTTATTACCTATTTGTGATATACAAATCAACTTATGCTACAATTGAATCGAATGTGACTGATAATATTTGGGACCATGATCTTTGTTATGCCGATATGAATCGAAACGTATGGCGCAAAGCTAACGAAAATCAGCGTGGCGAGATATCGATCATTGTGGGAGTTCGAAAATCGGCAGATATTCTAGAGTTTATTCATTTATTAGAGGGTAGGTTATGTGCGTAGGCTTTGGTTAATACACACACACACACACACACACACACACATATATATATATATATATATATATATATATATATATATATATATATATATATATATATATATATATATATATATATATATATATATATATATATATATATATATATATGGTACAACCCAATTATGTTTCGAGCAGAGAAGTGGCATGATCTTTTGCAACATATTATGATTCTTACGTATGCGCGTAGCGCAATACCCCTTTATGTATTGCCGTGGAATACGTCATACGCTACCGAAGTGAACTGATGCATATAATATATCGCGCTCCACTGCGTTGTCTTTAGTATAGTTAATTATATGCTCTATGACAATATTATGCATTACGACAATATTATGTTCGCTCCGAGCTGGATATGCACACAAATTTAATATGATCATTATCTAATATGCATTGAATTAGATATACAGACTTTTTTATGAAGTTAATTGGTTTGAAACCCTTCGCTCGAATGCCCTTTACTTCTGCCGTCATCATATGCGGAGTTGTTCCAGATGTAAGTCCAACTTGTTATCCACTAAACATTATACAAAAGGTAATATTTGTGCTTTCGTCTCGTCGCACAGTTTAAATAAATTTCGCTGTAATATGGAATACGTTCTTGAAACCAAATAATAATGTGCCTAAATGCATGCTGTTATCTTCTCTTCAATATTTCAACAGGGCCGCGCCTTCATGATCTACTCTAGAATATCTATAATATGTACACATATTTTTAGGGTAACCAATGTCGCAGAATAGAAACAGAGTGGATTTTGGACTAAATGAATAAGACAAACACAATATGTGAAAGATAAAAATTTATGACATGAATTAATAAAGAAAAATATATGGTGTATAAATACAACGATTCTCTCACGCTCTCAACATAATATTGACCCAATCACTCTACACAAACATTCACACATTGAAAATAAACAAAAAAGTATGAATTCAATATGAAATACAGATCCAAGAAACCTCATGGACTGCATATACGTTGCAAATAATATTATGCACTACAAAAGAGACTGATATAACCTCAAGTATGGACTCAGATTAAGATTCAAAATAATCTTATGATATTCAAACGTGTTTCAATTAATGTTATAAACTATAAGAGAGATTCACATAATCTCTTGGAACACAACTAAGACTCAAAATAATCTTATAAACATAAATGCACCCAATTGGAACAACAATTGAACCAAACCTATGCTTCTAGACCCTTGTACAGTCCACGATTCCTTGGGTTGGCCCACACTCTTATCGGCTGCTCGCACCCCTCATGGATCCACCACATGTACAGTCATACGTCTACACTCGTACAGACAGCATACAGCACCCCTCTGAATTAGCTACGTCTTCGTCTTCATAAAATATAGCAAACAACGAAATTACGAGCGCAATTGCTGAACACAGATTTATAAGGATTAGACACATAGTATAAAAAAATGGATCTAAGACTAAATCGATTGGGCATTGTATTGTTGTACTTGTGAAAAAGGGTCTTGTATTGAAAGAAGCAAATTCATCATGAACCAGATAACTCTGGAGTTTACACATTGACACAGAAGTAAAGCCCATTGAACAGAATGCCCACTCTCTTAAGTCGATTCAAATACATGTATAGACTTTTTGGCTTAAAGCTCCTAAAACTGAGGTCTAGCATTTCTCATCAGTCTATAAGTATCTCAACTGAGTGTAATTTATTGGTAGAACAACTAATACTAGTAATTAAAAAGCTATTAACGTATTTTCGAGCATGTAATATATCATTAGAGATTAACCTTGGACTGTATAAGCAGCTGTGGGCTTCAAACAATTTTGGATACACCATCGCGTGTCTTATTTCACATAATAACTAGCTCATCTAGATTCACGAGTACATATAATATTTGTTATCCATATTTAGCACTTTGGCTGATCTGTTCCGCTTATTTGTTAAAAACCTGCGGAAAGAAATAGGGTTATTTAACCTTAAGACCTACAAAGAGATGTAATTGTCTGGCGCAACATTTGATTGTAGCATTTTAAACTATACATCATTCTGATAGCACAGTTATTCATACATTTGTTAAACGCATATGTGTAAGACAATAGTTGACTTAAAAATCAGAGGTATGTTCCTCAAGAGGTGGGAAATTATAATATCAGACCATGAATGCACATGCTAACCAGTTCAGCAACAGTGTTTTTAATTCTGTCAGGTTTTTGTAGGAACAAGGATGCTTGATGGATGACACGTGTCTACAGAATGAGTACGAAGTTGAACACGGGAGTGATGTTATAGAGGAATGCTTGGAAAAGGTGATACTTACTGAGGGCAAACAATAGCTGTAGTATACCTTTAAAATATAATGCATGACGTCTACATTAGAAGTTAATGACTTTCGACCTAAATAGACAATTGTCAATCTGCATGAATGACATTGATGCTATGCTGTTATCCTTTTGATCACATACTATTTCATAAATAGATATTAAAAAGGTAAACTATTTATGACTTCCCAAAGATACTGCAAAAGCATCAATACCTTCTCCAAAGCTCTTTTTATTCTATCGCTTTGGCTCGTTTACAAACAGGAAAACTCCTTTGGATGGGATTTAGGCTAACACATCTATGCAAATAGCTATTTGTTCAGTTTTGAGGAAATAGTATTAGAGTATGCTTACATCAAGGAACGGTTGGAAGAAGCAGTCCAATTTAACAAGGCACCATTAATGTTGTGCCATACATTGAATTTATGGTATTTTTGGTACTTTTTATAGTGACTGCTTTTAAAATATCCGCTAAACATACAGAAGAAAAGAGTATTATATAGTTATGTTATACGCACCTACTAGTCATGAATAGTATTATGAAATAATAGGAAATTCTTACTGATTTACATTTCGTCCGTCCAATGTTATTTGAATATTGCACATTACTACATGATCAGTATAAGCAAGTAAATGTTCCTTTCCAATATTCGCACAGAGGAGCTTAGATTATACGAAATTATTTAGAAAAGCTGAGATATATTTTGTTGATCACGGTAGACGTATGTCTCCCATATTATAATCTACATGTTTGAATGTCAACGAAACTGGACTTTTTAATACCCTCAGAAAGAAATTCTCGGTAAGTTGTGTGTAGTACATTGACAAGCAAACGCCCATAATCTAACAACAGGCATACATAATATTTCTTCGAAGTGAATTACTACTTTAATCTGACATTATCAAAAAGTGTCTCACTTTATCTTATGACACTTGTATAGAGTACTAAAATATACAATAGAAAATGAGAGCGATTATGTATTTCAGATATAAAGATATATATATCTTTGACTTTGTATAAATATGGAACGTTCGTTCAAAAATCGAGAGCTCCGGCTTATAATACAGCTCGTATTTTTGTCACAGCTGTTAAGCCTATTGGTTATTTTTAATAAAACAAGATATGATCGGATGTATTAATATTCCTTTTCACGATTGAAACTGACTAGGACTATTACATATTGCACGCTCTTGAAAAGGAAAATCAATTTACTTATGGAAAATCAAAAACGAAACTTCTTAAGATTGAAATAGCACTATCACTCGTTAAAATGCTCAATGTATGAATACATTTTTTTGCAAGACTTTTTATAACTTTATGATTAACAGTTGTGTGAGTTTCTAGATTTGTAAGCATAACATTCACATTGTTTTTTTCCTTCAGAAAAATTCAGACGTAGTCCGTCCCGAGGCAAATTTAGTTGATCGCATGAGCTGGACTGAGATAGCACAATTATTGCTGAGCTTGAACATGACTGCCGTAACATTAAATGAAGACCCTAGACCAAAACTAAAGCAAACTTTGTTCAGTGGACAGAGGGTTGATTCAGCCAGCAGAAAGGTATGACATCTCACTCAAATTTTAAAATCATTTTTGTACTATTTGTGGACAAAACTGAAAACAAATTCATTAAATGATAACGAAATCAAACAATCAAAATATATTGTCGCGTCTTAATGTACTGCTTAAGATGTAATAAGATAATGTTTTGAATATTTCATTTTAGTTGAATATGATTCTGATTCATATTTAACAATTACAATAATATAGTTCTAATCTCAACTGTTAGGATTATACAGTTTGGGATCAAAACATAAAATCGTGCTAATAAATTGGCGTAAAGTAGTTTCTAATAACATGAACATTTCCTTATCTAGTCATTTTTTACTAGTTGTAATGTTTCTAAAATTTGATTCTTAAAATCGATATTAACCTTATTTACATTTACAAGCAATTGTGTAATATCATTCAAATATTCCAACAAATTGTTACGCGTTATCGGCTGTTTCAATTTATTATGTTCAAACGTAATCATTTATATTTGTTTAATTTCATTTTTCTTATGAAATTTTAATGTTGCCCGTCTCTTTTTCAACCAAACTGACTCCGAATAGGTATATTGGCTTTGTTTCCTGAATGTAGTGTTAAATACAAATATGGGGGGTGGTGATTGACAATCTATGTAAATGTTCTTTAACGACATCCATTTTTTTCTAATATAATATTTGATTGATGAGTTTATAGTTTACCATTCACATAGTTGGTCTTTCATTATTTGTAATTGACTTCTAATACAATGTAATGTTTTAAATTAGGATTACTTAAAATATTTCTTTTTCATTTACTTAAAAACTTTTGAAACCTATTTGTGTATTCATCAATACGTATTGTTTGAACTATTGGTGTAGGATCAATAGAAGGGTCATCATAAATAGGTTCCATTCCTTTTCATGATTCAAGATTGCAGTATTTATTCAGGTAACCAAAACCACTTTCAGCTATTTGATACTATTTAAGGGAATCAAATTTAGCTTAACAATACTCAGGCTTTTCGATTGAATTAAAATATTGGTATCGGTACCATATCCTAAAAAGGACCGATAAAATCATACAGTCTTAAGCATTTACTGTAGTTAAAGTAACACTCAACAAGTAATTGGTAAACATTTAATTGACAAGGAATTTGATTAAATGGACAAAAGAAACATCACGATAACATATCATACGAGCTAAACATTAAAGTCATTGTCAAATATAATGTGAATTTGAATAACATATTTGATGAGTACATTTATTCATATCGAGAACTTATGCAAATTAAAGAAACATATAAAGAAAGGCTACATAACTACAATTGTGAATTAATAATTTAATGGATTTATATATCTTAGTACTCGATTAATACATTTTGTATAATGTGCTATATTGATCACTCTTAGGCACCATGAATTTAGGAAGAAAGAGCGACCAATGCAAAACATTACAAAATAAATGAAATGTAATTGAAATAAAAAACTGAAGAGAATGCAAATCTTTGAAAATCCTGAGAAGGTAACTTCGCATAGAATAAGAGCTATTTGTAAAACTGAACATCATAAACAACTAAGGAAACTATCACACGAACTTTCAAAATGGTACAACAACTGACAAAATGGTAGTACATGATGTTAAATTAAGCTAAAACATGCATTTTTTATAACTGTAGTAGTTGGTTACTAGTGGAATATGTGTTATATATTCAAAGCAAACAACTATAAGAAGAATCGCTTGGACAGTAGCTATTTATGTTTGAATAGGTATTCCAGCTGCTACTCTATGTGTTATGCGGCCATGAGCCTCGGACTTATTATTCCCTTAGTCGGGTTTTACTTGATTTGGCGCAAATGAACTATGCTATATTACAAAGCTTTTAAAGTAAAGACTGTATTTGATAAGAATGTAACCTCTATTAAGTTGAATAATATTGTTGCGATGTTAAATAAAGCAATAAGCCACTCTGAAAATGACTGATGAATTAAATATGATATTTAATTATTGCAAATTCGATCGGTGTATGTGGCTCCGGCTGAAAGAGTGCTCTAAGCGCTCTGTGTGAATTGTCACGGACATCTCACCTCTCTCTACGTGTGTGCGAGTCTCATGTGCCGTGCACGTGGGGATAAGACAAATATTGCCACTGACGTACCGTGGGTCACTGGATGTTTCCGGTTATTCCTCGGGTTCTTCCTCTACCAAATATAATAGCTGCCTCTCATGTGCTGAGGAATGGCATAAAATGCAATAACATGCAACTAACGTCTGTCAGCGCAGCTGTTGATATTTATCTCGTGACGTCCAGACAATGGCATGAGATTCCAATTCCAAAGTTCCCGGTTAATTGGTAAGGAACTACTTCATGTGTATTCACCCAATCCGCCGAGAGATCCTCAAAGAACCTTCCATTTTCGCAAAACCCTTAGTCAAGAAATGTTTACCCCTCACAATTTGCAATTTAGCACCATCCAGTGAATCAGCTCATCATCGACAACGTGATATGTTTCTACAAAACTGCATAGTTCGATGACTCCCTGTTACAGATATAAATGCAGGGACTGAGCCGCATTATAGATCGCGCTGAAAAACAATATCAAAGCAAGATACATTCGATATCTTTTCGAACTGAGTGTTTAGTATTTGTTGTTGTAGAAGCATAACATTACTCCAATTACAAGACCTAAACATCTGAAACGACGAACAGGCTGATAGGTAATTAATTAAATATTGATAGTATGTGGGCCTGTTAACATCCCTGGGGTTAACATAAATGAAATCAAATATTAAAACTGAATAGGGCCATCTGCTCTTTTTCACATCACATAAATTTAAAAATGAATGTTGAAGTTGTTATAATAGCAAAAAACTGTTATTAAAATCTTAATTATTGACTAATTTGTGGGGCCATATCGGCATTCATCCCACCTTATCCTCAACCATTAAAAATCTTTAAAAATAGCAAAATGTTAAAAATATTAATCTTCTAATAAATCTTTTTACAAAACAAACAGCACAGTAGTTTTATCCAACACAACACTGCTTGGTCAATATTCCAGATGCTATGAAACTTGCCAATGTCAGTGATAAGAAATAAAGTACAAGGTATATTGAATTTAAAAAATGAGGACGTTTAGATTGTGAAAATCTAAAGGACAAACACATGTATGAAAGCTCTTAGCTTATAGTTTCAACATATTTAATTGGCAATATATGATATAATGCTACAAGGCAAAAGTTCAAGTAACTAAACTGGCCCCTGATAATTATACATTATACACTTATTTTAGTATATTTCAACATGAGAAAGGAGTAGTAAATATGAATATTGAAAAATGATTGGATCGAGAGGGAGACAGCTTCGCTAACCAAGGTTCCGATGTGTTAACCCTATCTAAACCTAAGCTTATCGAATAGATATTTATGTACATAGGGTTTGTGAATTTCATTGGATGCAACAGCAAGCTACCCTATCAAAATAGATATGTTGTTCAAATTAGAACAATACGCCTACATGATCGAGAAAAGGTGAGAGAACAATTTCAATGGACTGATAGATAAGCAATTTTCCAGTGCTAGTCCATGTTTGTACAAATATCGTTAACTCAAATACGCCTGTAATGGTTCCTCTCTGGTATATATTCATATTTCTATGGTAAACTTACAAAGTCTTCATTTTAAGTCAGCTGCCCACCGTTTTTTTTTTTTTGCCTATACAGAATGTTTGTCATAAATTAAAAATGGAGATCAACAATATTGAACTATTTACAATGAATTACATATATCAGGACAGAGTTCACTAATTTGAATAATATGGATATGACCGAAATGAAATTTGGTCTTTATTTAATGAAAATACTTCTACACGTGTTAAAATGCATCTAAGTTTTGCAAGCTAGCTAAGTATCGACATTGGGCTATAATAAGCATTTTCACCCAGATCAACGGTGACAAATGCGAATAACAGGTGACAGTTTCTACGTAATATGACATTTAATTTCATGTAACAATATATTAAAACAAGATTATAATGGTGCTGCTAAAGCTTGGCCGATGCCTTACGTAATCTCTATCATGTAATATGAGCTATAGTGGCATGAATATATTTGTTATTATCTTCCGTTTTACAGTTTGAAATTTTATTCAACAAGTATCGTAGAAGCCTTAAGTAAAATTGGGAGGGAAATATCGTATTCATCATCAGGTGAAGTCGAAGTAAACTATTAAGTTCGTAAGTCAGTATTTTCTTTTTTATTGTAGATTCGAAAAGAAACATTCTTATTTTTACCAGAATGCGTGTGGTGGGGTAGAATATAATTTTCCAAGATGCGTTTAGATCTTTTGTCTCGCAATTGGGCCATCTGTTCTCGCGTAATGATCGCTGTATCTGGCAAGTCCAATAGTTGTTGTAACAAAATCAACGTTGCCAATAATTGATTCGTTTACCTGTCAATTAATTCAATAACGTGCACTGTTAAACAACCCAAAATACCAGTGTTGACAAATCCCACTTGAACACTTCAACCGTTACTAGCATGATTGGCTTGTGTTTTCCCTCAGTTCGCCAAATATGTCTCATATCGCACATAAATCTAGAAGTGTCCTGCACTTGCAGGTCAGTTTGAATTTGATTGAAATATCTGGCCGCGTATAAGTGATACTGAAAATATATTTTATGTCGATCCGCTAACACAGGCTCGTCCGAGTCAAATACAAAATCAGATTAGCCTTTCTTTATACACTGTTGAGTTTTTGTAATACAACTCACATCTTCAACAATGTTTCATTCTCCATTGCCACATTTACAGGCAATGAATCTAAGAATCGTTATTGAGTGGCTTCATTAATGATTTTACTAACCGCTGGAGGAATATATTCACTGGACGGTACCTTAAACGGTTTTATTATGGTCCTTAAGTCACTAATAAATTTAGTACACCTCCAAACGATTGAGCTGCCTTTGACCCCAAGTTGATTCATCCGATCCACATCAGTACTTTTGATTCTTTCAACAACTTGCACTGCCACTTGTTTAGCTGTTGGCAAAAGCATTTTGGTGCACCTTTAAATAATCTACGAACAACGTTGCCTAGACCAGTTACACAATATGTCGCGTTAACGTGTTGTATCATCAATATTGCACAGCAGAGATTAATAACAAGCCGCTCTTGATACACAATTATATAATTATCACGTGTCAACCGATTAATGGTGATGCTGGCGTAATCGATATCAAAGCAACAGTTTCCATTGTTGATGAAATCAGAAGCATAATTTGATTTTGAACAACTACGCCTGCCTTCATACTAATACTGACAGCGTCGCAAGTTAAACTGATCTTCGTTGTTGACGCAATTTTTAAAATGTTACTCACAATATGATATCCTGTTCGTAAATATGGCTTGACATCTAAGACATCCTTAGGACAACCTAAAACATATCGTATTGACCACCCTGCAGATTATATCGAGGTGATGAGACTGAGTGTGGACTCATCGGCACGTATGGAAATTTTAGAGCAATTGCCGTGAACCAAACAGATTCTGCGTCAAATATTTTCCTTGATCGATTTCATGTATGCGCCGGCATGACGTTCAATATTATTCCAAGTGGCACCAGTGTTTGCTGAAAACACAAAAATATTATTTGCTGGAAGACTACCAAGCGATAGTGACCGGATATTAGGCTAACTAGTAATAAACTTTTAGCTACGCTATTATGATCAGAAGTCAGTGTGATTCACCGGCATGCAGCAATGGTCACACGAAATTCTGATTTTTTTTGATGAGGTTGTAATCATCGAGATAACACTCTGGGTTGTATGCACAATAGCTGTTGCAGATTATGTAGAATATAGTGATGAAATAGTACACCATCAATAGAAACATAACTCGCCCACTGCGTCTGAAGCGAATGTCTTTTTGTGATGTTACGGAACAAGATGTTCAGGATCAGGCTAATCAAGTAAATGTTTTGGTTCATAAATATACGAATGCCAACAGAACTCACCGATCGGAATGTATTATACAGAGCAGTATTCGACTATGCAAAAGAGAGTAAGTGCAAGAAAGTTAGCAAACGTTATCATGAAATTTAAACCACACAAAGCTGTGGAAGAAATTTACAAGATGTTTGACATTATTTGGTCGATATGACAGCCGGACAAAATTCATGCTGGTACAATATTCAGTGATGGTTGGACTATCGAAGGACTTGCGCAAGTTGGTGTCCATTTGTCACCATATCACCCCTTTCGCGGATACAGTTAAGTAGCAACGCCAAACTTGGTTCCACTAAGGTCAGTTATAAATGTAAATTATTTTAGAAAACATATGTTTTGAAGATAAAAACAATTATGTTGGCGTTATATGTGGTTCGTGACAACCAAGACATACCCAGAGAAAACCGGCGACACCTGGATAAACTCATTTTTAGTGATATCGTGTTTCCTAAGCAGATTACCACAGTCACACTGAATAAATTTGAAACACTTAACCCAGCTATCGATGATAGCTTATTCACGTGTAACAAAGATCCATGATCACCACATATGAATTCTGATTGATTTGTTGTTGCTGGGTGAAAGGAAAAGAAGCATATTTGATATTTCATTAGGTACGAATAAAGCATCTTGCTCATCTATTGAACCGACGCAATAAACACGAACATAACAGTGTTCCATGATTGTATTTAACATCCAGGAACTGCTCACCAGCCATGCCTTTACTGCGGTGGTATAAGTGAAAACCAACAACGTACAATCATGCCAGAACCTGGTAAAATGAGTCAAATATACCGTAGTAAAAGACAGATGAAAATCCCATATATCATATACACGGATTATAAATCCAAGAATGTTTCAGTAGATAGCTCTGCTAAAAGAAACGCAAATGGGCCTGATATCGATCGAATTGTGTAAATTGCTGAAAAATCCCATGCTGGTTATATTGCCGTGATACGATGTGATGGTAAAACAGACAAGCTAGTTAATATCTGGCCACGGTTCTAGGTCTCTAATCGCAGCTGGGGTGATTCTCAGATCGATTTAAATTAAAGTAAAATGGATTTCGCCGCAGCACAATTTACGGCACGCATAATTATGACTAGTAATAACAGCCACTGGCTGCTGGATTTTCGACGAACCTTTCACTGACAAAGAGCAAAATTCTTCCATCGACAATGAGCAAAGCCTCTCCAACGATAAAATTAAATGTCCCGGTTCCAAAGTTCGTGATCATTGTCACATTGCTGGTGCTTACAGAGGAGCAGCATACAATGCATGTAACTTACAGTTGAGAATATACCCCGAAAAAAACAAAACCTGCTTCATAACCTAAGTATGATATCCACTTAGTAATGCAATTAGTAGGCACGACATCAGACTCTGATAAGCGTGATCCCCATCAACATGGCAAGAATACATGAAGTTTCGGATGAAATAACTGAAGATCATTGATTTGTTACAGTGTATGCTTTCCTCCATGGGCAAGTTAGCAAGCTGTCTGACGGCGGAAAACTTCAAAATCAATTGCTGATACTGTCCAACCAATACAGACCTTTTGATGAAAAGTGTTGTGTTAATCCCTACGATTATATAAACGAATTGGACAAGTTTTCTGAAACTCATTTGCAACCGATCGAAGAGTTTTATTCATCGCTGTTGCTTCAAGGTATTTCAGAAGAAAATTACGAACAAGAAAAGCACATTTGGGCAATACTCGAGTGCAACAATCTTATTAACTGTATATGCATTCGGATGTGTTCTGCTTGCTGATGTATTTGAGAAATATGTTGGCACTGACCTCGGCCTGTACAACCTCGATCCTGCATTTTACCTCTTGTTGCCGGGTATGGGTTCGCGTGTATTGCTGCTTAAAACCAAACTGGAGCTGTAATTACTTACAGACATTGGTCTGTATATAAACATCGAACGATCAATTCGTGTTGGAATATCCAGGTCAAGTCACATATTCGCTCGAGCCAACAAAAAACATGGATGGATATGATTCCGCTGACCCCAGCCGTCACATCATGTAACAATCATGGCCATGATTAAACCACTTCCGGTTAGTGAATTTCAGTGGATCGATCCTGCGTACATTGATCTACCAAATCACGTTCACGATCATAACATCAAGAGTGACCAAGGAAAATTCTTTAAAATTGCTCTTGAATATACCGAGCGATTCCGCGATGCAAACAACGATCATCCGCTAGTTCCTGAAGCGCTGTTGGTACCACGTACATGGTTGTCACCGAATCAGTGCTCGATCGTTGATGCCTCCGGCCGCAAATATTCTGAATGCACTGAATTGGTGCTACCTTTCAGGACCAAACACAACTGTGAACTGCAGATGGGAAATATCAGTTGCACTTGCGATTGATAATGTGTGTGACCATGATCCATCGAGTGCTTGGACCTCGCCAGAAAACCTAGATGGTCCCATATATTCGGATGAATATGGACCTCTAAAATGACTTAGAGATGGACTAATTTTACAAATTCAGAAGCATTACCGTGTTTAGGAAAGTCATGGATAATCTGCGTAAACGTAACCGAGTAGATATTGTCCGCGACATTGTGCATCACAAACTTGGTAGACTCATCACAGACCCGGCCATTCAATCCAAAAAATGAATTTGATGGTGAAATCATTGCCATTCACAGTAAAACATCATAACTCAAATTGACAAAACCAGTCTATTTAGGTTCGTCAGTGTTCGACGTGTTGAATCTACTAAATTTATATGACAAGACCAAATCATTTAATCAGGATGGGGTTAAGATGATATACAGTCATGAAAATGACTAGTTGCTGATGCATATCACCGACCTATGAAATCAACACTCAAGCGTCCGATTATTATTATATTGTGAACCAACCTATGATTGATACTGGCTAGTGCAATGTATCAACGTTCCAACACATATCCTCGTTCAGGCTTGGCTAACGTGGGTAAGATTGAAAGCCTGCTATTACTTTTTCGTGGGTCGATGGTTCTTCCCGGGGTTTTCCAGGGTTCTTTCCCCACCAGTTATACTTGCCGAGAGGTATAGCCTATATTGAGCTAAAAATGGCGTTAAACTCTACACAACAACAACATATGCTAGTGGTAGATCTGTATTTACTGTTATGACTTGCAATTTACCTCTCCCATATGCACGGCTGGGAGGTTTTGGCTCACCAGGTGAAGATGTTCCCAATCTATCTTGGAGTATCAGTCCATTCCAAAATCGTAAATACATCCACGGACCAAACTGGATCAGTTGCACAATGTTGTTGCCCAACTTCTAAAACTTCGGTTGCATTCAAATACCAAACAAAACATGCCTCCTAGGCTACTATAGCCTCATTTGCAATTCTAGTGAGTAGTGGTGATCGAATAACCTTTCTGCAAGAGTACGATTAAATTTTTCCACTATAGCCAGGTCCCGATATATAATGAAATGTCCCACACGTAACCGCTTCTTTGTATGTTCCAGCCACATCAAGAATGGTTAGCACGTATTTAAATGTGCGCAATCGGCCTTGTCGATTACGGATACGATCGTGTGGAATAAATAGCAAATCAAGTTTTATGTATTTCATTAGGTCTTTGCACATCCCTGTGAAATATTTATTGATGCTGGTAAATAAATATGCCACAGCGCATGTTTGGTCAATCTCATTAGTGACCTTGGCTACAATAACTAATTGTTTAAAGGCGGCTTCACCTCTCCAGCATCCTTGTGGATTGTAGTATATATTTGATAGTGTCCGGCTTTTGTGTAAGTTGTTCTTTTGTATTGTTAATATTGGTATATCTTTAACTTTTAATCAATGGTTTTACCGCCCAATGTAATCTTGCCTTTTATTCCTCTTATGACGACCCATTCTGCAATTCGGTCTCCCTATGTTGGATCAATCGCATTCAAGTCATTAATCAGATCCAACTATATCATTAGATGCTTTGTAAGCAATATCATGTCTGCAACGTGCAGCATCGATGCGGTTGATAGGTGTTTCACCAGTCTTGGGTGGTTATTATAATCACACCATGTACCAGGTCTACATTAATTTTATCTGGGAAGATGATTGTCACAAGGTACTTACTCCGTGGTGTCTCTGGTGACTTTGCTAATGCAAAACCGTTTTCGTCTTTCATTGTAAACGTGAAACATTTTGACAAATATAGAACACACGTTCCCGTATTCGATGCACGTGTTTGAACTCGATTTGGATTTGCTTTATGTATTTTGTCGTGACATCGCACACGTTATAGAGACATGATCATATTATATTAGACAATTATTCAATGGCATCACGCAAAAGAAAATTCTCAGATACTCTTAGCAAGAGCAAAGATTTATCCATCGTTGACATTCGGTGCAAACAATACCTAAAGGCTTCAGACATCATGACTAAACAACGTTCTCAAACTCATTTCGTGCACTAATACTTAGCCCTACTGGATCAGGAAAAGCACAGGAAAAGCACAACTGTTTCTTAAAGTGGTTGAATTTCATTGCAATAGGTTGTACCCGAGACAGGTTGTACGTCATTGCAGAATCGGCATCGGCATTTGCTAATGATCAACCTTGCTATAATGTTTTTAAAGATATTAAAAACATTGTTGAGTAACAAGAAACCGTTGCGACGTGAGAGCAACGCTTCCGATGATTTCTTTTCTATCATTGTATAATAATCCACGAATAAGATTTTGGATGCAAACAAAAATAACATTGTGAGGTACGAAGATGTGATGCTTGAAAATCAAATTAATCGCTTACACATATTTTTACAAGGTCGGCATGAAAACACATATCTATTTGACTCAACGATACGCACATGTGCCAAAAGTGTTCATTGACAAATGTAACATGCTAATTGCTAATAATATTTCGTAGCATTGACACGTATAAACTTGGAAATATTCGACGGATTTGTTCTGCCGCTGACCGCATGTTGTATGAATTTCGTGATGTGTTTGTACTGATTATCGGACTCTTTCTTTCATTATTGATTATACTGGAACTTGCAGTCGAGGGGGTATATATCGTGCTGGTTTGGGTGCGCCAATTTAACAATTAAAAACCAATCATATAACGCGTTTATGGCAGTGATACCACAGCATGGAAAGCGACACCGCGAAGCTGCTTACCAACAACTCGATTTGATTCACTTTGTGATAGAAGGCCTCCAAAAATGTCAAAGATATGTTACAGTCCGGACAAAGTCCACTATTAAATCTCATGGCGGGGTTTGAACAAACATATACTTGAATATGTTCAATATATTCGTGATATACACGAAACCGACTATTAGTCCTGAATCAATTGGGACCGTGCGTGTGCTAAGTGAAATCAATGATTCAATGTAGCAGGTGTTTGCAAATACAACCTAGAGCGTGACTTTGATGATCATTATTTCATCCACAAAGCCAGAATTCAGTGTGACGTTTTATGCACCTCTGACTGCTGGTGACTCACGCACACTTGAGACTGCACTAATATCGTCGCGACTGTATTGCAGTTAGCCTAATATCAGATCCCAACCGTTTTTTTTGGTCTGCCTACGAACCATTTATTTGTGTTTCTAGCCGACACTGGTGCATAGTGGCATGCCATTTAATTTCCCTATTCGTGTACGACATAGATTAAATCAATGAAGAAATTCGGCGAATCATGTCAGTGTTAACTAGCAAAGACTCTAAAATTGCTATAAGTGTTCATGAGATCACAGGCACTTCTTTCATCACCACATAGTCTCAGACGTATGCGGTTGAACACTCCCGCACCTGTGTATTTGAAATGCTATAATATTCGGCTGTCACATATTCGCATTTCCCTTGTGAATCAAGAGGGACAAGTTGTAGATTTGCCATGATGAATCTTAACAAAACAACTGTACTTTAGAGATCAACCTGATATTTTAAAATAACAATAATGTCTAGTGCTTGGATGTGCAAACAAAAGATTGTGTACATGTGAAAATTGCATAGTATAGAACTGGGATTATTTGCGCGCGCACCAAAAGCATACACAACCTGATGATCGCGCGTTGTAACCGTCGCTAAGCTAATTGCAATGCGAGTTGTAAATAGTTGCTAAAAGTGCTGCTGTGGATCGATTGAAACGTCTGGGTTCGCAGGCAGCTCAGTAGCTTTGTTATCGAATACGGCGATTAAATAACAAAAGACATTTCTCGTTACATAAAAATCGACAGAATCAATGCTTACTGCAGCTAGTAAAATCGTTAACGAGGCCACTCAGCAGAGATACTCAGAATCGACGATTACAAAACTGGCAATATGGAGTGGATTCAGACGTGGGTAGCAAAGCCCTCAAGAAACGAATTATTATATAAATTATTAAATAAGTGGAAACAAGAAATGTCCATATGGGTCAGTTCATTGATATATTTCTTCCAGGATTTAACATGGGTGTACCTGTGTTAGTGGACGAAATCAGAGACTTCCAGCCTTAAGCATACCCAATAATAGATCATAATCAATTAAATATAGAATTGCAAGTACAAGATTCATCTAAGTTTTTCCTTCCATGTGAGGCATTTTTGGTAATTGACGGAAAACTGGTACAAGCCGACATCGCCGATTACCCCGCCAATGCTAAAGAGGGATTTGTTATCAGTGATACCGTGACATTGTCACAATAAATATCGGACTTGCAAGTTATACTTATGAGTGCTTCTTAAGAAAAACCCCAACGATGTAGCGTTGTGTTGGTGTAGTGCTGCTTGTAAATATAAGTTGCCAACGCTGGCTTTGTGGATGCCTGTGTAGTCCCCTTCATCAGACTTGTTATCATTTTATGCAGCCGAAAACCACTTCAACGCTGTCTTTTCTTGCATATCCTACGGACGCACACACTAAAACAGCCATTGCATGACAATATAATTGTCAAATAAGTACCCAACATGGTCAAAATGAATGAACAAAATGTATGTCAAAATGTAAATGAAGATAATAGTCAAGAACATAGCAAAATGGTATTTGACACCTTGGAAGTGACCGAAAGTTCTCTGCGGTTAAACGGTAATCAAGAACCTTCTGAAGAAATTCGCTTGACTACACAGAAGCAACTCCTCATATTACACGACCAGGTGACCATCTGTAATCGTAAACACATTAACACTGGTCTGCAAATACCAAAATAAGACTTTTGTACGTTGTACCCGATTTGTTGGTTTTCATTAGAACACTTGGAGTTGTTCAGACAGTCTGTCATTGATATGTACTTTCATGCAGATGTATGATGCTAATAACGGATGTTATACTATGATAATTTCTGACAAACCACTGATGTTTGATGGTGATGGTGGCTGAATGACAGCGATCGATACATCTTTGTAATACTCATAATTTTAGACCTGTGACGTATTTGAATAATAACGTCCTACAACGAACTGAGATTCCGTCTTAATGATACTCAACTAGAGACAATAAAAACACACAATCATTAGAAATTGTGGGGTCACACTAAAACTTTCTCATGCAAAATTAACTGGAAACGTTCCTGTGTAGTTAACCCAAACACAGCTGGCTCAGTTTAATGCGGCCAAGTACAAAAGAACCTCAGTGAAATTAAAATTATCCAAGTTTGAGGTGGAATAAATGCAAAAAAGGTGGAATATTTCCTTTCCTTGCTGTGATTCCAGCATTGTTGGCAAACACCGCTCCAGACGTTTCAGAAACAGCAGTATTAGTGGCTCTAGGAATCGCATTAAGAACGGCTTTGTCAAACGCGGTAGGTGACCGTATCAAAAGAGAAAGAGGTCTTCTCTTACCAGGAACAGTTCGTTGAATATTCTCGGATCCCAGAAGATCGCTCCGTTATTTACTCACGATCGCAAAATGAGCCAAACATGTTCGTTGTGCTTTAAGCGAAATGAACTTACGTGAATGATGCCACGCACACGCGAAGCCGGTATTGTTAATAATATTGTTGAATTCATCAATAGGCCATGTCACTCCCTGGGTCACATACACGGTAACACCTCAACATAGTTTGTAATTTGAGCCGTATGAACATGCAGCACCTGTTGATGTTGTTAATTATTAACCAAGGTAAACAACCGTTGTTGATTCGACTATGCCAGTATAAACACGGTTGGATAGAATGATATGCGATCATATTGACATTGCAGTGTTGCTTGGACTGGAGCGTTCACCAACACGTCAAAACACTTATTGATTTTACATTAAAGTACCTGTAATATTATATAACAATGCCTATTAATATTTATGGATGTTACTTAGCTCGGCGCCACGGTGCTAGATGGTTAGCCACCAAAGCAGATTTGTCTCAATGTCCTAGTCGTGTTCTTGTTGGTATCAAGTCAGATGAAGTTTTGATCACAATGGCAAATATAAATCGTTACATGCGGACATTCAGGATATTACTGTCAAGCCAAAAGTCGACATTGTGGTAAAGAATATGGCTGAGTTTACCAAAATCGGTGGAATCTGAGACAATTATGGGTCGGTTGCGTTTATCTAAAACTGTGCTGATGATGCTAATTAAGCAACAAAACGATACGTGGATCAGCAAATCGCTGACAAACAATGAACATCGCGGATAGTAACTTCATGAAAGTATATGTATGTGATATTATGAAAGAAACTAAGGTAAAAACCTTAAACAAATAGGTGAGTCATTTTCACATATATTGCTGAATATTCTTTTGACAGATCTAAAAGTCAAATCTTAAAGATGCGCGAGTCCGGAACATATTTATTTATCCTCACTGCAACTAAGGGTGCTTGTGGTTTAATGATAGTATTGATAACTAATAAGCGGCATCATGATAATAACTTTGTACCACTAATACCAATACTTAATTGGCCCAACAATATTGCCATGGAAACTTACACAGTTGTAATACTATCAACGTTGGTCAAGGGGGATGAAATTCAGTTCGAAGCATTCGACATTTATGATGACATTCCCTTAATCGTCTTTTTCGTTTGTGTTTTGATTAGAGTGTATCATATTGTCTAAGTAATGGAGTCTGATCGTCGTGATCAAGTTAGAGAATTTACCGCAGACGTGGTGTTGGTCCAACTGGCTCACTCAAGTGATGTATTTTTGCGACCAAGCGTACAAAATTAAAATTGATAAATATGTATAAATCGCGTGGGCGGATCACTATGTTATGGGGAGTGGAGACGAATATTGTTCTCAGAGGACCCATAGGGTACAAATATGGCAAATCCGGCAGTTTCATACTAATGGTGATCGTCAGCCGATGGCTCATTTACGTACATCAAATCCCACTTCAGCAATCTTAGAACCATATTCAAAAATCCTTGAAGTTTTACCTGATCCAGAAATACCAATTACAAGTGCATGAACTGAGACTGGAAATTCTGAATTAGCAGTATCATCACCATGCTTGGACGTTGTGGTGTTGCCTATGCAGACACATCAATGACGACGAAAGCATCTGCGTGTTTTCTTTATAGCGATGCCATAATAGAGTACACAATTCAATAATATCTTCATGTTGTGTACAACCTCAATCAAAAGCACGCGCTGCAAATCCAACACGGTTTCTCAAACACGCGATTCCTGAAACTTGCGACAAATGTGGAGCAAAAAAGATTCATATTAATAGGGAAAAAGTATGGAGGCGTAGCTTCTGGTTTTACAAACAAGAATTCGGTGCTGACATCACGACTTCATTAATATGGAATCAATATTCTGGTAAAAAAGACATCCCTGGGTAAACTTACTGTTGACCTGGTACACAACAGGATATACGACTTGTTTGTAACAAGAAACCAAAACCTCCGGTAGATGGCACTCAATGTAAACAATATTAACACAGATAAACAATGGATACAAAAAATTGGATATTATCCGAATTATTCTACAGACAGAGTGGTTATTCAATAGGTGACCCGTTTTGGAAACATTAACGAGTACCGAAAAGGTTATTACTGAGATTACTCAAACATGGTTGGCCAAACAAGCATTGCGCAAATATACCTGTCATTACCAAAAAAAGTTTCACTTGTATGGGTTGATATCAAAATGCCAAATGAAATTCATCAAGCTGATTTCTTGTGTTTCGACACTATTGTGTCTGCGATCGACAAGGTCAATTGTGAACATATAAGAATGCGACAAACATTGCTGATGTTGCTAGAATAAACGTCAAAGCTAGTAATTTGACGTCCAAGGATTTGGCAAGTCTTGCAAATGCACTCGAACACATTTATTCATGCAGACCACACACATACTCTCGGCTGTTACAAGTGGATCGTGCTAAATAATTTCCTGGATCTGTTGCTGCTTTGTTTACTAAACACCGCGTGCGAGTTAGTTTTAGACAGGTCACCATTTGTTGTGATCACGCTATTGTGGAGCTATTTAATTACATACTGTGGAACGTTTTCCTTTTGTTTTGTCATCAGTACGAGGAATAATTGTTAATGCGATCTGGGAAGCAAGGACATTGTATTTGTAGTTCTCTGTCACACAAATGGGTAACACATATTACATTAGTCATAGCAGCACTAAACAATGAAGGCACATACACGATTGGATTAAAACCAACGTATGTGATTCGAGAAAAGTTACAGTTACTTAGAAAAATACCGTACAGAAGGCACGGTTGCAACCACTCGGAGACAAGTCTATTTGGTATATGTATGCACTTGGAGGGTTCGAAGATAGACAATGTTGTGCCACTCACCCGTTATGATCCGTCAATTTGTTTATCTCGGAACGGACTGATACTCCAAGACAACTAAACAGTTATCGTTCGGGAACATCACAAGGTGGACCATAGCCTCCAAGCCAGGCATTTGTGCGAGAAAAATATCAAAATGTTTCCAGCAAATACGGAACTACCAACAATATTTGCGTTAACACGTATATGCATTAGTGGACGTGTCATTAGAAACAGCATGATGCCTAAGTGCGAAGAATGTGATTCTATCGGGGAGTATCCAACGATTAATATCAAGCGGACAGACTCTCTTGGTTGCATGAGCAAACACCTATATGATTTTCCTGAAACTCTATAATATTTTGTCGTGTTGTGAATTCACGTCGGTTTGGGAGACATTGTTCATCCATGTCGTGTCGGTAATCCGTACACATAATGATCTGTCAAACACCTTTTGTTCTCTATTTATTTTCATAGGGTTATGGTCCAACTACAATTGAGTACATTTTATGTTGTTGTTCCAAATACCCTTCAACTGGTTTATCCATGCATTCGTCTTTAAACTTACCACAATTTTTGTATTGATGTCACTACAAAATGGAAACTCATTCGGATATCCGTTGGTATCAAATTCATTGACCAAAACGTGGCTGTTCCATTTCCGCGTGCACATCGTTGGTGGTGACAGGCATCAATTGCGATTCAGTTTCGTTGCTCATGATCTTGACATAATTAGGATAAAACGATTTGATCTTGTCATATTAAAACTCATATTTGTGCAGCTTAGACAAGTGCCAAAAGTACGAGCCAAGGAAGATTGTTTTTGCCAGCTTGTGTTCTGATGTTTAACTGTAAACGATACGAGTTCTACCATCAAACACCTTTCTGGTTTCAAACGTCGGATCAGTGATGAGCCTTCAAAGCATGTCATATTTACTACCACTGGCAAGGTACTAGTTGTTTTCATTCACTGTATTTACGTATGGATTTAGCAACGATCGATCACTGATTCGGGGACAACCAAGTACGAAGATGGGACAACGCTCCTTTGAGAGCGGATAATCGTTGTGCGTCTCACGTAAATGTTCAGGATATTCTAGATCACCTTCAAAGAAGGATCAGAAGTCACTGATGATGTTGTAATCGCACACGTGTTTTTTGCAGGTCGATGTGTGTGGGGTCAATAAAGTGAAACGCATAACGGATACAGCATTGCCCATTCATAAAGTTATTCTCAACCAGATACATAATGGAACTGTTCAGGACAGAGGGGTCATATTCTTCCACTTTTGAGTTGTTGCCGCGCGCATATATTTACACATTCATATCGATGTCGGTGAGTAATTCCAGCTCGATTTTGGTCTTGGACAACAAAACATCCCACGCCATCCCTGATGGTGACATGTAATGTGCACAATAGAGCTTATGCTTGTGCATGGCAGTGTTACAAAATTGATCAAGCACATCAGCAACACGTCGGTGCGTAAATACAGATCGTGATAGTCGCCCATACTTTTTTAATCAAATCCAGATCAAGCCTTGTTTGCTTGCTTGTGCTTTTTTCTGAGATATCCTCTCGATCCAAGGATTTATAAAACGTTTCGCAACTGAGTTTCAATATATTTGTCCCAGGCACTCGTGTACTCGTACAGACGCACCTTTTCTCCTCAGAAGGTCTTTGCTGCTTTGCCGATATGGACTAGATATTGCCATGTTCTCCCCATTTTGATTACCCATTCCCCTTTCCAAGGACGAAGTTATGAACTGTATTTTTCCATCTTGTGGGGGATCTATCTTATCGGTGAGTTTGATGCACTGGTTACTTCTTGCATTATTAAATACTTTTACACCCACCCAATTTATGAAACGTCAGGGATCTTTGTTTTCGTTCGGTAAATTCTCATTGTTATCAGGTGTCATAATTGTCAACGCCGTTGAAAAGCGCTCTTGTCCAATACAGTTTGCGTTAATCTCGAGTAATGTAAGGAATACCTTAACTGTTTTCCTGCCAAGTTACAATAATAATGGATGCTCAGTTCGTTCTTCACATCATACTCCAATGTTACAAAATCGGCATGGTTGTTGATCAACTATTTATGTTGTTGGGCTGGATGCTTTGGCGTTCACTTGAAGATTGAGACATTCGACGCCTAAGATAAGAACATTCATCTTTCGCTGCACCGCAGTAAATTTGACAACGTTTTCACCTTGTTCTGACATTATTTTCCGCTGAGTTTGTTCACTGATTCCAGCACAGTATAATGCATGGTCTGTGATCACTAGTTCAATGCTACATACATACATGCATACAACTTCTGCATGGAAAGTTCTGACGTTCGTGCTTCCTGTGTTGTTTAAGCAACCAAATAAGACTATTTATCCATTGGTAGTGCGTTTTCCATTTCTGAACCAATCATACCTCTCATCAACAACAACTCCTAATGTTACTCACCCAGGGTTAAGTGCTTCAAGTTTGCTACTATGTGTGGACTGGGTAACCTGGGAATTCAATTTTAACCATGTGCTGCCCCTATCCTCGAATCATGTCTTAGTTGTCACTTGCTGGATCTAATGCTGACTCAATTGCCCATTCAATGGTATATTCTGGTGATGGTATGTAACTGCACCAAGGAATCCTTTGATATGGTGAGATATGCACTTAGACTTAAATACATCTATCAATGGTCCATTCTGACTCTGCAATGGTGTATTTCTCCAACGCCTTCAAATTTCGTTCAATACTCTTTTTAATTTTATCACTAATGGTGCTGGTATCGTTATGGTTCAGAATTGTACGGGCACCGCTGTGAATCCACAGTATCGTCATTTAAAGTTCATCCTGCCACAACGAAGCGACATAAAAACATACGTATTAAGGATGATATCTGCTTTAACTCCAGAGTGGCCAAACGATTTTGACACAAATGTGATTACAGGGATCATATTTGTTAGCAGCTTTTTAGTGGCTTTACCTAGCTTGTATGTGGCTGGAATAATTTCCAAGTGATGTTCTAACTCTCTGCTATGCGTATTGAGCTTATGTTCAGTTAATTGTCACTGCTGTCCTAGGTCACGAACATGCTCAGCAGATGCAGTAGCAACAACATATATGTAAGACGGTTTAGTTCATCGCGACGACGGAGTTTGCCGTCCTAAATATGGCAACGATTTTGTTCACGCGTGTCTACTATTTCAAGTACGTCAGCCTTTCTTGCATAACTTGGTAGTTTTATATTACGCTGTCATGCATTTTGTACTCTCTTGCTTTTTCCATTAACAACTAGTGGTGGATTAGTAACCGGTGTTGGATTCGGTGTAAATATGGGTCTCCATAATTAAAATATGTCGGCTATTTGCATACAACTTGGTATTTTGTTCCATGATGTTGTGCGATTTGCTTCACATCCGGCACGGTATGCATGATCACATAGAGGAAACCTCCTCTAAATAAAATATCAGTCAATAACGTTGTTTAGTTTTTGCATTGAAGCAGGATTGGAAACTGCAAATTGCTTTCATCCAAGCTATTAAATCATTTATTTCTTTGTCAGTGCAATCATGGGTAACTGTTCAATCAAACGTGTTTGTCCTTTACGCGCCTTGTAACATTCACGAACAGATCCACATGGCTAGCAAAGGTGATTATGTGATTTGACTCCAGTGCCAGATGTAAGACATGGTCAAGCGCCTGGGTCAGAACGTAACATGTTCTGCCGCAGAGTTTATATTTTCCAACGCATACACCTTTGCATGTTTGAGTGCGAATGACAATGAACTTTACAAAAATATGGAAGTTTATTTAATTGAACTTACACATATGATAGACAATTCATCATTGATCTTGATCTCAAATACTACCGGATGGTTTTATATAAAAAAACCGGCGAGTTATCTGAATATTCCTTTACAAATAAATCCATAAACTCATGTATAATGTTTCCCCACGTTCATCTCGGCACAAATAGGTTCAAATTATCCTTTACTTAGTATTGCACCAAATCTCATATTACCGTTTGGGGCTTCAAATCTAATGGAGGTTTTATCTCAGGTATAGACTTTGCCTCTCTGAACTTAAAAAAGGTATAACACATTCCGACAATGGGTAAATGGATGCCATTATTTATTCCAGTCGCTGGTCTTGTATCTCGTTATTAGCCTCTATAGCTTTGTTATACAAAAACGTATGAAGTTCCCGTTAATGACGCAAACTTGATAATCAGCCATTGTGAAATAATTAAGCACACATATTTCAGGTCCCGATAGCGAAATTCCTTTTCAGCGCTAGACATAATATAGTTCAAAAAGGGGTTCGCCTCAATAATCTCAAATTACCCATCCACAAATGCAATACTGTCATACATTTTGTCATACTGACGTACGCGCTCAGTAATATCAGATGTCTTGTATATTTCATGAATACTTTTATGTTGTTTATGTTCCGAACAGCCACTACAAATTATACTGCTGCTTTTATTCTGCCACTAGGTACATTTGTTTGTAAAACTGTTCAAACTCCATTCCTATCTAATACCCTGAAACATCTGTTTAATTGACCTGTTCTTTGATGTAGTTAGCTTTACAGGTAGAACTTTCACTAAAATTATCACGCTTTGCTTCAGATATGGTGCGCAATCTCCTCAGAAACTGCTATATTTTGCACCATATTATATAAATTCTTTTTCGTGTTTTTGTCAAAGCCAGTCTCTGGGTATTTATTTCCATTTTTAAAGCCATTGTCAATTTAATCTATTCATCATTGTGTTCTGAATTAGTCCCTGAAAAGGCATATATAATCTAAGGTGCTTCTTTGATAAATCGATATGATCTACTCAAAGCATGCAGCGATCGAAGTTTCTCTGCTACATAGCATCAATCTGAAGTTTTGCCATTATATGCCACGGTCATTCGTTAGTATAATACAAAATTTCTCCTTAAAAGCTGTGCTTTTGACTCTTTTTAAATATTTGGCACGCAAATAATTTTAAGCTTTGATGTTTAACAGTCAACTGATGTGATCAGTCCAAATCAATTTCAGATACGATTCTTTGAGTATACCTGCCACATATCCATCACTGAAATCGCTCTTACAGTCAGCCAGGCCCAGTAGTCTCCATTATCATTAAGACATATTTTGTCTGAAACTTTGATTCGAATTTGCAATCTTCTGGCTGACAGTACAGCATATAATTCTCAAGGATTTCGCTTGGATGGAGAATGTAAATGAAAACCACGTATTTAGCGTTCAGAGGTCGTTTCAAAACACGTGCTGGGCTCTTCACTTTGTATACCAATGCCGAAAAATACGTCATTACTTTACATGCACCATGTAATAATAAGCATGGAGAGCAAATGTGGACCAACTAGATATTTCCAGCACCCTCACTCAAAATATTCAGTTATTTTTCGATATTAGCAGAAACTATTTTACTCAGGTGTAGATTAAAACTAACCAGTTGACCTCTCTTTTAATTTAAACGCAAGATTGGCCGTTTTGATACAGCCTGCGTCAGTTGTAATCGAACAGCGAACTTTATATGTAGCCTGGGCTGATAATGATTAATCCAGAACTGGCTGCTTCATGACCTACCGGATGTGTACAGATGATGTACACAGTCTCAAAAGCGTGCCATTTATTCAATGGGTTGTATAGAATAAGTATGAGTAGTAAGTTTTGCCATTTCAAACTCTGATACGCTTCATAAACTTATATCACTCATATATGTTCACTTTTCGTATATTATTAATGCTGATCATCCATATGTTTAGCATAACATAAAGGTCGCTTGTCAAGTCATGGAGGATAGATGCTGTGATTTGTATCAGATTTTCAAAAAGGTGAGTGGATGGCATAGTTCTACCAGGATTACTTCTAAATATATGAATATTTGTTGTACGAATTACTTGAGGTTTGCGAATAATATTGTTCTGAATACCGTAATATTTTAACCTTTGTTTCTCTGCAGATTAAAGATGTACTTAATAAAACAGTACAATGGTACAAAGGTTTAAAGACGAATATGCTAGAACTGTACTCTGACGTAATTACAACTGTTGAGAATGAATCATTAAAGGAGAATATGGGTGAGGTGATCGAAATGAGGTTCCCACACTATGAGGAGGAGTTACAAACTATTAAGACATTGCTGCAGAACATGACAGAGGAATTTGAAATTGTTGTTTCTGGTATATATTCTTGGTTACTTGATAAGCTTGACACTCATTAAATAATTGGCTAAACCAGCATGTTATTATTTATGTCTTTACATATCCGCATGAGTTGTGTACGACTATGCTTAATTACCAATTAATATGTTTTACGTTGTACAGAGTGGTGCTACCATTTAATCTAAATAAGTCACTTTTTATCAAACAAAACAACTATATTAAAAGCACAAATAAAGGTTTCGTTAGTCATAATTTTATCTCATACCAACTCATGCTGCTGACAGGACATTCCCAATCAATATACTACTATCGCGTTTTTACGTTTCCGTACGATATACCTTAAAATTATGAGATCAGGACAGTGCAATTTTTAATTGTGCTCCTTTCATCAGATGCATAAAAATTAAATTTTTCCATAGCAAGGGGTCTCTTAATCAACTCTCAATATACATATGTTTCTTAAGTATTGTATTAAATATTTACTTGATGAAATATAACTTATGTTATTTGTTCAAGGTAAACAATTAGGAAATCATATTTGAAATCTACATTTAATAATTATAATACAAACTGAGATACATCCTTGTCTAAGTTGCGCTAAAACATGAAAGTAAAAACAATCAAATGTACGCACCTTCAAAATATCAAGTTCAAACTTATCAATAGTTCACTTTATTGTGGGGACATACCATTATATCTCGCGTGTTTTATCATGCTGGACAATGTAATCAGTTCGATACTGCAATCCAACCAGTAATTGCAGCATATTATTAGAAAATGCTCTGAGAGCAACAAAAATCATTGTGCGTGATTGGCAGCGATATGTTTTAAATTTTTTTTTAATGCGGCTCACGAGCTATATTATGATAGATACAAAACTAATTTATTTTGGTCGAGATAGATTCCCCATAAGATCATCTTAGATCCCAATAAATAGTTTATTTTGAAACCGTTTTCATATGTTATGACTAGAAACGATTCGATATTTGCGTTCATTTACATGAAACAATTTAACAGTTAGGTTCCATTTATTTAAAGAAGTACCAGTTCTCAAACATCAACGAATGTACACTAATATATTCTTCATGTGACTTTCTTGCTACAGGCGAAACAAGTTCGGGTAAAAGTACATTTCTAAATGTGCTTCTAGGGGAGAGGATTCTACCATCGCACCATTTGCATACAACCGCTAGTTTATGTCGCTTACGCAACAGCGAGAATAGACGGATAGAATGCTTCGTTGAAAAGAGAATTGTCGACAAAATACCTCTGACGGCAGATTCCAAAGAACTAAGGGAAAAGTTAGACTCATTAACGAAGAAGTTGCTGTCACAAGATGGAGATCATGAACCCCTCAAACAAATTGATATATATTGGCCAGTATCCTCATTACACGTAAGTTATATGTTAATGAGTGGATATATAAGAAGTAAGTGCGTGCAGTCATCATGGTGTTCACCATCTTGAGAATTAATTAGTACGATTCGTTACGCGGGAAATTTTAGTGCTAGTTAAGACCGAAGATAAAGCGGTCTTAATAACTGAATAAAACAGCATTATGGTATTATCATATACAAAATCGCTTATGGCTTTTAGAAGATGTTCAAACTTCTCTTGGTTTGCTCGACCCCAACAATACGGATATGTACCGTTGCTAGCTTCATCCCAACGCTGCAGCACTGTGTAAATTCTAATATGCATACACATATATGGGATTCAATAAGCTAGCATCTTGAGTAATACGACCGAATGTAGAGTAGAGTAGTAGTGGTTGGAGACTTTCACATGATTTTTTTGTAAATGTGACTTTATTGATTATTCATTCGCACCCTGAAACCAAAGGTTTCGTCAGCATATTGACTGGATGATAGCCAAATAACATTTATGGATAGTATGTGAACTGTTGTATATCAAATAAAGCTTGTAAATCATAACTATATTGTATTTAGACCCACATATAAATACAAATATTGATATTCCAGCAAAGTTTAAGATTGATTAAACGAGAATATTTGTTGACTAGGGAGGACAACTCTTCATCTCTATTAGTCGGTTTGACTGCCAATTGTATCATCATATAGTAAAACTGACGAGTTGTTTGTGCTAGAAACAGAGCACGGAGGTTGTTATGCATAACTACC